>QJNV01000002.1:355212-719426 GCA_004155935.1 Monosporascus sp. GIB2
CGCGCCCCCCCCCCCCCCGTGGATCTGGATCCTGTAGAACGGCTGAACGGGAACTGGAAGTAGGGGAACCGGATCCGGGATTTGGGAGCTCGATCCAGGTTCTTGGTTAGATTTGCACAGCAGGGGCTTTACGTAGAGAGAGAATTTCATGGATGCCTCAAAACGAACCAGCCTGCGCCGCTGCTGGCGACAGACGCTCCAGAGGGCTTTTATAATGTTGCCTACCTCACCTGTTCTCCCCGCCGTCCGAGTGAATGCGCTAACCGCATCAAGGACGTGCAGCTTTAGGGCCTGTGCTTTGTAAGGAATTGGTCTCATGATTGCCGTAGTCTTTCGATCCGAAATTTAGACATACTGCGATAACACATCTTTACGAGTTTCTTGTCTGGCTGTGAATTCTAACGTTAGGGAATCTGGACAAGGAAGAAGAGCGGACGGAATGGCCGCCCTTGGCTTGTTACGTTTAGCGTTTCTCCGAGTCATAGGGGCAGCCGACGGAGTCTGATTGACGAGATCCGAGATCTAAGATCTAAGATCCAAGATCTAATCCCTTATCATTTCATAGTGCGCTAATTTTCCTACCACGGTATTCAATACACCTTCCCAGGGATTAATTGTGTTAACGCGAATCTACAGTAGCCTGATGCTCTTCCGCCTTATATGGTGATCAAATCTCTCGGCGCCGCGAGCCTGAAATGCTACTCCGTGCCGCTCCGACAACCCCTACACATCTAGGCGCAATATCTGGCCAATATTTGAGGCGTTCACATCGCGTCTTGCGGCATTATCTGCCGGCGGCCGACTTCGGATGGTACTAAGGAGCACGATGTTGAATTTCTTGCTATAAAAGAGACGCTAGTTTCGACCGCCCAAGTCTCGTCGCTTAGGTGGTTCGTTGTCAATCGAAATCCGCAACGTAGCCCAACAGTATGCCGTGACCTCTCATATCCCGTGGCCTTGCATCTCCATATCTGGGGTCCAGTCATTCGGGATTTTCCACAAGTCATTGAAACGGACTGGTTTTGTCAGGAAAAGGTTTATCCCGCTGGGGTACGCTTCCTGTTGACTGGTAGCAGAACCTAGACCAGTCAAGGCGATGATCATAGTAGGTTTCTGCCGTCGGTCACGTTCCAATTTTCTGGTTGCTCGCGTGGCCTCCATCCCATCCATGACCGGCATTGAGATGTCTGCTTCCTAGTTAGGACGCTATGGCATAGAGATAGGGTTGCTTACCCATAAATACAATGTCATAAGGTTTCTGCGTATTCTGAAATGCATGCAACGCCTTCAGGCCATTTTCCGCCGTGTTGTAGTACTCGTAGCTGTTCTTCCTTGTAAAGGCACTGAGAAGCTTCGCCAATGTCAGTCCGGTAATAACGGACGGGAGAAATATGCAGATTCATAATCGAGATCTATCTGTAAATTAATGTCGTTTATCCTCGACCAACAGTAGCAGAGGTTTTCGCTTTAGCGCGTTGGTGTCATCTGCAGCGGGTGCCAAAGATTCATTGACTCCGGAGGGTTTCGCAGGAGGGAAGTATTCTTCTCGAAAATGCTCCGTCCGATACATCTGTTCCTCTTGGGACGTCCGAAACAAACTTTGTGGAGAAGCTGGAGTTCCGTAAGGAACTCCGGGAGAAAATGATCGAGATTCGAAATTCCTGGGCAAGTGTGAAGCATTACCCAAACAAAACGCAAAAGCCTAGGCAAGCTTATGAGGACCGCATCTATCGAGGATGGATTACCTAGCATCGCCGATTCTAACGGACTGCAATATCAGATATACAACTAAGATCCAGAATGGCAGGCAGATTGAAGCGACTTACGGCTTAGAAACAAAGTGGACAAGTCCACTGTTGCTGCGATGAACAAGAAGCGTGTTCGCATCGCCAACGCCGAGCGCCAACGTACAGTCAACAATCCCAACATCAATGCTCATCACCTACCTAACATCCGCTATCCGGCATGCAGCATCTCGCCAACTCAAACGACGGGCGCAATCTCCCCGGAATCCCCGAGAAAATCAAGAGACATGCGCAGCATATAATCACCATCCAGACCAACTCCAGTCACCTGGGGGATGCCCTTATACGACTGATATCGCAGCAAGACAAGTTCTCCTCCCCAGAGCCGGGCACGTGGCCCGGCATCCAGTGAGAAAAGGGTTGGTGCCGAAGACACCTAGCGAAAGGAGCCGCCATCGTGGGGGGCCTGAGTCGCGCGTCCGACGGGGGAGCCCATTCACCTTGTTCATTTCTTCGCCTAGCTGCAGCAGGTGTAACGAAAGAAAGAAGAGCAAGGTCCTCAAGACTTGTTTTGTCCTGTAACCAAGGCTTGAGGGCCTTTTGTCAGTAAAATACCTCAAGCGTAAGCAAGTAACCTGGCAAGTGAGTGCGCGTCTAGTTCCATCACTGCAAGCCCGACCGAAATAAAGGCCCCGTATAATGATCAAATTAGCCTGGGAACTCGGGTTATCACTGGCTCTCAAAAGAGCGATGAGAACCCCCACTCGAGGAATGAAGCGGGTTTTGAAAACGAATAGTTCCAGCTCTTATTTCTCTGTTGCTTCTTTGCCACTTGGCGATAGGTGGACTATTATAAATAACGTCTGACAATGATGCAATTGACGAAGCGAGTGCCCGCTTCGTCTGTTCCTCAGGAGGAAAATACTCTTCCGACAAGTCCATGGCCAACTGGCAATCGTGCGCAATCGTCGGTGAGCGACATCTCGCGATACTATAGTACATCTGGGAAGGGAAGACCTCGTGAGTAGATGCAGAGTTGCAGAAAAGAAAGAAGGGGTGGAAAAATGAACACAACCGAGAGAGAGGGTATCAATGTCAGGTCTCATCGTAGGTATGTCCGCAATCCTTGAATCCGAAGCCGCAACGCCGAGTCTTATCAATTCCGAACATGCCGCCCAGAAAAACGCCGTGTCCTGCTCTAAGGTCCGAACCTCCCGTCGAATGCTCACGCAGACACAATGGGATGGGAGGAGGCCGTGTCGCGATAGGTAGGAGCGTTGTCCCTGGGGCCCGCCACTCCAGTCTCTTCCTACCAGGAGGCGTGGGGCGCCTTAATCTTTTGCGTCTTCAAGCCACCTTCAGAGGCCAGCTTTCGCAGATAGTCCCGCTGGATCGTGAAATTAGAATACCTGCCCTCGAGTAGAGGCCCTAGTAGCAAGCCCTTCTGGCCTGCAAGCGTCGACATTCTCTCTCTCAAGACGGCATGGGCCTCCGAAAAATGCCTCACAATGGTGGCGGTGTTGGCGGAGCCGCCGGCGATGTCGTTCTGGGAGTTGTTGGGATCGAGAATAGAAAACCTATCAAGGTTGCGGTAGACAATATCGCTGACCTGGCTCTTGTTGACTAGTCCTGGAGGGTTCATGCGGATGGCAACTGTCTCATAGTTGAGCTTATTTCCGTAGTAATCGAAAAACTCCATCAAGAGCTCGCCTAGGTGGTGCTCGGGTACCATGGAGCCGCTCTGAACCTGCGGCAGGCTGTCTAGCAGATGAACAACCAAGCAGATGACAGAGAAGCCTCCAATGCCACCATTGACGGGCTCATTCAAGCCCCTCATGAGTAGGAAATGCTTTATGAGGGAGACCAAGATGGGCATAGCGGGATATTTGGCCTTCCAGTCGAGGAAGGTCTGAATGGCTCGGTGTCCGTCCAGCTTCTCGATGGAGATATCGACCTTCAAGGCAGTGGCATCGTCAGCATACTTGACCAGAGGGACCTTGGCTTTGGTGATAAGTTCAATCTCGTTTCGGAACGCGACGCGTTGGCTAGAAAGCCAAGCACGAAGCTGGAAGAGGTTGCTCTTAGCCTGGTACACCGGCCTGTCATCTTCGACGAAGCTTCTCGAGCAGATGGCGATATCCATATCGGCAGTGGGGAGATAGAGTCCCGACATGAAGGAGCCGAAGGGATAGAGATCAGTATCGGGCCATCTCTTCTGGACTAAGATTCTTAGGTTGTCCACAAGCTGTCTGCGGATGCGTTCCTCGAAGTCGCGAGGTCGAACAAATTCGTAGAAATCGATGATTTCTTTGTGCAATCTACAGGCCAGGTCAGCTATTTTATACCTAACCTAATGGTACGGCACGGGCGGACGTGACGCGATTTGGGTTAATGGAGGTGTCGGGCACTCACCTTGTAGCCATGCAAGCCGTGTCGGAATGGTCCGTCACGGCCCACGGACAAGGAGGCTCGGTCTTGACGGGCCGCCAATCGGGGACGATAGAGCCGGTAGAGGCCATTTTTCGTACTGGTTTCAACGAAGCATGAGGCAGCTTGATCCGATCATCCGCCGTGCGTTTGCGATTGCCTAGCGAAGTCGAAGCAGTAAGGTCAACCGGGTTCTTCTTGGTACCTTGCCTTGGCGGGGTCTGTTGGCCCTGCTGTACCTGCTGCTTGTCGGGAGGCGGGGCTTGCGGTAGCGGCGGTAAACTTGACGTCGGTGGTGGCGGCGGTGGCTTCTCGTCGTTCTTGTCGCCACCGTCGTCGTCGCTAAGGTCGCAGGAGATAAAGTCGGCTTCAGCAGCAACGGCGGCCTTCTTCGATTCGGCCTCGACGCGGGCCTTGCGAATGAGCTGTACCATGTCAATCTTCTTGCGCGTGGTCTCATCAGGCGGAGGAAGAGCAGTGTAAGGGTCAGGGTTCGACCACTTCGGAGCCTCTTGCTGGCGCTCGGGGGCGGATGTCGTGGTTCGTGCGCGTTTGCTGCTAGGTTCGCCGCTGTCCTCGTCGTTGCCCGATTCGTCCGAGATGTCCATAGCAGCCTCGTCACTATCCGACAGCTCTGCGAGATCTCGGTACGTCACCCGGCCCGTAGTATCGCCCAGCATAAGCTCCGCCTCCTGGTCATGCGTACTATGCAGCAACAGTCGGTCGGAAGCTTTCGGAGGGGGACGTCTCTGAAAAGGTCGAGGTGGTCGTCGTCCCTGGTTACGGTCACGATCGCGGCGACTTAGTCCTGCTCCTGCCGGTCGTCCGTTCTCTTGCCGGCCACGCGGACGGTATGAGTCGGATCGTCGATCGTCGTATCTGTCTCTGTTAGAAGCTTTGCCCATGAGGAATTCATTTCCGCCGCGGGTGATGAGGTAGTGAGGGATGTTGAACTCAAAGGAGGGGCGGCTTGAATCATACCGGTCTGGACCAGGGCCGCGACCGTCTTGTGGGAAAGATCGATGGGGATCGAACCCAGGAGGGCCCTCCGCACGGAAAGTGAACTCGCCTTGAGGAGGGCGAAAGCTGTCACGACCACGACCATGATCATCGTCACGGTCACGTGGGGCATAGTCGCGGTTGGACGGTTGGCGCAAGGCCGAAAAGGAACCACGGTGTCCCTGGGCGACGTCTCGGGAGTTATAGTGATCGCCCGAGGGGCGACGGTCGCCATCATACCATCTCTGGGGGGGTCTGTCTGAGGGAGGATATCGCCTATCATCGTTATGACGTGATGGTGGTGGACGCGGTGGGAGGGACGCCGACGCCGACGACGGCAATGACGCATATTGATCTTGTGATGTGTAGGCCATGATTACCGATGTCTTATGGCCGACTACTTAGACGGGGTAAAGGGGGATGGGGAAGAATAGGATGCAACAAGAGCTTGTCGCTATGTTGTGTTGCTTCCCTGTCAGCTCGATGATGGGATGGATGGAATTTGGAGATGCGAAAACGGCAGACGCTACAGAGTATTCAAATGTCCAGATTTTGCGACAAAACCTCGAGGCATTCGCTTAATGGCAAATTGAGCGCTGTTTATTGCATAAAGCCCGGCCCTTGGTGAGCATTCCCTGGTATCACTATCACCGACGTAAGTAAAGTGGAGCTCCTGCAAAAAGCCTCGATTGCATTCAAACTTATATGCTTATATGCCTACGCTAAGTAACGTATTTGGATCTCGCTGTTCGTGGTCCGCAAACACGCCAAATGATTATTAGCGGTGCCACCGACTTTGTAGACGGGAGAGAGGCAGAACTGAGAGATTGCTTCTGCGGACTGGCGCAATCAATTTGTGAGCCGTGCAAGCGTGTAGAATATCCTGTATAATGTCGGAATATGGGATCACCTTTTTCAGAATAAATAATATTACGAACATGTTGGCTGCTACTAAGACCACATATTCTTCTGCTTCACCACGGCTGCTCCTCATCAGGAAACAGATCCACAGCAATGCAGCGCCTGGCGCACAACCTTCAAAGGCTGGGCTATCTTGAATTCATATATACATCCGTAAATAAGGCGGAAGCGTCACCCGTCCCTCGACAATCCCCCTTCGACAAACCCTACCAGGTTTGCATATACGAACGTCCCTTGCCGTGACAATCGACCCGATGTCTGATGGACGCCGTGCCTTAGTGTACCAAATATCGTTTAAACCACTGCCACCAGCCTGGAGATGTTCTTTGCGGGGAAGATGACAAGGCCTGGACGATACCCGCCTATAAGCCATCGCCATTCGCGTGGCCATTCACTTGGCCGTTCTGCCCTGTGCTCTCGGACTCCGCGGCGACAATAGAATACTGGCCGCCAGCGCCGGCCCAGACAATCTTACGGTGTCTCACCGCCGTGTTATCAATGAGCGTCGGCACCTCGACGTCGTCTACCGTTCCCTGGCCGGTCTGGTAGTTGGCCGAGAAACCCCACGAGTAGACCTTGCCGGCCTCGTCGATAGCGAAGCTCGTGTCTGTCCCGGCAGCGACGGATGTGGCATGAATCCCTGCGACTGGTGTTAGAGACGCTTCTGGTCCTTCGCTGATACCGCGGCCCGCGAGATGGACACTTACCTGAGATGGGGGTGGGCTCTACAAGGATACGTGGCCTCTTGTTCTCGTCAAAGACAGTGTTGTCCTCGTTATACTTGTCAACCGACTGACCCACCTGGTGACCGTCGATGCGTCCCCAGGTCAGGAGTTCGCCGTCTTCGGTGCAGGCGACCGTGTGGTGCTCCCCGCCGACGATCTGTGAGATTTTACGCCCACTTAGAGAGTCGATCGGACGGGGCATCAGCACCATGGCGTCGTCCTGTCCAGTGTCATCATTGTGGCCCGTCTGCGAGTAGTTGTTGAGGCCCCAACCCCAGACTTCGCCGTGATTGTCAATGAAGAAGCTGTGGTAGGATCCGGCGCTGATGTCGACGGCGTGCATCTTAGAGGAGAACTTATAGCAGCACTCAGGCCTCAGACCGGCCTTGGACCCTTCATGGCGTGTTGTGGCCTTCCGACCGAGCTGGTACTGACCACCGCTGCCAAAAGTGTAAACCTTGCCGTACATGTCCAAAGCTACGACGTGGTTCGATCCACAGGCCAGCTTGGTGATACTCTTCAATGCGGGAATCTCTACGGGTGTCGGCTGGACACGTGTCTGTAGGTCGAAGCCGATGACGCCGTCGGAACCGCGGAACGTTCCCCAGCCGTAGACGCGACCGTCGGTCGTGAGAGCGAACGAGGCGGAGTCGGTGGCGGCAACTTGGGAGAAGATGTCTCCCGGTGAGAAGTGGTTCTGGCTGACCTCGCCTGGTGTGCTTTCCAGAGGGTTCAGTCCGCTGTCATCGTCATCCTCGTCGTCGGTATCCTCCGCGTTGACATCGCGCAGACCACCGTCCCAGGTCGTGTCGCGGCCGAGGGCTCTGTCGTCGTTGACGCCCCAAGTGTAGATCTTGTTGTCTTTGGTCAGGGCGACCGCGTGCATCCCGCCGCAAGCGACCTGGACGACGCCGACCTTCTTGGAGTCAAGGTTATGGTTGATGCGCGGTCGCTTGACATCGATGGGTTTCTTGCCGTCGTACTTCTTACTACCGAGGCCAAGCTCGCCCGAGGAGCCTTCGCCAAAGACGAAGATGTCGAGAATCTGTTTGGGGGCTTTGTTGATGGTGACGGTGTCGCTTTTTGGGGGATGTTTCGCGCGGTACTCCCTTTTGGGCTTCGCAGTCGACTTGGTCCTCTTTGTAGGTCTCACGACTTCCTTCTCTTCATGGGCGTGTTCTTCCTCTCCGTTCTTGCGCTTCCTGGCTGGGCGACGAGTAACCTTCGCAGGAACATCCGCCTTAGCCGCCGGAGCACCATTGACATTGACATTGGCGGCGCGGTCGCCACCATTTGCGGTGTCTGCTTGTTCTCCTGCTCCCTGATCATTCTGAGCTTGAACGACCTGGGCCATTCTAGAACGCCGGGGCTGTTTGGGAATCGGCTTTGGCGCCATCGCAACGGTAGATAAAAGGATGGTGTTAGGAACAAATGACGAACGAACAGGGAGGATAGTCGGTGTATGCGGATATGGATTGAGACGTGTGTCTTAATGCGCGACGGTAAGGAGCTGCCGAGCAGCGTACAGTAATCGGTCCAATCTTGGTATATACCAAGCAGCGTAAGACGGTATTCGCGGTAAGTTGAGCGAACGCTAGAATGAGGAAGGCGAGAGGGTGACGGTCAGCTGGAAGGGGAATACAACGCCAATGTCCGCCTGCAGTATCCCTGAGGTTGAATCCTCGAAAGGTGATGGCGAGTCGAGAACGACGAGGAATGCGATTGAGGAAGAGGAAGAAAGAAAACCGGGGAAATTGGACGGATTCGATGATTGCTCTAGCTCGGATTTGGAATCAATTGCAGTTTTTCTTTGTGGTGTTATTGCCTATATACGCATAGGCATGGTAGCCCCTGAGGTATTCAACAAAGGACGTCAAAAAGGGGTTGAAGGGAAGTCCAGATATCGTCCAACAAGGACACAGTTGATTTGATGAATGGGAGTAAGTTCGACGTTAAGGCGCGGGTGATGTGATGTTTTTTTATTTTTATTTTTTATTTTTGAAGAGCTACCGCGCTAGCTAGGTAGGTAGGTACCTACCCTTGTACTTTATATGCAGGAATTCAAGAAAGGCAGCATGGACGGACATTCAATCCGTACTAGGTAGGTATGCACTTTGGTACATATATGCATGTACGAAGTATATATCTATATTTAAAATATCAAGTTCAATATCACTTGGCCCGAGGAACAATGGGTTTGCTCCTGGAATAACAACAACAATGAATCATGCCCTGCTGACAAGCATGCGATAGATATGTGAGGTAGCTTTTGAATATTTTTTGTTGACCAGAAGATTTTCTTTGTCTCTGCCCCTTGCCGGTTTCTCAATTAGGTCTAACGGATAAAAGCTTGCATGGGGCTCTTTCGGCGGATGCGGTTAGTCTTCCTGTTTTATACTAGAACGAGGTGAACTGGCCAGTTATATTGGTCGGCTAGGATCTACCTTCTGAAGGTACCCCTGTCCTTTTTTCGATAAATCAGCAGGTCTCCCTGAACCGGAAGCTTGCAGGTCATAGGGCGTAGGAGTGACGTAGTTTATTTATCCAGCGGAATATAGGACCACAGGCGAAGGCTATCAGTGAGCTGAAATTGCCTGCAATCATCCGGCTTGATGCAGGCGCCCAGTTGGTCTCACTTCGGGTTCCCTTTATCTTGAGCGTCTCTGCTCAGCACCCAGCTGGTAGTGGATATCTAATGCCTGGATACAGGTGCACTTGTTAGGGACTCATCCTACAATGCGACTCTCACGAGTCAGTGTCAATCTCTGCTCGGGCCACATTGGACCTAGCCACGGTCTCTTTAACCTCTGGGCTTTCGGCATTTTGGCACATCCTTCAGCCCTACATAGCGCAGTACGTTATCGTTATCATCAATTCATTTGACTGCTACCAGCGCCCTATCTGATCCTGCTGTCAACGCTGCCTCCATCACGCCAATCACGCCTAGGTGCCCCCTTTCCGGTAGACCAATACATCGAGTCTCTAACCGATTATTCCGCCTCATCTAACTGCGTGTGCCCACCTATCGTCTATTTCTTGGTGGTGAAGTCGATCTCATTGGGGTTCGAACTGCCGCTCGTCGCAGCTCGCTCACAGGTACAGGAGTCGGCGGGCCGTGCACCACAGGCGCAAGCTCCGCCAGTCACCGCCGAGTTCTCCTTGGCCGCGTTCTCACAGGTGCACTGGCCGGCGGGCCGGGCCCTGCAGGAGCATCGGGGCCCGGACATTGTGTTCTCGGCCGGTGCCTTCTCGCATGTGCAGTGGAGTGCGGACTGCTTGCCGCAGGAGCAGGTTGCTTGCTTGGCTATATACGAATAGTAGGGTTAGCTGCTGTCGTCGTCACGCCTCGGGGTACCAGGGCAGGCATCGTAAGGTAGAAGATGGGGGCTGGTATGGCTCGACTTACCACAGACGCACTCGCCTCCACTATTCTTGCCGCAGCAGGTGGGCGTCGCCTTTGTGACTTCAGTTGCCATGATGACTGTCGTGCGTGGGTAGATGCGGAGACGGTAAAGGGGCCAAGCTACTTAGCGAGGTCGACTGAGGGAGGGGGGTTGGTTGCGATGTAAAATATGAGCGGATCCGAAGTGATATGAGCTTCCGTGCAAGCATACAAATTACCCTCTGGAGGATCGAACCGATACTTATACGTCCTTTGTTTTGCGGCTCGAGCACCTGTATGCGAATATGGAATATGGCGTATTAGAGACCTACTGTAAATGCGTTGACATGATTGGCTAGAGCCGGTGGTAATCATAAATTCTCTCATTGGCCTGCCGCGAGGGGTACTCTGCCACTAAAAAAGCTTGGCATACCTCTCAACCAATCACAGCATCCCTGATTACCTACGGACGCATCTCCTCCAACGTCACCCATATAAAGGGGATACGGGCAAGCCGGGGAACATACCACGAAACCGCCAAATGTTATCGAATGGTGCTTGATGCAAATCTAGTCGAGGACGTAATGCCATGTTTTACAATATATACCGTATTTACAGAGCGTGTCCGCGATTACAAGCGGAGTCCACTGGGTCACTCCAGCACCCAATTCTGGGTTCCACCCAGCAGTCACCCGTAGATCTATTATAACTGGTCAATATCCAAGTCTTGGATTCACCGGCAGATTTCCCAATGTCCAGCATAATCAGGAGAGATTCAAAATCTCGACTCAGATCCGTGGGCTGTCGCATGTACGCATGGCGCTACTGAAAACGCATTAATTGGGGGAGGCCAAAAATTTGCATGCGCAGCACATGGGAGCCTGAGTAAGGTAGCATGAGAACCAGATTCTTGCTTTACATCATATAGGCCCGACATGGTTTAAGGTAACCCGATCAACCCGTAACAGTCATCCTATCATCTATCCCCTGCCTCCACACCCAATGCGCCGTCTGATTCGACCCCATCAACGCCTCACTATTACCCCCTGGGTCGCGCATCTCAAACTCCTTTGTAAAGCCCGCGTGTCTGCGCTCCGTCCCTTCCCTCTCCTTCCGCCTCCTTCTATACTTCCAAACAACCCACCCCGCCATCGACAGCACAATGATGATTCCCAGCACGATCCCGGCGATGATCCCGGCATTCGCGACCGAGCTGGATGGGCCACTGGCATTCGCGACCGAGCTAGATGGGCCACTGGCATTCGCGACCAAGCTGGATGGGCCACCGGCATTGGCATTTCCAGTGCTAGAGACGGACTGTCCCGGGTCTGTCTCGCCGTCGGAATCGGGACCACGGTTCCCGGAACCGGAGCCGCCACCGGTAGTAGACTGAGCACGAGTATTGGGAATGCTGGATCCCCCTTTTGTCGTACGTAGGATCGTAGTCGTGGCAGGCGCGTCGCCACACGACCAGGAGGTGAAGGAATCCACTTGGGTGCCTGTCGGAGCGACGAGATATGTGATGCAGGCCGTTGGACTAGAGGTTGAAGAGAATGTTAGCGTCCGGTCTATCAGGGATGCTCAGTCTGGCAAAGGGAGAGAGAGGGCTCGGGTGGCTTGCCAGGAAAGAATCATGGTGTCGTATGCGCTGCAGTATATACTCTGGGTTGAGCACATGTTTGTGGAGGCGTCGACACAGGTCAGGGCCAGACCCTGGCATATCACATCGTTGCAACACGCAAAGAGCGGGAGGTTGTCGAAGGTCTCGGATGCGCATCTGAAATTGCCACTGCATTTGACGGCAGATGCTGCATGAGTACGAACCATTAGCCGCAAGTTCAAGTCGCAAAAGTTGGATTTAGAAGGCCGGACAGAGTGAGACATACCGCTGTCGCCGTTGATATATCCGCAAAGACGCGGGTCGTTTGCTTGTCGTTCGAAGAGTACATCTCGATTATTTACCTTTGGAGCGTTCGTAACAATGGCGTTGAAAGATTTGCTAGCATTAGGGGGCAGACTGGCGGAGACCGATTTGGACAGAAGCTGAAGGGTGCCGTGGAAGGGCATGATTGGGAGCGAACTGAAGAGCGTCGGAGGGATGAAGAAACCTACAAACTCCCAGGCGCAAATAATTGTAAGGGAGAAAGGGTGTGGTTAAAAGGGTACCGCCACTAGGCTACCTACACAGAGAGCCTTACCACTTCATCATCGGTCACTCCGCTGAGCGTCTATAATTGGTTCAGTTGTGGCTTACCAACATCCTGTTCTTGATCACAGCTGAGCTTGCCGAGTTTCGGGTTGCCTCCGGGGGGGGAGTGTCCGATCGTGGATTGGACGCCACATGTGTTCTAGATCAAAAAGGAGCCTCTTCTTAAAAATGTGAGCGGCAAGGAGACCCAGCACATTCCCTCAGCCTTGCGAGGCGGTACCGATATATCGACGGAAAAATTGGGCTCACGGATTCTTTGGGTTGCTTGAATTTTGTTCCTTCAAGTTGTGTTGAAGCTCGCCCTGTCCTGCGCAATTCTCTCTTCACTTTCCCATTTTATTTGAAGGCACCATGGAGAATCAAGCGAGCGGACAACAACAGCAAGAGCCGCTAAGGCTGCTCTGCTTAGACGGCGGAGGCGTCAGGGGATTGTCCTCTTTATACATTCTGCAGCAGCTGATGATGGCCGTCGACAATCGAAATCCCCCAAAGCCATGCCAGTTCTTCCACATGATCGGAGGAACGAGTACCGGAGGGTGAGACCTGACTTTCGGGTTTCTCGACCATTTCCCGTTCTTTGACTGGCAGAATGTACTGCTGACACCAACATGCTTCCAGCATCATTGCCATAATGTTAGGCCGCTTGGAAATGAGCGTAAACGATTGCATCGACGCATACGCCAGCATGATGGACGGGATTTTCAGGAAGAAGGCCCGGCGCTTCAAGCTCAACGGCAGCGTTCAGGCTCGTTTCGACACGGCCGAGCTGGAACGGTGCATCAAGTCCATTGTTCGGACCTACGGCATGGGCAGGGACGAGAACCTGCTGATGCGAGACCCTAATGTTGGGTGCAAAGTGTAAGTCGCGTTGCGGTGGTCTTGCACAGCAACATTGACCGAGGTGCAATGCCCAGGTTCGTGTGTTCAACACCAAAGGCCGTCGCCGAGGATGTCGTCAAGTTCAGCACCTACCAACGTGAATTCGAGGCTTACTCCGAGCTCTTCGAAAACGCCAAAATCTGGGAGGTCTGCCGAGCAACAGCGGCAGCGACAACCTTTTTCAACTCGATCGAGATCGCTTGCGGCCCCCAAAAGATCGAATTTCTCGACGGAGCCACGAGGGCAAACAACCCAATCAACGACTTATGGGTCGAAGCCAAGGAAGCCTTTGGCCCGGATTTCGCAAGCCGGGTGCAATGCGTCGTGTCGATCGGCAACGGCGAGTCGAACCACATCAATTTCGGCCGCAAGGCGCTGGAAGCGGTGCAGGCCCTCAAAGAGCTGACGATCGAGACAAAACGGGCCCACATCGAATTCAACCGGAATCACCCGGAGCTTGGTGCGACCAATAGGTACTACCGCTTCAATGTCGTTCACGGGCTCGAGAGGGTTGGGCTGGAGGAGGCCGACAAGCGAGATGTCATCGCCGGCATAACCATGGCGTACCTGGACGAGGACGAGAGGAGAGAGACTCTGAGGAAATTCCGGGCTGCCGTGACTCAGAGCCCGAGTTACCTACCCGCGGTACCAGTGGTAGAAGTGTCACCTGCACGTCAACCGCAGTCGCATGCAACCTCGCAGGCTTTTCTCACCCTGGGAAGAGAATCAAAGTGGGTGAACCACCACGCCAGAGTAGAGCCTGGATCCTACTGGTCTCGACTTACGCTTGCCTCGTTGCAAGTTTACGCCGCCATCTACAAGGTGATGCAAGATCCATCCACAGGAGAAGTTGACTGTAAGTATAAAACCTCTTGGCCATCCATGTACTGACTCTGAACTAACCAATCAGTCACCCGCTTCCACAACTACTTCGCACGGCTGAACCCCATGCCCCGCGAGCTCCGAAACGGCGACCTCGTCAAGCAGGTGTGGGCGCGCCTGCCCCTGGAAGGCCACGACTCGGCCAAAACCAGGGATGTCGTCATGGCCGCCATCTACATGGTGCACATGGAAGCCCGCGTCAACGAGTCCTTCCGCCCAAACTTCAGCCCGCCCAACTCGAACACGTTCTCGTACCACCGCGCCAAATTCCTCTGGCGGTACGCCAACTGGGTCCGCTGCGCCTGCGGGTGCGGGCGCACGTGGAGTTTCGCCAACGGCAAGGAGGGATTGGCGTATGACAGGTGGAAGATGGACAAGAATAAAAGGTGCGCAGCCGAGGTGCCGGCTGAGATGGCGGGGTCGTCGCAGGGGCTGTCGACTGGTTCCGGTTCTTTGATCTCGAAGCTCTTCAGGGGCGGGGCGGAAAAGAGGTTCAACGAGGCGCTGAGGCTGTTTGATAAGAACCGGGTTGAGTGGATCAAACTGCAGGATGAGGAGGATCGGATCCAGATTTGGTAGACGACGTATTGATAATTGTGGCTGGTAGGTGGGCGCTTAGTCTTTGTCTTGTTATCCTAAGGTAGGTGTGTAGCTTCACGAGTCACCTTCAACCAAGGAGAATTGTCAGCTTGGCCAGCGAAAAAAGTTCACCTCCTGGGAATGTCTGAGGGTTGGAACAAACGGTGATTCGCTCTCTTAATAAAAGGTCCAGACCTATTGATCTAAACACCTGCAACCATATCCTCCAAACATACCTAATACTAGATAGTACCAGAAATGGTACCTGATCGATCTGCCTCTGTTGACCACGTCCAACTCAAACGATCAATAGCCGTTCGTTCCCTGCCGTGTATATCTCTGTTTGAGTCCCCCTAACCTTGGTCCACCCGGTACCAAAAATCCTGTCCCCCAATTCCCAGGTGACGCCTGTGAGCATCAGGATCCTCGAGAAAGGCATTGCCAAGCGCCGTGTAGCGGTCGGCCCGCACCCTTCTGAGAATGATGGGAACCTGAGCCCTGGAAAGCCAAACGGCAAATTAGATCACCTTCTTTGGCAGCGGCAGGGACCATCCCATTCTGCCCCCTCTGGGTGGCGCAAAACCGTCACCCTCGGGCGGCCACTCTATGTAGTAGGTCTTTGCTTTAGAAGCATGGATCAAAGTCGGCGTCGAACTCGAAAGCCACACTGAAATCTCAAGCCAGGCATGATATCAGACAAAACCATGGTCGAGTGCAGCACGCACCGTACCGCGTCGACCCCATCATAACATCTAGCCCAACTCCACTTGCGCCCGAGCGAAGTCGCACAGGGGTTGGGAAGCGCTCCTCAGTTGGAATTTTCCACGGATGCGGCGCAGTAAACCGCAAGTGCGTGCGCCAACAAGGAGCGGCGCGTCCGCGTTGCCAGCGCACTTCCTGCATATTACACCTTCCATTAAAAACGGAGGATCGTGGCGTTACCGTACCGGGTACATCCAAGTTGGGCCGGAATTACATGCGCCCTTAGATAACTCGGTACTAATGGTCTCACAACGAAAAAGGAGGCACCCAGCTAATCCCTTTATTGGCGCCACTACATACGCAGTTTTCATTTAGCGGGGTTTCTGGACGCTTCAGCAGCTGATATTTGTGACTCGTGCCAACCCTGTCAATCAGCAAGACATTAATAAACCTGCTAAAGCTGGTATTCCTACTGTTTTATATTTCGCTTTTGTAAAAGGCTTTACCTCAGCGGTCTGCAATCAGTTGCCAATAAGAGTTTATTTTCTAGCTAAAGAGAAAAAAAAGGAAAGAATGAAAATACAGTTATATGTTCGCATGTAACGCGTTACGCTAGTACTACTTAGCACCGGCGTTTATCCGGTACTTTATAATAGGGTTTTATATAACCTTATTATATTATTTTCTTATTTTTTCTAAAAAGGGTTAACTTAGTGCAGTAATAATAGGTATATTAATATTAGATTTCTGTTAATTTACATTTGAAAAATATATAAATTTTCGAAATAAATTTAATTAAAGCAGTTAATTATAAATTAATTATATATTTAATAAACCTATATATAAAATGATACCTAGGTTGCATTTTATTTTTATTTATTTATAATTATAATTTACTTTAATAAATTAATTTTTATTAATATTTTATATTACTTTTTTCTACGTGCGTTTATCTCGGTTTAAAAATTAATTAATACGTTATAACGGGACGAAAATATTGTAGTAAAAAAAGATTTTATTTTCTGAAAATTTTTAATAAACTAGATTTTATTAATCTCCTTCGTGCGTTATATATTTATGATATATTATATTCTAATTATATAATTTGGTTTTCTAAAATCCCAGATTCGTTGTATTTTAATTTACATAATATATATTTCATTTATATACTCATTATTTGTTATAAGTAAAGTATTTATAATAAGTAGTTAAATATAATTTATTATTAAATTTATATTAATTGTAACGTACTATACTACCAAACGAGACCTATTATAAAGCGAAACGTTTTTAGCATCTTATAATAACAATTTTAAATAATTTAAAAACTATATATCACATCATGTCGGCAGATGTGTTGCACTTGATCTGTGGGCTGGTGTCTTGATTCTTGGTTGCCTACTCATCTGCAATCTGGGGGGGAGAGCAGCCAGATATAGCTGCTTCCTACTTTGTTCCTGCAATCCTAGGGCCACAAACCAAGCCCTTTCAGAAAATCACCTCAACTGCTCACACATCAATTAAAATTAATCAAATTCTTCATCACTAAATGATTTTATAATGTTTTCACAAATACGCGCATTATGTTCGGGTTTACCGCAAACGTTATATTTACGTTTTTTAGTTTTAATTTTTTTTACAACGATTACCTTTTTCCGTTATAAGCTGTACTTCTTTACTAATTTTTTTTCGACTAAAAGCGTTTATTTTCTTTATATAATAATTATTTCTTTTTTTTTTAAAAAAAAACGCTTATTTTTAGTTTTTCGACATTTACTTAAGATATGATTAGTTTCGCGTAATTAGGCGGTCTTTTTTTATTAAAAAAGTAACTTTATATTAAAGTACTAGCTAATTTTAAATTAAAAAATTAACCGATTTAATAATTTTTATTAACGAGTTATTATGGTAATTTTTAATTTTACTTTAGAAATAACGTTTTTATTTTATTGCTTTACGGATATTTTTAAAAGTTTTCGCGGGCGGGGAAATAAAACTGGCGGAAGTTAACAGGGAAACGGTTAATGTAGATATAATTTAAACGATTTTAAGCTTAAAAACCGGTATTAAAATCGAATAAATCGAGGTTAATTTTCGTTAATCCGGATTTAATATTATCGAACGTTATAATAATTTTCAGGGCGTTGTAAAAGTTGACAAGAAATATTTTTTAACGATATAAGTATGATAGTGTTATATTAAGCTCTTAATATATAACGAATAAGCGCGTTTTAAAAAGAAAAAATAAGATACGTTAAAAAGTTAAGAGTTATGGGAAAAATGCGCGGGTATATGAAATGTAATAATATTGTAATTAGCGTAATATTTTTCGAATTTGATTAAATGTAAATTTTCGTAACCGTTAAAAATAAAAAAAATATTTCGATTTTTTGGTACGTATTCGACGATGTTAATTAAAATGGTGAACTTATTTTAAACTTATTTCGTTTATTATTTAATTATTATTACTTATTATATTTTAAACTAGTTATTAATATAAAGCTATTATAAAATTAAACTTTAAAGTAAATTTTTTCCTTTTATAATAATAAACAGCGGTATAATCTAACTTTCGAAATTAATAATTTAGATAATTGTAACTTAATTTTTATTTTTTTATTGTCTTTATTTAATCTTTTTACGTTTTTCGGTATTAGTAATTATTATGCCCGTTATTATAAGATGTTTTATTAAAAATTTAATTTCGTCACAATAAATACTTTTTATAATATCGTATTTTACGATAATATGTCGAATAAGTTTAAATTATTTGCGAAATATTTTTAGATTTTCGTATAATACTCGGTAATAATCGATATTTTTATTTAAACGCGTTTAAAGTTTTTATTATTATTTAATAAATTTTATTACTTAGTTAATTACGATACGTTTCGCGACGCGTTAAGTAAGTAATAAATTTGTTATATTCTTAACGTATTAAGGCCGGATAGGAAACGTTTATATATTTAGGTTGAGAATTCGGTCGATAATTAATTTTTTTTTTCAGTCGGCGGTAATCTTTACGAATTAAAGATAATATCGATTCGGGCGTTTAATTATTAAAACGATACCTTATGATAAAAGATAAAACCGTACAAATAAAATTAAATTTTTTATAATTAAGTTTCGGGTTTCGTTTTTTAGTCTAAATGGTTAGGTTTTATTTTCTTTGTAAGGCGTTCTATATAGTGATTGTTAAGAAATGTGCAATTAAAGATGTGTAATTGGAATAGTTAAAAATGTGTCTCGCTCGATGGTGTGTTTCGCTCGATGGTGTGTTTCGCTCGATGGCGTAGTACGTTAATTATAAATAGTTTAAAGTGATTTTTTTATTATACTACTTTTTTAATACGAATATTACATAATTTATAGATATTTTCAGATTTCGTTAAACGATTAATACCTTTTGTAAAATTATTTTTAATTACGATTATTAAGATTTTTATAAAGTTTCTTTTAACGTTTTTACGTTATTTTTTACCGTTACTTTTTAGCTTAATATTTATCCGCGTGTAAAAAAAAAGGAGTATTAAAATATTACGTTTACGTTTTAAGTTTTCGTACGTTAATTATGCTAAAGCAAGATCGCGGTTTTTTTATATATTATTTACGCGTAAGTTAAATTATCGATTTTATTAGTTTTTCGCCTTATATAATAAAAAGTATATTAAATATAAAACTAATATAGTCTGTTTTAAATCTTTTTTAACACTATTGCCGTAATTCTCCCGAGCCGTTTATTAATTTAGGTCGTTGGTTAAACTAATAATCGTTAAAAATCGTGTTATTATCGTTTTTGAAAGATTCATAATCGTAATATAAGCGATTAAAAAAGTTTTTAATTTTATTAAATTTCGCTATCTTCGATCAAATATCGAAATCTTTTTTTAACTTACCGACGGGATGCGAAACAAATTTCACTTAGCTAATTTTCTATTCGATTAAGAAGTCGTATTAATATAATTATAGTTTTTCTATAATTATGTCGTAATTTCTTAATAGTATAATATTAAAATTAATTATTTAAATAAAAATATTATAATAATTAATTTTACATATATTCTTTCCGTTATTATAAACAAGTTCCTAATCTTCTGTATCTATCGCTATATAAATGTTTTTATTATGTTTTTATAATAATGTAGACTTAATAATAATATATAGTATAATATAATTTTCTTTTAAAACTTTGCAGTCTATTATTACGGTGTTCTGATATATCTCGATACGTATATTTAATATAATAAGGTCGTTCTTTGTCGATATTATTACGTTTACAGGTTTTCTAAAAAACTCTTATTAACGTTTTAATATTTTTGCTATTCTACTATTTTCTTAAAAATAGCGTTTATCTTTTAGATTGCTTTTTAATATTTATATTCGTCTTTTAAGTTATTAATATAATGCTTATATTTACTTAATTTGCCGTTATTACCTTTTAGATTAAATTTGAAACTATATTATTCGTATTTTAATAATCGTAATTTTTTAAAACTTCGTGTAATGTTTTATTTAATGGTAATTTCTCAATTATTATTTTTGCTTTTTAGTTATTTTTCGATTTTATGGAGCCGTTATAAAAATAATTTATATTAAAGATTTATAATAATATATTAACTCTTTTTTTATTTAGTAATTAAATTTTTTATAATACTACAAAAATTCTTTTTATGGATAGTATTTTTTTAGGCTATCTTTACAGCGTTATTATTTAATTAATTTTCTTTTATAAACTAATGATTTGTAAATAACGGTACTATTATTTATCGTTTTTATTATATCCGGTTTTTTCAAAAAATCGAATTTTTTTCTTTAATTACGAGTAATACCTTAATATGTAAATTTATTTCATTCGTCGTAAACATGATAATTTTAACACTAATAAAAAATCGTATGTATATTATTATATCGATCGTATATTTTAAGGTCAATCTTTTTTATCTAAGTTTAAGATTTTTCTACTTATTTTCTTTAAGCCTTTTATTATTTTCGAAATACTTTCTAATTTAGAGTTTTAATTTTTATCGGATTCTTTATTATAATAAGGTAGGCCTATACTTGTTATAGATTATATTAATCGCTTTTCTTTTTTTTTATTCAATAACGTTTATCAGATTTAATTAGTTATCCCTTTGGAATAAAAGTTCAACTTTTTCGTCGTAATTCTTTATACGCCTTACACTAAGCTGCCTTATAACTTATCTTATTATAATTAGAGCATTTAATCTAGGTCTAATCTTTTTTTAAACCGCTTCTAATTTTATAAATCCACATGCTACATCGTAAAAAATATTACTATTAGTTTCTCATAATGAATTGATATTAACTATATACCGGAACTTATTATCGTACCTATTGTTAATATTTTTTATACGTCAAATATACTCTTTATTGTTAATCTTAACTATTATTACAATATAATTATTTAAAGATTTTAATCGATTTATTTTGTAAATTCCGGTTTAAATGCTTTTTTAAAGCTATTGAAAAGATTTAATATTAATATTTTCTACTCTTAATTTAATTTTAAGAATATCTAAATTAAGACGTTAATATAACTAAATGCAAACCCTTTTCTTATAACTATTAAATCTCGGTTTTAACGTTCGTTTTTTCCTTTATTATTTTAATTTTTTTCGTTAAAATTTCGCCCGATTTTTTAATAAATATTAAATAAATAAGTTAAATTATTAGTCTTGATTTTTTTCGTAATAAGGGCCTTGATTCTATAGTTATTCAACCGTGTTTTAATTTTTAAAAGTTCGTAAGTAAAAATAATTTTCTTTTCCGTTAATTAAATAATTTAACCAGTTATAAGGTCGAGGCGTCGAAAAAACTTCCCTTGAAATAAGCTAAAACTCTTTTTTTTTTTTTTTTTTTTACCTTTAGAGATTATTTTTTATTAACACCCGTGAAAGTAATTTTAATTTCGGGGATTTTTCTAATAAATGTAATATCGGCAATATTACTTAAAATTTAATGGTACTGTCGGCAGATGTGTTGCACTTGATCTCTGGGTTGGGTGTCTTGATTCCTGTTTGACTACTTATTTGTAACTAGGGGGAGAGCAGCCATATATAGCTGCTTCCTGCTTTGTTCTTGCAATCCTAGGGCTACAGATCAAAGCCCTTCTGTTTCCTCTAAAGCCCTTCTAGAAAATCACCTTAACTGCTTACACGCCCTTATGGCCTTAGGGTTGCCATGAAGCCATTTAGAGCCTCGCTGCCGCCCTTAAGCTATTAAAAATTACTTCTCCGTTCGGTTTTCCGTCCGGCCCGTACAAGTACCTAAGTCCCTCCGGGATGAAGTGTACCTTATTCACTTCAGCACCACGCTTTTGTTGTTTTGGATAATCCTTCGCTATATGTCCGTATTCACCACATTTGAAGCAAAGTGGCTGACTGTTTTTGTCCCAGGCAGGCTTATCCCACCGTTGTCGCTTTGCGTTGTGTGTATTTCCTCCCGACTGCTTCTTGCCCCGAAATTCGGCGACAAAGTCCCCGTATACCTGATTTATCGTTATGGTTGGGTGCTGACGAAGTGTCCCTTTTATTCGCCCCTTCCAAGCCACGCCGGTAGTGTTATTACGGTTTCGAATCGAGTTGATGAATATGGTGACCTGCTGACCAGCATTGACAGGTATGTCGACTTTATTGCACCGCCGTACCAGGGTTTTGAAGTCGACCATATGGTTAAGGGCTGACCGTTTGGTGTCCCACTTGACGAACTGGAGCTGGGTCCAAAGGTCCATTTTCTGATCGATACCTTTGGCCCCGTACGAACGCTCCAAGGTTTTGATTATTTCCGTACTTTTCGTAAGTCCTGCTACGACTGCCATGGGGCCTTTTTTAACGTTGGCAACAACCGCGGCGGCCAATTTGGCTTTATCCACTTGGGTGAGCTTCGCCGAATTACCGTCGCGGTATCCAACCGCCATGAGGGCCATTTAGACAGCCGCTTTCCACATCTCCCAGTTGTTACTACCTTGCAAACGATTTTCTTCGCTTAATTTGAACTTAAAGTTTTTCCAATCCATCCTTCTTTTGTAGCATGGCGAATGCCTTTATCAATTGATCCATGTCGAAGCCCTCCGGTTGACTCTTGATCGGTTTTTTTTAAACGCCATCGTGGCTTTCTCGTTGATTTCTTTCTCTCTAGGTCCTCTCTGGTCCTCTCTAGTCCTTTCGGACGTCACCGCACCGACGAGCCTCTGCTTCTAATCGGTCACGGCCACTGCCTTAAGCAGACACTTCTCTCTTGCCTGAAGCGATTAAGGGAGCTTCAAAGCTTCTCTCTCATAGGCTGAGCTGGTTCGTTCTGGCAGATGTGCTACTAAGCGCCCTCATGCCGAGCCTGCCGTTCCAAGCCTTCTCCCCCTTGTCCCGGGGGGTACCTCAAGTGCAACACAAAATGGGTGGATCGGGGTGTCAATGAGCGGTCAAAGTGCTAAGAGACGGAACCAGAAGATGCTACCATGTCGGCAGATGTGTTGCACTTGATCTCTGGGTTGGGTGTCTTGATTCCTGTCTGACTATTCATCTGCAACTGGGGGAGAGCAGCCACATATAGCTGCTTCCTGCTTTGTTCCTTGCAATCCTAGGGCCACAAATCAAAGCCCTTTTGTTTCCTCCAAAGCCCTTCCAGAAAATCACCTTAACTGCTCACAGGTACTATTAAATAAAATTTTACAACGTATAATAGCTAAAAGGTTAATTAATTATTAAACTTCAATTTTAATATTTACGTTAATAATTATATTATATTCATGGGAATTTAAGCAATAAAAAAATGTACTAATCACGTTTTGTAATTCCAAATATATCTTAAATAACAAAATTATATAATACATTATCCCTATCTTAATTACGGAATACTAAATATATATATAGTGTGATAGGTTAAGATGTATATCTTAATCAAAGTAAATCCATCTTACGTAACCTAACACACTTGGGCCCTGTTTCGGCCTATAAAAACCGTTTTCGAGACCCCTACTCTATTAGGCCGTGATAAAGCGGCAGTAAATTATAAAGATATTGCGGAAACGACGGCGAGGTTTTAAATAGCTTCATAGGCGACATATAGAACATATATAACAAACGTAGTAAATAATGCAATACTAAGATGAATAAAAACGGAATTTATAAATATAAGACCCTAACGTTATATAGTAAAGCATATATAGCCGAAGGATCGATTTATTATCAGTTTCACTTTTCCGAAGTCCTAGATAAAAATGGAACGTAACGAAGCCTCCTTAAATATACGTAAAAACAGCTGTAGCTGAGAGAAAGGGATACCACAGATACTAAAAGCAATCTCCACTAACAACTCACTACCTAAGCGACGGAGTAGCTAGGTCTGACAACCTCCCCAACGCCCTCAAGAAACCGCAGCAGTCCAGATCAAGAAATCGAATATTTACAAGAACCAAAGTTTCTCGTTATATACGCCTTCGCCAGCTCTTCTGTCTATGCCTATTTCCCTTGATCCTGCTTGTTGTGATTAATCCCTCATCATACATATAATCGCTCAACCTCCAGCTCCCTGGGTACAACATGTACATATGTAGCTTGCACGGCCCCGTTCTTCTATGACCACTTTGCGAGATCGGACGGCACAGCGTGGTACCCATTGAAGAAACCGTGAGGATCATAGGTGTTCTTCAGATGCGTCAAACGCTTGTGGCGCCACTTCTCATATCCGTAAAGGGCCGATAAGGGTTCGTCATCGTGAGCGTAGTTCTGGTAGACGTAGAGCTTGTCGTAGCCGGAAACGGCAGGTTCAGCGAACCTGTCGCGCCACTCACGGAAGAAGTCGTCCACACAGCCTGCCACAGAGTCGTCTGTGTACGACCCGATGGATTCTATCATGTTGCGAAAGCGGTTGCGGTGGGGAAAGGCGGAATAGTGGTCTGGAAGCGCCTCGATGCCCTGGACGGGGAACGTCTCGATCATCATGGCGGATCCGTTGGCCTGGGGGTAGTCTTGCATGAACTTCTCGAAGGCGTAACTGAACTCGACGAAACTTTGCGGGTCCAAAGTCCTGGCAATCACGCTACGAAGATTGTATCGTGGTCCGGTTACGCAGGACGCAGGGATGAGACCAAGAACTGATCTCGTGGGTAACTCTGCCCACGGAATCATGTTCTCTTCAAGACTCAGGCTGAAAGGCGAAAATAGTTTAGTATACTTCTGACCCTCCTCCATTGGACCAGCGTATACGAGATTGACAATAACGGTAAGCTAGATTGATCAGCGGTGAACTGTAATAACAAACATAGTGAACGATACGCCGCCAGGAACACTCCACTAACCTCGGACGTTGCGGCGTCTGATGCAAAAAACATCACGAAGGATAATGCGGCATCCAATGCGGGAGTCGTTAGATTATTAGTGATTTCCATGATCCGTCCCACGGAGTCTTTGGTAAAGACCATATCTGCGTTGTAGTGCATGCCTCCATTGGTCGCGGGCCAAGTCTCGAATGTGGATTCTATAACAATGCCGTAGTTCTGGCCTGAGCCCCTTATGCCCCAGAACAGGTCTTGGTTAACTTTATCGGAAGCATCAACAATGGTGCCATTCCACAACGCCATGCGGACTTTGCGAAGAGCGTCGCTCGTTAGTCCGTGTAGCCCTTGAAGGCGCCCGAGACCACCACCGAGCATGGCGCCAGTTGCACCCACGCAGGGGCATGAACCCACGGCTGTGTAAAGGTTAGAATGAGCACAAGCTACTCGCGGCTGCAATGACTTACTCAGCTCTCTTCCCGCAGCCCCTATAATGTTGACCATGTCTTGGAAACGCGTGCCGGTACCTACGACAGCTGTGCCATCGTCTTCCACCCTAACGTAGTTGAAGTTCTGCAGGTTGATCAAGACGGCATTCTGAATCGAGTGGAGGGTTGGAGAATATCCGTGACCTCCCGATTTAGCCAACCAGGGCATGCTATTGCTTGACATGTATTGAAGCTACACACCGCATATTTCAGTCTACATCGCTCCCCTGACATGAAAGGACAATGTACTCACCCCAAGGGAGAGTTCTTCCTCAGTTTCTGGAAGGAATACTTGGTCAAAAGTCGGGGCTTCGTACGAGGACCACCGCGTCGTTTCTTCCGTAAAGTTGGGCCAAGTTTTGTTGTGGACGAGACCAGCCAGGCCGCTGGGCCAGACCGGGTCGTCAGGTTGGGACTCGTTCCGCTGATGAAGGCCTCCAAAAGTTAACGGTGTGCTCGACACGGTCTGAATGATGGCCAGGAGCGCCGGCAAGGCTTGAAGAATTGCGAGACCTGTCATTGTCTGCGGCTAGAAACCGATACGTGCTAGGTTACAGGATAAAGACCCTACAAGGCTCACAGAACCAGTATTGCGTATAGGCATCTGTTACAAAGATGGTCACTCCCTTTTATATTCCTCTCTTGCGCCCTGGACAGCTCACTCGGGCAGTCATACCTCACTTTGTGGCCCATAATGCCACTGAATCTTACGTTGAGGCTATTCCTAGCCTTCTCGTGACTGTGCCTCTGGGGCTTGGGGGTGAAACCGAATCCTTCTCCTTCTATGGTGATGGTGGTGAGTGGGGCGGGTAGTATTTTATCAGCCTCGCAAGGAGCTGGAACCCAGCTCGCCTTACCAACGTAATGCGGGTTAGCTCAGGCGGAATCTGCATCAGCTGAATGCAGGTACCTTGAGGACCCTGCTTGGCTTCGTGGCTATGATCCCGAAACCTCCTTTTCCCGAGGATCGAAGGCACGTGGTTGCTTGATGACTCGGGTCCGTTGATGACTCGGGTCCATTGATGCCTCAGCTCGGGCTTACCCTGTGAGATAGCAATTTCAGTTGACCTTTTCCGCTTCCGGGGTGTCCGCCATATGAAACGTTGAGATGCTCTAAATATAGCAATACTTGAGTCGGAACGGTGAGTCACGGGCGTTTTATCAAAAGCCCGTTGCGTGCGCAATCGAACCATCATCTCGCAGATCGACTCGGGCTGGTAATTTGCACGCATGATCATGGCACGATCAAATTTAAACCCCAAAATCCTTCAGCCCTGGGTCTCAATTTCATGTCCGCAACGCATCGAGATACCGACGCAGACATCGGTCCTGCAGTAGCCCCTGCACCATGCGCTGGCATGACTGTGCTGGTCACTGGTGCCGCGAGAGGGATGGGCTAGGCCACCGTGATCTCGTTCGCTGCTGCGGGGGCTGATCGCATCGCCATCGTGGACTGCGTTGACGCTTCTGCCTCTCGCACCCGAGCACTACGGGCGGCTGCGGACGCTGGCAGGCCAGCCCCCGAGGTGCTTGTTCTGGAGTTCGATGTTTGTGATGGTGCGAGCGTCGAGGCCGGCGTCAATGAGGTAAGCTCGAGATGGGGACATGTTAATATCAATATCTCGGGCGGTCTGTCCCCATTTCAGCCACAGCCCCAGGCCCTTGGAGCAGGTGATACGGACGCTTGGTGGAGGACTTGGGAAGTCAACGTCAAACGTGCTTACTTGGTCGTTCGGGCCCTGCTACCTCTGCTGCTTCAGGGAACGGAGAAGACCATTGTAATGTGATCTCGGTCGGCTCCCTTGCGTTGACGTCGGGAGCAAGTGCGGACCGGCTATCTAAGTTGGCCGTTATGCGCCTGTCGAGTGCCTGATGCTCGATTACGCACACGAGGGGCTGTTGGCTTACTCGGTGCATTCGGCTCTTGATCTTGCGAAAGGGATGCCAGAGGCCGTGAGAAAGGGTATGTCGATTGACTGACCACAACCAGTAACAAGCGCCAGAGGCTAACAGTGATACTCGGCAGGTGTGAGCATCGATCAACTAGAGCTGGCTGGCGATGCTGTTGTTTACCTGACCAGCAAACGGCGCGAATGGTTGACCAGGAGGCATGTAAACTGTGCGTGGGATATGCGCGAGTTCATGGCTCGGAAAGACAAGATTGTTCAAAATGATCTTTTAAAGCTCAATATGTCTTTTGAAGGAGCATCTGCATGCAGTGGGATGCATGTGCCATATCAGGGAATCAAAGGGTGTGTGCCCCGGAGCAGTTACTATCAGATATTAAGACGACATGTACTCCTTGAGGAATTGATTACATCTGAGTGTACCTAGATAGGTAGCATACGCTCCTAAATCATCAATACAGCCCACGACGAAACAAAGACGAGTTTGATGACGATATGTTAGTCTCCTGAAATTGATCATGGTGTTCTACCGGAATAATGAAGTTCGGTGGTGAAATCACCACCAAATCCCCGCCTGGACCAAGAGTGACAGCTGGAACCCCCTCGTACGGAAATTTGAGTATATTATGCGGACGGCTTTGCGAGGATAACAATATGTTTAAGTGAGGGTAAAGGCCTTTCTAACAGGTCCAGTGACATGTCCTCCGTTAGCATCGTGTATATATAGAAGGCCTCTGCCACCAAGGTAGATAGCTAAATTGAACCGCAATGCATACTCATTATCGTGTATTCAGCACGATACAAGTTGTCGTCTCCGCATGGTGGTCGCCTGAACGTAGGAGATTCGACTTACTAACGCGTTTGCGACTAGACATAGCTACCTGACAACCAGCCACTGGATAGGGAAACAATATTCACTGAGGGGTGCTAATTTGTGCACCCGCAAAGTTCAATCTTGGGTCTGGCAACAGCGCCGGACCCTTGCCTCAAACAGAGCAAGTGCTTATTATAATGACAGCTGAGAGACGGGAAGCTTTCAGCAGAGCTTATCAAACCCAAGCATATAATTAGGATCCGAGAAGCATCTGTGTACTTCAGAGTATTTCTTGATTCACATTAACTTAGAGGTACTTTGTGGTACATTACGCCTGACCTTACCGGAGATCACTCGCGAAGCTGGGGGCCCGGTTACTGTAGCTTTATTTTCCCCAAAAGGGAATCCAATATCAGATTGGTCGAACGAATGACATTTGGGACGTCAGGCGTACAGTACATGTAGTCATGCTACGTCGAACCGTTAGTCCAAAAGAGGAAAACAATATCTGATTGGTCCAGTGACCAACGCATGGGAACGTCGATCTAACCTGAAACGGATACCAATATCTAATTGGTCCGTGTATCAAGGGCCTTGTGGGAACCTGCTTCTGGGGTGCTTAACGAAGGAGGCAATATCTGACTAGCATGGACGGCACTGCCCCCCTTTGTGCACGTCGCAGGTGGGAATCCAGCATGGCCCCCGGCTTTAAGGCCACCCGAAATCCCTGGGAATTCCGACACTTCCAAACACTGGTCGATGCTTAAGATATAAAAGAATATCACAATTCCATCGGAAAATGGAATCTACCCCTCTCAACTAACACTGGCCGTGCATCATTCTACTCGATCGCAACGGTATCTTAATCTTCAGCTCCTCTAGAATCCATTTCCAAACCTTAACAACAAGCTCGGCGGCATAATCACAGATTAGGCAAGATGGTGATGCTCCGACTAACTGCCGAGCAATACAAGAAGCTGCCTATCCTGGCAAATGAGTCGACTTGCTTCGGGAAAACCTACATAGTCACTGGCAGTAACTCTGGCCTGGGCCTGGAGACTGCACGGCATCTTGTCGAATTCTCGGCCTCGTGCGTTGTCCTTGCCGTGCGGAACCTCACGGCAGGAGAAAATGCCAAGAAAGACATTGAGAAATCGACGGGTCGCAAGGGAGTTGTACAGGTAAGTGCGCTATAAAAGTCCAAGAACGGTTTCCTGCCTAGAAGGACTTATATCTGTAATAGGTATGGCACCTGGACATGGCGTCGTATGCGTCTGTGCAGAACTTCGCCAAGAAAGTATCAACAGAATTAGACAGGATTGATGGTCTCGTTGCGAACGCTGGTGTCATGATAGATTCATGGTCAACTGCCGAGGGCATGGAGATGAGCGTTACCGTCAATGTTATTAACACCTTGTTTCTGGGGGTTCTGATAATGCCCAAGTTAAGCGAGAGTGGACGCAAATTCGGGATAAAACCCACTCTCGTCTTCATCGTCAGTGTTCTAGGATACACTGCCAAGAGCGAGATGGACAAAAGCCGCGAAGGCAATATCTTTGATGGACTTAACGATCAAAAACGGGCTAATATGGACCAACGGTAAGAGAACAACTGCCTTCCCATTCATTATATGATCTGGTAGGTAAATAATGGAATGCGGCTAACATACGATCAAAACAGGTACGCCCTTACAAAGCTCGTAGAAGAGTGTGCCGTTCGCCAGTTTGCAGCCTTGTGCCCTGTAGAGCGTACAGGTGTAATCATAAACATGGTCGCCCCTGGTCTCTGCTCGACTGGCTTAGGCAGGGACGCAAGAACTTTCACCAAGATCATGCATGAGGCGGTCCGAGGCATGATGGCGCGAACGGCAGAAGTGGGAAGTCGAACGATCTTGCATGGTTTGGTGGCCGGCGAGGAGAGCCACGGGAAACTACTATCGGGTTGTAAGATCAAGGAGTACTGGGTGCCCGATTGGGTCAGCAATACAGATGGACAACACTTGCAGAAGGGTATCTGGAAGGAGCTCGCTGCCAGGCTGGAACAGACACAGCCTGGGTGTATATCGCGGCTCTCGCAGATTTAGATTGCCTTGGAGTAGGGCTTTGCAAGGCGAAAATCTTATAATCCCTGTTACTAATTAATTCCTATATCCCGGCAAGAAGCTAAACATTTCCGCATCGCATAAGATGCAGTTCGGTTAGCTTTAGCAACCCGTACTTATAAGGAATCAGAATCAGAATTAGCAAAGCGTTCGAATCGTTTAAAATAAGCACTTTGTTTACCTGAAAATTATTTGGCTTTCTTGACGAACTTAAACGATTTGTACCAATTTAATATGCAAGATACTAATAGGTTTAAGTTATATTTTCCAGGCTGATGTGACGGCTAGGCTAATTACCCAACCATTAAACCTAAGTCGACGGGTTTATGTTGGTAGAGTATTATGAGAATCTAAGTAACAAAATAACTTAGTTACGTTTCGTAATACTAAAGGTGCTTTAGGTAACGAAGTTATATTGCAAGTTGTCGTTATTTGCTTATGGATCTAACGAATGTATATATATTTTTTATTATGGATTATGATGGATTTCCTAATCTAAGGAAATTCTTATTAAGGATTGTGATAGATTTCTTAATTTAAGGAAATTTTTATTAGGGATTATAATGGATTTCCCAATTTAAGGAAATTCTTACCAGGAATTGTGATGGATTTCCTAATTTAAGGAAATCCTTATTACGTAATTTAAGTTATTTAGGTTTTGTTTCGGTTTTTTTTGTTAAAAGATCGTTTTCGAGATTTATTTATGTTTGTGTTATAATACGATTTTGTTTTTTAAAAATTTTCGCCCCGAAAATTTTTTCTATAAGTATAATTTTTATTTTTATCATGTCGGGTCGTGTAGTTAATCGTAAATCGCGTTATCGTTTTAATTAGAAAAAAAGTATCGTTTTTTTTGTTAATTTTATTATTAAATTTGGTTTTAAAGTTATAACGTATATTTCTTATTCCGAGAAAGGTTTTAGATGTATTATAATTAAAGATTTTAAGCGTTACGAATAATACGTTTATTACCCTTATTATTGTTGTAATAAGTTAGTAGTTTTTTTACGTTTTTTGGAAAATATTAATCGTGTTAAGGATTAATTTAATCGCGAGCGATAATTTATGTAAAAGCGTTTTTTTTAGTTTTGTAAGAATTTTACGAATAAAATATTCGAAATTTCCGAATAAATTATTCGTTTTTTTCGTATAAAGAAATAATAGTTGCTTTTTCGCGAAAAGGGGGTAAAGTTAATTCGCGAAAAGGTGAAGTGTTTAAATATATTAACAAATTAAAAAAAGGTTAAAAAACGAAATTATTTGGAGATAAAATTTAAGGCCGCCGTATCCGTAAGTTTGTTTACAGATAATTGTTTTGGGTATTTTTTTATTAGTGATTTGGATTGGGATGTAATTTTTGGTGTTTTTTCTATTGGTGGAAGTTTTTCAGTAATTATTAGGTATGTATAAGATTTTTTGCAGGTTTTTACGAAGTTTTAAAATTGGGATAGTTTTTTTACTTAATTAGGTATTAGGTAAGTTTATTTATTTTTCGCATATTTTAGATTTTTTTTAACTTATATTTTTATTTATTTTTTATTTTTATATTATTTTATTTCGTATATATTTTGATAGTGTTTGCGGTTAATTCGAGTAAGGATATATGAAAAATTGGATGGAGTTTGATTTTAAAGGGTAAATTTAATTAATAATTATTGTTTGCGATTTTCTTGATAGTTTTGTACGGGTTAACGTATTTAAAGTCGAATTTTTTGTTTAAGCGTTTTATTTGGATATTTTTAGTAATTAAATAAATTATCTTTTTTTCGGAGAAAGTTGGTTTTTTTAGCCGTTTTTGGTTATAGTATTTTTTTATTTGATTATGTACGAATTTTAATTTTAATTTTATTTTTTGGTATAGTTATTTAATTTATTTTAATTTAAAAATTGTTTTAATATTAAGTAGTTTTTCTTTTACGATTATCGATAAATTTTTGGAGTAAATCCGAAATTAGTTGTAAACGGAGTTATTTTAATGTTTTTATGGTAATTGGTATTATAAGTTATTTAAGTTATTGGTAATTTTTTAATTTAGTTATTTTATTCGTAATTAATATAATATCGTAAATATATTTTAAATATTTAATTTTATCGTTTTATTTATTCGTTTGTTTAAAATCGAAAGGCGTTATATAATTTATAATTTAGGTTAATTTGTATTATTAAGTTTTGCTAAAATTTAAAAGTAAACGTTATGTTTTTGTTTGAAATAATTTCGTATGGTAATCCGTATATATTAAAAATATTTTTAAACAAAATATATATTATTTATTCGGCGTTTGTATTTTCGTTATAAAGTAAGAAATAAAAAAACTTAATAAATTAATTAACGATTATAAAAATATTATCGTAATATATATCCGTAATAAGGTTTTTTAATAAAGGAAGTTTAATGATAAAATTTATTATAATAAAATTTTATAATTATGTTACGATTAATAATAGTTATAATTTTTGTAAGGTTTATATCGTCGTATTCTTACCTTATTGCAAATATCGTACTAGTATCGAATTTTTTGTACCATATTTTTCATTTTAGGAAATAAATATATACGCCGAAAAAGTTTTAAGGTTTTGTAAATTTTTAAATGTCCGTATAAAAAATATTTATGTATTTCCCGTATTAAATCCTTTTAATAATTTTTTAAAATTTATATTTTATTAGTTCTTTCCGATAAATTACTATTATATTATTTAAATTTTTAATATATGTTAAAATTTGTTAATCGTATTGTTATAATTTGCCGTAAATATAAGTGTTTTTTTTTTGTCGTATCGAAAATAACGTGGTTAATTTTAATAAATTTTTTTTTTCAAAATTAAATTATTTATTAAATATATCGGCTTTTTTATTTTTTAAGCTTTTAGGGTAAATAATAATAAAATCATATTCGGTTAACTTTTCAGTATAACGGAATTATCGTACGGTAAATTTTTTAGTTATGGTAAACCGGGTAAGATTTTTATAATTTATGCAAATTTTAATTTAATATTAATTATTTTTAAAAAAACATTTAAATTCGCGAAATGTTTTAATAATAATTAAAAACTTTTTGTTAGGAATAACGTAATATAATTCGGGTTTTTGTAATTTATACAAAAAAAAAATAATAAGATAAAATATATTTTAATTATTTTGTTATTTCATTATTACTCTTAAAATATAATTTAATACGTTAATTTTTAGTTTTATTAAGCGGTTTGGATCGTATATAATTAATATTAGTTAATTTATAATAATTTCCTTGAATTATTAAAAATTTTTTCCTTTTTATATAAATATATTAAAAGGTATAATTATTTAATTAAAGTCTTTGATAAACTTTCGATAGTAATTAATAAATCCGAAAAAAATTTATATTTTTTTAATTATAGTAAGTTATATTTTGTTCACTACTGTAACGATTTTTTTAAGATTTATTTTGATATATCTAGAAGTAATAATATAATCGAGATATTTAATTTTTTATATATAAAATTAATTTTTTTTTTGCGTTAATTAACAGGTTAACGTTTTAAAATAATTGTAGTATTTTATAGATATATTCCTTATATTACTTTTTAGTTTTTAAAAAAAAAAATATTATCGTGGTAATATATTATAAAAATATCGAAATGTTTTCGAAAGATATAATTAATTATGCGTTAAAAAGTAATAAGTACGTCAGTAAGTTTTATAAAAATAATAAGGTATTCGTAAAAACCGTATTTGATTCGAAACGCCGTTTTTTATTCGTAGTTTTTTTTAATGCGAATTAAGTTATATCTATTTTTTAAATTAAAAATTGAAAATTATTATATTCCGTAGAAATAATTTTTTATTTCGTTGATTAAGCGTAATAACATTTAATTTTTAACAGTAATATTGTTAAGTTACCGATAATCTATAATTAATTGTAATTTGCCATTTTTTTTAGGTATAAAAAATATTGGATAACCGGCTGGTAATTTAAATAATCGAATGTATTTTCTTTAAGTCGGTTTTTTAGGTATTTTCGGAGTGTTCGTAGTTTTATTTATTATGTTCCGGTAATTTCGTTTTAAGTTTTTTACTAAATAACTTTTTGTATTTACAATATTAAGGTGGTATATTAGTTAATTCTTTTGTTTTTGGGTCGGGTTATTGTAGGTTATTATTTAATTGTCGTAATTTTGTTTTAATAGTGATAACAATGCGTCGAATTTTTTTATAATACCTTTTTTTTATGTCGTTTTTTTATAGGTGATAAGGTTTTTATCGTATCTTTATGCCGATATTCGTCGTTATTTTCGATCGAATATTGGGATTTTTTTTTAGTATTTTTTGCTGGACCGTAAAGGAAATTTTACCTGGTTAGTTGCCTAGTTAATTAAAGGGTTATACTGGCGTAGTTATGTTATTTTTAAGATTATATTGTAATTTTTTAACGGTATAATGTCGAAATTAATAGTTATATATCGTTTTAACGTAATGGTATTGAGGTAATTAATTTCGCGTATAACTTTTTCGTTATCGTACAAAATGGTTAATTTTCGGTTATGTTCGCGATGTAAGGGTTTTTTTTATATTTTTATAGTAATTTAAATTAGTTAATTATTTTAGGTGTGATTTAGTTACTTTTTAAAGCTCCGTTATTTATTATAGCGGTATATTAGTATATTTTAGTTCGTAGTTTTAGGATGATGGGATTTTTGTTGTTCTTTATTATTGTTAAAACCTTTTTTAGGAGTTTTTTTGTTTTTTCCGGATTTCGTCTTCCCGCGGTTTTTTAAAAGGGGTTTAGCTTTTTTGGGGGCTGTTTAAGCCGTTATGTTCGTTTTCTGAAATCGTTAATTTAATTTCGTAATTGCTTAATAATATGTTATTATTATTCGACTTATGGTTCCAATTTATTGATGCGCGTTATATATTTTTCGGTATTTTCGTAAAGTTGCGTATTTTGAAATTTTTGCATTTTTATTATTCCTTTTAGTTGGAATATCTTTTCCGTTTATTATCGTATTTTTTAATTTTATTAGGTAAATTATTTTTGTCCGTTCTTTATAAGTTCTTAATAGCTTGTTTTAAGTCGGTTAAAATTTCTTTTTTTTAAGGGTTTATAAGAGTGGATAATTAAAGGTAAAAATCCGCGATTAATTATCGTATAACCGAATCGCGTTTTTTTAAAACGTTTTTTTTCCCGTAATAAATATTTATATCTTTCGAAATAGCAAAAGGGGTTTTTACGGGGATATTATTTTTTTAAAGGTTAATTATAATATGTTATTTTTTGATCGATTTTTTTTAAAAGCGTATAATACGTAAGTAACGGTATTATCGCTTATTTTATTTATTTCGGCTTATTTAATTAGGAAAATCGAATTTTTGTTTTTTTTTTGCTATACGTATAATATGTTAGTAAATAGATTATTTCCATTTTTTATAATCGGGGTATTATAAGCGTTAATAATAAAAAAGATGTTTTCGAACGTATTAATTTAAGGTGCCGGGATAAATAGCTTTTATCCATTTTAGGTATTCCTGTAATCATTTTTTTACTTTACTCAAGGGTTTAACGGTTATAAGCTAAGGGCGTATTATGGTAATAATTTTTCCTTTTATATTATTTAAGGGTTATCCTATAAGTATTAAGGTTTAAGGTTTATTTTGGTAAAACTTTTTAAGCGATTTATATTTTTTGGCTTTATGATTAATTTTGCCGTAATTCCAATATTCGATACGTTACTTATTTTGTTTTTGGATAACGCCAATTTTTATGGGTCCAGATTTGGTTCCATATGCGGTATTTTTTCGTTTTGGTATATTAATATTTACGCCGTAAGGCGATTTATTATTATTTTTTCTTTTAACGTTACGAATTCGCCAGGTATATTATCGGTTATCGATTTTTACAACTATAATAATATAATCGGTTAAGTAATTTGTTCGGGTTTTTTTTTAAATAATTCTTCTTAAACTTCTTTTTTAAGGCCGTCGAAAAAACGAATTATTAAAATTTCTTAATTTTAATTAAATTTCGAAAAAAGTTAAATTATTTCGTTACCATATCGGAACGTAAATTCTTTTTATCGTAATTATTGGATTTGCATTTTAACTTTCGTTTTTTCGTTTATTATTTTAAAACTTTTTTATAAAGTTTATTCGAACGTTTTATAATTGTTATAAATTCGTATTATTTCCGGGTTTTATTACTTTAAAAATACCGTAACATATTTTTTCATAATAAGTTTAAATCAAATAACCGTATAACCTGTAAGTTATTTAACTACAAACTTAATTCGTATAATAAAAGTAATAAATCGTACTGGGAAATACCCGAAATATGTTCAATATTAAATTAGGAATAATTATAATTTAATAAACGTCCTATTAAAAGGTTTAAGTTTAAAAGGTTTTAATATTTTTCCTAATTTTCTATTAAAAACCGGTTAAATAAATATTTTTTAAAAAATTTATCGTGTTTATTTTAAAAGAATACGAATAACCTACAAAATTAAAATAAATTTCGTATTATTACGTTTTAATTAAGTAATACGTTAATTTACAAAATCTAATCGGTGAAAAACTTTTTCTTTAATTAAGGTAAGCGTTTATTTTTTTTTTTTCCGATTTTATATCGTTATTTTTAAGGATTTCGTAAACGGGCTATATGTTAATAAATATATTATCGAAATATTACTTAAAGTTTAATGGTGTTATTAAATAAAAACTTATAACGTATAACGGTTAAATTAATTACCTAATTATTGAACCTAAATCGACGGGTTTATATTAATACAATATTATAAAAATTTAAATAATAACATAACTTAATTACGTTTCGTAATATTAAAGGTACCTTAAGTAATGAAGTTATATTATAAATTATCGCTATTTACTTATGCATTTAACAAATATATATATATTTCTTACCATAAATTATAATAGATTTCCTAATCCAAGGAAATCCTTATTAAAAATTATAATGGATTTCTTAATCCAAAAAAGTCCTTACCAGGAATTATGATAAATTTCCTAATCCAAGGAAATCTTCACCAGGGATTATGATGGATTTCCCAATCCAAAAAAATCCTTACCACGTAATTCGACCCATTTAGGTCCTGTTTCGGTCTCTTCTGCCAAAAAACCGTTTCCGAAATCCACTCGTGTTTGTGTCATAACAGCTAAGCCAAATACACAAAAACCATTACACGATATAATTCGCACGATAGATACTATACCCAGTATCTTGGAGCACGATGACGAATCGGTGGTTTTCACGATTTAGGATAGATTGTATACCTTAGTCCCGTAAAGCCTCACTCTCTGATGCGTGGTTGCCGACAAGCTTCGGCCCTAATGAACCTTATACCCGCTAGCTCCACGGTTCGTACTAATTTAATATATTAATATTCTTTATTTTAAATCTAGTATTTTGAAATTGTTTAAGTTTTTAATTGATAATATATAAATTATGTTAAAAACTTAATTATAATTTAACGCCGTTTATTAATTACACATTTTTAAAATAAAGTTTAACGTCTTTCGTAACTTAAAACTATGATAGTAATATTAAAAGCGCGTTATTATGAACAGAAATAATTTATTATGTATATTACCGTTCTCATAATCGTAAATTTTATATTTAACGTTATAGTTAAGTATATACTAATAATTTACCAGCCGTTAAATATATAATTATAATATTATATTCGAATAAAACTGTTCTAAAAAGAATTATAAAAATAAAATAAATATGTATTACGGATGACGAAAACAATTATTAATAAAAACGGCGTTAAAAGTTATATAAAACTTCGGTTAAAGAATCTTTATTTATATTATACTGTAAAAATAGTCCGTTTTAATTATTTCGAATTATTATAGAGAGAATAATAGTATCATACATCGTGCGTTTTAGAAAACTTTTTAATATTTTTATAAGATTAATACGTTTTATTATTAAATTTATTAGTATTTATTTTTACTAAAAAGACTAAATGATAAAAATGTTCTTAAATAATTTAGAAAATAATAAGAGCGTTCGATAATTATAGTTTAAAGGTAAAAGTAATAACAGCATTTTTAAATAAAAAGTATAAAAGAATTATAAAACGATATTATTAATATATATATTTATCAATTTATAATTTAAATTTAAAATTTATTTACGTATTAAAAAGTTAAAAAACTTTATATATAAAGTTGAATATATATTAACGGGATTAATTATAATAATTCCATTATTTCGAAAACTAAATATTAATTTAATATAATTAAATACGTTATAAATCAATAAATTTATATTGTATAATACGAAAAATAATAATATTTTCAAAATTAAATGTAAAGGAAAATGACGTTATGTACGCCGAAAGATTTATAAAATTTAAAACATACGAAATTAATAAAACTACTTCAATAAATTCACGGAAAATAAAAACAATACTATTCAAGTATTTTAAAATAAATGATTTATATACGTATTAATATAATATTATAAATGATTTACATTACCGTTAATCTTTTTATTTTTTATTAAATTATAACGAAGTCGATTTCGACACATTTATAAAATTCACTAAAAATATTTATATTTATCATTAACTTAAGTGAATAATTATACCAGCGTAAAAAAAAAGAGAAAATGCATTGCTTTTCTTACGGAATAAAATCGTGATACAATTACAAAATAAAAATAAGATATATAATAAATATTTTACAAATAATACAATCGAAAATAGACTAATAATTAAAGTATTATAATTATTTATTTATTAAAGAAAAGATTTAGTATGAAGGCGTAATAAATTAACTATAAATTTTTAATCAAGTGTGAAAAATATTTTAGTAAACTTCTTAATTTCTTTATTAGAGAATTTAAATATTAATAAATTAGCAACTACCATGTTTATAACAGCAAGAAGTTATATATTCATATAATAGTAAAATATATTACCTAAGTGCGACCGCTAGGGGGTTAACTAAATATTAAACCTTGATTGTACGGTTTATGTTAGCAGTCGTATCCTTGGGAATTTAAGCAATGAAGTAAACTAGTCACGTCTCGTAATACTAAGGGTGTCTTGGGTAACGAAGTTGTATTGAAAGCTGGTGCTATCTAGGTTATATAAAAGGTAATAAGCGTATCTATACCGTAATAAGCTTATAAAGTTATTATTTTAAGTAATTAATAGCTTAATGTAAATTTCTAATATAAACCAAATTCCGTATATATAAAGTTCCAAAATTACCTCAAAACTTTGAGAATAACTTAATATTTCAATTTAATAACATCATAATTTTATTCGGTTCTCTTTTAAGTACTACTTTCATAACGTTCTAGGTACTTTACGTTATTAATTACTTAATTTAACATTTCTCTAAAATCCTTTTCGTATTTATCTGTTATAATAATAATTTCGCCTATTTTAAAATTATAAAAATAAATAATTAAGGTTGGAATTATTATAAGTGTTTTTAAAAACATTTCTATAACGTAATTTTAACTAAGATTTTAAATAAGATATTAATTTTTACGAAGTAAATAAGTAAAACATTTTATCTTAATAATATAATGCATAATAAATATTCGGTAATAAACGGTAATTTCTAAAAGAATTTTAACCTTCGAAACGTTTTTGTAAAAACTGATCTTTAAAATTCTCACTATTTTCGTTATGTCGAGTCGACGACCATTGGTATTATAAAAAAATCCGACGATAACCGTAAATAAAACTTTTATATATATTAAGTATAACTCTCGTAAGCTTCAACTTAAGAAATATTTTGTTTATAATAACGAGATACTTAAAAACAAACCGTTATATTCCGGGAATAATTTTAACGTTATCGTACTATATTTTTAATCTTTTAATAGTAACATTTTTTATGAATACCCGCGTAATATCGGCCATTAAAATATTAAAAATTCTCTCGATTATATAATTAAAATAAACTAGCGAAGTAATAAACTTTATCGGTATAATAATATATCTATATAATCCTAACAGTATCTCGAACATTATTATATTTTTACTATCAAAAAATATAATAACTTAATTATATTCTAAGAAGACTTACCAAAAGAATCAACGAATATATAACAAAATTCGTAAAGAATTCGGTACAATTTTCTAATATAAATAATATCCCGAAAGGTAATAGGGTTTAACTTTGTAATAGAATTAATTAATTATAAGTTATCGACTTTTGTCTATAAAAAACCAGGTATTTTCGATACGTAGTATATAATTATTCGAACATTTTTTTTAATACGTACTCGCAATATATCAATTAGCTTATTTTTTATATTAACCGGTATTATAATACGTTTAACTTACTACGTTCTATAAAAAACCCTTTTAATTTCGTAAAAGGGTACGACAATACTTTTAATCCGATTAAATTCTTACTAATTCTATTTTAACATAACTTTCCTTCGAAATAATACCTCTTATATAAATGTTTTCTTTATACGAGTAAACCTATTGCCAATTTAATCAAATATAACCTCTACTTTGTATTCGGTTAATTAAATCCCTTAAAATAATAAAATAAATCGGGGAAATAATATTTCTAATAAAGTAGTAGATTTATCTTAAATACCTCCTTACTTTTCAATCGTTTATATAACTTTTTTAAAGATCATAATTTTCTATTTTAAATCTCCAAATAATATTAATGTATAGAATAATACAGTAGTAATAAAAACTACTTTTTTTTTTCACTTAGGCTTATATATAATATTATTTTAAACCCTATCCTTTTCTATTTACTTTTACTTTATTATACCTTCTCTTATAGAATTCTATAAAAAACGTATGTTATTTTTTTATCGTTAAACTATCTTAAAATCTTATCTCTTAAATTTAATATATTTCTTATAACTTCTTAATTTATCTTATAATCCTAATTACAATAACTATTTTCAATCGAAAACATATAAAAACCTATTACTAATTTATATATCATCTCGCTAATGAACTCACTGACGCTAATAAAACGGCTTATAAATTTACCGGCCACACTTTTACTAATTAATTATCCACGCGGATATTATAAATAATTTATCTTACCAATATAAAAAGAATAATAATTTTCGTTAATTTAAAATTTAAAGATTATTTTCTTACATTTAAGTATATATTTAATATTATTTTTGATTTCGTTTAAAAATTAAGCCTTAATATTAGAAATTACGTAACGTAATTATTATCGGCGATAGGAAATATAATAATAAATAATTAATTAATTAACTGAATAAAAATATCGATTATATTTTAAATTTAATCATTTTTTTTAAAAAAAAACCCGAAGAACCCGTATCTATCTTTTTATTAATCCATATTTTTAACGTACGATAAAATTATAATACTCTATTCGGTTTTAAGATTAATAATACCATTATTTAAGTTTTCTCTATTAAATCGAACCATCATAACGAATGTAAATAACGAAATAAGATATTTAATTGGGCTACATTATTATATTAATAAAATATTAAATTGTTGTTAACTTTTTAATTTTTAATCAATATTTATAATTATGATTTTAGGAGCTTATTACGGTTTATTCGGTATAAAATTACGAACTTTTACCTCCGTTATTTTAATCGTCTTTTTATTTCTACGGTTTAACGCTTCGAAAGTTTCTATAGTTATAAAATTTTTAAAACACTTACTAAATCTATGCAAATTTCGATCAATTCCAATTAAGTAATTTTAATTTTATTCCTTCGCGTTTTGATAAAGTACTTATTAATAAATTTATCGTAATCAAAATATCGTCCATTTAAACTACTTGCTCGGTATTTTAAAATAAAACTTTTTCTTATATAGATTTATCGTTATTTACTTTGCTCCTTTTTATAATTTTTTTATTAATTTCTTTGCTTTTTAAATTTTTGGTTAATATAATACTAATAAATATTAACGGCTAATCGATTATATTAATATTTGATACGTAAGTTTTCTCGAAATATGGGGTATCTTTATTTTTAATAAAGTTACTTTATAATTAAGTAACTAATAATATCTTTTTATAAAATAACTTTTTATCTACCGTAATGCAATAGAATACGTTTATTTTGGTACCTCGGTTTTAAATAATAACCGGTTTTAATCGGGCCGGCTTCAAAATCGCTATAGGGCACAATACTTCTAGAATACTAAATTGAATTAAATTTAAATCGGTGTTAAATTTTGACCTATTTTAAACTTTTAAAATGTTTATATGAGCGATTAAAATATTTTATTTTACTATTAAAATAATTCGGAAAATTCGAAAAATTATAAATTTAAATCAAATAGTTTTTCTAAATAAAAGTACGTTTCTCGATTATTTAATTTCAAAGTATTGTCGAGAACTATATCATATCTAAATTAACTCGGTCATCTTTATTTTTAAAATAAATTATATATAAATCGTTATTAATAAAATAAGGACGAATCTTTCAATATTGGGAAACAATTTATGAACATTTATTATATATCTATTGTATTATAAAATTATCAAATCGTCCTTTACGGCCTTAATTACTACCTCGGTAACTACTGTAACAATTATTTCGTTTACGATAAAATCTTATTTTGTTAAAATCGTCGAATGAAAAACTTATTACATTAATCGATAAATCGATACTATAATATTATAGTTCAAAAGGTTTCTATTCGGGTAATGTATAATAATATAAAACTCGGACAACTTCTCGATTTCGTATTTATTCTTTAAAAATATTAAAATTCTAAATCTATCGTATTTAAACAAGCTTTAATTCCTATAAAATATTAGTAATATTGTGCACCTAATTACGTTTTATTAATAAAATAAGGTTAAGTTCGGAAATGCTTTTTAAACGAGTTTAAATACTTATTATCGCGTATTATCCATTTATCTAAAATCGAAACAAACCGATTTTAATAACTATCTTTTTTTATATTAAATTAACCCGATTTTATTTAAAACTTAATCCTAAAGTAATATGGAAACTTTATCGTAAAATATTACATATAAGTTTTTAAGTCTTATAAATAAATTAATAAAGATTTTTTCGATATTATAAACTAAAAATCGTTATAATAAATTTTAATATATTATTTTTATTTCCTATTTTTCTTTTAATTTTAACATGTTTTACAATATTACAAACTTTAATAATATAGTTCAAATAATACTTATAAACTTAATTAAGTACGTTACGTTAAATTTATTTCGTTATTATGTTAAATAGGTTTTTAGTAACCTATATTTACTTTAAATTCTATAAGTTAAAAATCTTTAAACGTTTTTTATTACCTTATCCCATAACGTACCACACAAGTCCGTCGCGTACACAAGCTCGTCGCGCATTTTATCTACTATATTCACTATCTAATCTTAATTATTCATTTTTTACCGCCAACAATATAAAACGGCTTACAAAAAATGCTAGAGTAAACTTAGCCATTTAAGCTAAAAAACGAAATCTAAAACTTAATTATAAACGTTTTTATTCGATATATAACGTCCCCGAATCTACTTTAAAAAATCGAATTTATAACAAACCTTCCCGTACCGATATTATTCCTTATTTACGAAATTAACGCCGATCGAAAAAAAAAAATCGATTGTCGAACAAATTCTTAACCTAAATAGGCAAACGTTTCCTATTCGGCGTTAGCACATGAAAAATATAACAAATTTACTACTTACCTAACGTATAACGAAATATATTAAAATTAATTAAATATTTTATTTTATTAAATCGAAATAAACATTTAAAACGCGTTTAAATTAAAAAATAACTTATCAAAAAAACTATATACGAAAATCTAAAAATATTTCGGAAATAATTTAAGCTTATCCGGGTTCCAATCGCAAAATAGAGTATTACGGAAAGAAATATTTACAACTTTTACAAAATATAATTCTTAATAAATTTTTCATAATAACCGGTATAATTATTACTAATACTAAAAAACGTAAAAAACCTAAATAAACCTGATAAGAAAATCGGAAATCATATATAATAATATAAATTATTAACTTTTAAAATTAACGTTACCCTTATTTATTATTCTTACAAGGGAAAATTATTCTTTTTATTAATTCGCCAATAACTCATTTTTACTTAATTAAAAAACTATTATAAGGAATAATAATAAAATAACAAATAAACTAAATTTAAAATAAGTTTAATATTTCGATTAATATATTAAAACGCGTACGAAAAAATCGAAATATCTTTTTATCCTTAATTATTACAAAAATTATCATTTGATAAAATTCGAAAAATATTACAATAACTACGATATTATTATATTTTACATATCTGTTAATTCTTTTTATTTATTTTAACTTTTTAACATATCTTGTTTTTTCCCGTTAAAACGCGTTTATTCGTTATATATTAAAAACTTTATATAAAGTTACGTTACTTATATTATTAAAAAAATTTTATCGCCGGTTTTTGTAACGCATTTAGAACTACCATAATAACCGATAATATCAAATTGGGATTTGCAAAAGCGAATTTTTTTTTTTTAATTCTAATCGCGTTTTTTCCGAATTATAAGTTCTACTTATACTTATACCGACCGTTTTCCCACTTACCTTTACTAATTTCGTTATTTTCTTACTTACGAAACTTTTTACAAATATTACCGAAATAATTCAATAAAAACGTTATTTATAAAAAAAAAAATTAAAAATTACCAAAATAACTCGCCGATAACAATAATTAAATTAGTTAATTTTTGAACAAAAAATAAGTTGATATTATTATATGAAAACACTTTTCTTTAAAAAAATGCGACTTATTACGCGAAATAAATTATATCCTTAATAAATACCAGAAAACTAAAAATAAACGTTTTCAAAAAAATTCTTATTATAAAAAATATATAAACTTTTATAACTACGAAAAAGTTAATAATTAACAATCGCAACTAATAATAACCGAAAGTAATTATCGTAAAAGAATTTAAGCGGAAAGACGGAAATATAACGCTTACGCCAAACCCGGACATAACACGCGTACTTATAAATAAAATAAAATAAAAAAATTAAACAACGAAAAATCCGATTAATTCAAATTAATTTAATATATTATAATTACTTTATTTAAATTTATTATCGCGAGATGTTAATAAACGCGCAACGAACTTATATACGAGATAAGCTTATATAATACGTTATAATAATTCCGTTAAAAATACTTGTAATTTGATTTTATATGACAAAACCATCCTTTTAATATAAAAACTTATTAATTATTTTAATTTAAATAGATTTATATTTTCTATATAACCTACTAATTTTTTTCGAATTAATTAATAACTATAATACTAAAAAAGCTAAAAGTTAAAAAACGGACGCATCCGGTAAAAATATAAAAAAATAAGTTTATCTATAATATCTATCGAAAAACTATATACAGTCTAATTAAAAATATCTCAAAGTGTAATTTCGGATATAAGTATTACAAATATAAGAGAAATTTCATAAAAAGGTTTAATTAAGCTAAACTTATTTTCTCTTAAATCTTGTAAGAATAATATCTAATATCTCTTACGTTCGTCCCTTAATTAGATTTATAACAAATTCAAAAAGATTAGTAAAATTTCTTAAAAGTAATTAGTTACTAACCTTGCTTTCGTACTTAAAATGTGATAATTAATAACGGTTAATAATATTAAACACTAGCTCTTAATTTCTTTAAATAAAAAAAAATTTCAGAGTAAATAATAATCTTTATTATATAGTATTTTTAACTAGCTTTAACAAATTCGGAATATATCGATAAAATTATAACGACGTTTATTAATTTTAAAAGAAATAATTAAGGTTAAATGTTAAATATAAGCTCGTTAGACATATAAGGTTGTTGGATACTTTTTAACACTACGTAATATAAATTTAAATTATTTAATTATAACACATTAAATTAATTTAAATTAACCGCATTTTTTGAACGTATTTATAGCTTTACTATAAGTACGCGCATTATGTCCGGGCTTGCCGTAAACGTTATATTTCTATTTTTTCGTTATAATGTTTTTACAACGATTTTTTTTTCAGTTATTACCAGCTGCGATTATTTATTATTACCTTTTTTCGTAATTTTAAAAATTTCAACTTCTTTTTAATAAATTTCTTTTTTTTTTTTGAAAACGTTTATTTTTAGTTTTTCAGCGTTTATTACAAATGTAATTCGTTTCGCGTAGTAAGCCGTATTTCTTCTGAAATGTAAGGGGCTGCATACGTAGAAGCTAAGGATATAGGCCACAACAGGTCTATTAAGGAATCTAGAGAGCTAAGTCGGTACATGGTAGGAGCGTAGGAGTAGCTAGCTATATATATAAAGATCTATCCCTTGAATCGGTTTAGCTTGATTCCCTAACAAGGGCCTTAGCCCGTAACGCGAAAAAAAGCGTTTTCGTATAATAGTATTAGGTTATTTTTTATTAAAAAATTAACCGAGTTAATTATTTTTATTAGCAAATTACTTTATTAAACTTATATTTCAAATAATATTTTTATCGGATAATTTTAAGAATATTTTTAAGAATTTTCGTAAGTAAACAAATAATAGAATTAATAAAAATAAGCAAACAAATAATCGATATAAGTATAATTAAAATTTTTTAATTCGGAAAAAAGGTAATTATAATCGAATGAAATGAAATTAGTTACGGTAAATCCGGATTTAATGTTATTAGTTGTTATTGCAGTTTTAAACGCGTTGCGGAAACTGGCGATAAAATCTTTTTTAGTAATATGAATAACGTAACCTCGTATAAAATTGTTAATATATAATAAATAAACGCGTTTTAACGGAAAAAAAATAAAATACGTCGAAATATTAAAGAAAATAAAAAGAATTAAGCGATATATAGAATGTAATAATATCGTAGTTAGTATAATATTTTTCGAATTTTATCGAATAATAAATTTCGTAACTGTTAAAATATATATATATTTATTTTTTTTGTACGCGTTCTAGTATATTAATTAAAATGTGAAATTTATTTTAAATTTAATTTATTTATCCTTTAACTGTTATCATTTCCAATAATGTTTTAATTAGATAAAATTAAATTATCGGCGAATTAATGCACAAAAAAAAATTTTCTAGTAAAGAAATAAATAAAAATAAAACTTAACTTTAAAGATTAATAACTTATATTATTGTAAATTAATTTCCATTTTTCTATTAAATTTATTTAACTTTTTAAAATTCCTTAGTATTAATAATTATTATATCCGTTATTATTAAAAATGTTATTAAAAATCTAATTTTATCGAAAATATTAAAAAAGTTTATAATACCGTATTTTGCGATAATAACTCGATTAAGTTCGAATTATTTATTAAGTATCATTAAATTTTCGTATAATATTTTTTTAATAATCGATATTTCGAAATAAACGCATTTTAAGTTTTTTATCGTTTAATAAAATTCGTTATTTAATTAATTTTAATACGTTCCGTATTACGTTGAGCTAATCGTAAATTTGTTATATTTTTAATAGATAAAAGTCGGATAAAAAACGATCGCGTATTTAGGTCGAAAATACGGTCAATAATTAATTTTTCTTTTCAGTTACCGTTAATTTCTCAAATATGAGATAATATTAGTCCGGGGAGGTTTGCCGTAAATTAGGTCTTATAAAATAGATAAAGGGACGTTATAAATAAAACCAAACCGTTAAAAATTAAATTTCGAGTTTTGTTTTTTAGCTTAAATAGTTAGGTTTACTTTATTTCTTTTGTAAGGCGTTTTATAATATTGGTATTAAGAAATAAATAATTGAAGATAAATGGTAAAAATAGTTAAAAAGGTGTCCGACAAGCTTATATGTCCGATAAACTTATATTCGACGTTAATATATTTTAATAATTCAATATTATCGTCCGAATATATAAACATAAAGAAAATAAAAGTATTTGGTATTTCAGTTTATATTTTTCTTAAATTGTTTATATTCGAAATAAAAATATCAATCTTTGTTTTTTGCCTCAGTAAGTTATTCTTACTTATCAGCATATCGTTATCGGTAAATATCGAACTTAATCCCTTTCAATCTCGCGATTAATATCTTTACTATTAGCTTTAATACTAAAAAAAAAGTTCTATTAATTAATAATAACAAATCCTATACGATACTTACAAGTAAAGTTTATATAAGCTATTAACCGATTAAGGTAAAAATAATCCAAAGCGTATTAATTATTAAATCGGCTCTATCTTTTTAATTATATTTAAAAATACTAATCCCGTTTTAATTATCTCTTTCTTATAACTGAAATCGGAAGCTCCATAATTTTATTCCTTTTTCTACCTACGTTAATAGTTTAATTGGTATCGTTAATTATATCGTCACTGCTTCAATTTCCGATCTGTTTAACACTTATATAAATACGTCGACAGTAACGTATTTTGATCTCTATAATCCTAATTAATTATATTTAACTATTTTAATTGTAATTAATTAATACTTATTCTTTAATTTTAAAATACTGTTTTCGTTACCTAATCTTCTTTAAAGTATAAATTATATCCTAATTTTTACCATCGGTTTAAGTATAAGTAATTAGGCTATACTCTTTAACCGATATATTTTTTAGATGTAATTTTCCGAAATCGGTTAACTAAAAATTTCGCTTAAAAAATCTCATACATGTTTAATCCTAAATGTCTTCTTTTATGAATAATGTTCTCGAATTATTTTCGTCGTTATTAATAACTATTCATACTATTATTATCCTATAAAACTTAATACGGACTTTTATACTTAATAATTATAATTACAAAATTTACATTTTTAATTATAACTTTATCTCTTTTAAATATTACTCGAAAATTTAAAAATTACTTCGACAACAAACTAAAACCAAGCTCCTTTCCTTAGCAGCTATATAAATTGAATCGGGAAAAGTTATTTTTAATTAATATACATTTTTCTTAACTCTATTACTAACCGGATAGAAATTAATAAAATAAATTAACAAGTATACTTATAGTATTAAACTTAATAATTAATGAATTTTAAAACGTAATAAGTAATAATATCCTAGAGTTAAACTCATAGCGAAAGAAACGTCCAAATATATATATAAGATCCGGACTAACTAATTAGCCGAATCCGAGTACAGGCGTACCACCCTGCCCCATTTCAGTAAATAGCAAATTCGTTATATTTTTTATATATTAAAATCAAATAGAGAATATTCGTAAAAATTTACATTTGTTATAATAAATATTTATTTTTCGAGCGCTGTTAATTTTCGCAAATTAAAAATAATATCGAGTTATAAAATTTGCTACAACATTCGATTTTTATAGATGATTTCGAGCACGTTATATATTTTATAAAGCTGTGTATAACTTAATTTCGGCTTTTTTATATAAAAAGTTAAATTTATTTTAACTTTCTTTGTAAGCCGTTTTTTATTTTTAATATTCAAAAATAAACGTTTAAAACTAAGTGGCTAATATAGTAAAAAAGACGCGCGACGAGTTAATCTAATATGTTTTTAGAATTATTCATATTTTAAAATTATTATATTTAAATCTTAAGTTAAACATATACTCTTTTTAAGACATAATACGGTTTAAAAAGAAAGTTCTTTTTTCGTGACATTTCACGCTAGTCATTTTTTTTAAATAACTTTAAATACTACTGTTCTTCGTTTTCATTCAATATTTAAAGGTATATAATCTTTAGTTATTAATATTTTTAAAAAGTTTTTTGCTAAATTATAATACGCTCTAATTAAATAAATCAGTTATATATATTTAAAAGCTTCGCTGTTTTTAACTTTATTTAAAACGTTTAAAAAGTTAACTTAAAAATATATTTCTGTCTTTATTTATATATACGTTAATATGTACTGTTAGGGTTTTATAAATGTGCAACGGGTTTATTATTTTATAAAAGTCCTGTCCTTTTACTATATTCGTTAGTTTTAACTTCGTACCTTTTTTATTTAGTATTTTTGATCGTTTAAAGGTCTTAGTTATAGTTATCTCTTTACTTAAAGTTACCTCTCTGGCTGTTCTTTATTTGATTCTACGTTTTCCTCCTCCCCTCTATTTGGGCTTTATTACTCGTCACCCAATGAGTGATGGGGTTGGCCGCAAATACGGGCAAGATCGGCACAGATAAGGCTGTGCAACCATCGCGTGCTCTTATTGGTCCACTTCGGCAGGTGCCGACAGCTGAGGTGAGACAGCATGGTTAACCGAGACAACCCCGCAGGTTATCGTCGTGTCAACTTTAAACCTACTCGCAAAAAGAAAATTCGCACTCACGATACCAATTCCTGCTCGAGTCCTGTGTTGCGGGTCATTCCGCCATTCGGACCCTGTACCGGCCAAGCACAACATGGCTGTAACATTTAATTGATTCGGTGGACCACGCAACAAGGACAGCCTAACATGAAGGGCATTGCGCTGCAATTCATTGACCAGAGTGCGACAGGGATAGGCACGTCTGAGCGGCGCATCATTCGTTCCCATGTTATGAGAGGCAAGAATGCAGGCAAACCACGCCGGTCGACGAGAAAACGGACAACCATGGTTCATGTCAAGCGCGTTCTAACCTCCTCTGGTATACCAGGATCAGGATGCTCGAAACCACGACAGTTGCTGTGGAACGATCTGTGTTTAACATCGTTCCCTCAACAACTTGATTCTGAGTCTACAAAACTTCTGCATCGATGTACAGTATTTTTTTAACCTATCATTTACTTTATCTTCTCTTACATATTTCCCCCAGGGTTTTTTGACATTAGTGATGCGCTGTTTCCGCCACAATTCTGCTCGAAATACGACATTTTAAAATCGATTTGGGTAAATTATATTCTGGCAGATGAAGCATGTAAGTAAGGTAAACGGCCCGTTTATTTCGCAACGTTAATATCCCCCAGACTTCCACTGCACATTAGCTATATCAGCGTCCTACGTCGACTTCTTCGAGCGCAGGCCTGGAATATCCTCGAAAACTTTATATCATATCTCAAAAGCGTATGCGTTGGTCAACCTAAAGCTGTCGGGCCCCGAGTCTGTTTCAGACAGCGCTATAGCTGCCGTGGTTTCCCTCACCATTTACCAACAGATACATCATCAGCTCTCTACTGGCTTGATACACCTTAACGGGCTCCATCGAATGATCCAGCTGCGGGGCGGAATATCCAGACTGATGAAAGACAACCGTGCATTGGCGCTGAAGCCATTAAGGTACGTACATGTGCTTGCGTCCGCGGCTCTTACCCTTTTTTTTTTCCCTCGAAAGCGGAAAGTCTTACGATTATTAGGCTCGACGTCGAGTTGGCGTTGCAAACCGGGTCACCTCTCTTTAGCAGCGATGTAGTTCCCGTGAACGCCGTCTCAGGCGATTCTCGTGTTATCAAAGAGCACCTCCCCAGCACTGCCCCTAGGCTTTCACGTATCATGCTCGATGTCATCAGCTTCGCCAGCCTCCTAAACGGCAAAGAGAGGGAGGGGCGAACGAAGCTCGACCCGCTGCATTACACGGAAACGCTGGTATCGCTCCTCTATCGTCTGATAGAGGTCGCTCCTCCGGGGCAACCACGCTCTATGTCGGGAGAACTTTATGACAATGTGGCACATCTGGCAATGCTGGCATTCATGACCACCCTGCTTCCGGAATACGGCCGTGACCACTCCAGTTACCCTTTTCTTTCTAATCGTCTGGAGAGCGCCATTCAGGATCTCCATGTTACGTACGCAGATACCCAGGACAGCGGATTCTCACTACTTTTATGGACTCTGTTCATTAGCGGCATCTCAGTTTTGAAACGCAAGGGCCATCGTTCGTTGTCACTCTTGATCTTGGAGACTTGTCAACGACTGGACCTACACGATTGGCCAGCTGTCCGTCGTCAGCTGTGTGAGTTTCCTTGGATACATACGTTGCACGACGTTCCTGGCCGATTCCTGTGGGAGGATGCCCAGCGTAGGAGCATTGAGATTTCATGAGAGTTCCTACATCTTGAAGCCTGGCTTTACCACTCGCCGTCACTCAACTAGTACACATACACGTCACTTTGAAATGTTGTAAATTGGTTCAACGCAGATTCGAAATTGATCATGAGCTTTTCCCTAGCAGAGTATTTCAAACTGCAGCATATCGCGCTTTGTGGTATAACTCGGGAGAAATATACGACTTAACGTCTGGTTCTCCCTTCTCTGTACATTGGTAGCTGATATAGGCATGCATTCCCTTCCCATTCTCCAGCCCTCTGTGCTCAGCAAGCTTCTCCAGCATGCCGAGGTACTCATCGCAATAGGCACCGCGACCATGTGCGTGCATCCAAGCCACCAGATTTCGGCCGATGGTCGCATCGTCAGCCCCATATTTACGTGTAGTTAAGTAGAACTTCACATCGGGTTTGCCACTCGTGGGAGCAATGTCGAAAAAGTAGACAAAACCCTCGCATAATGCCTCGAAGTCAGGCCATGCGTTACCGCCGGTAGCCTCGACGGGAATCTCTGCATCCTCGGGGTAGTCGTCAGGAAGCCCCAAGATGGTAAGGATTAGGGAGCGCAGATCCTGCAGACTGGACTCGGAAACATCTCGGAGTCCGCCCATGGTCATGATTTCTCGGACTGACTTGAAGCTGGTGTGGCGCGACGTGAAGTACATTTTGAGCCGCGACTTGGATGGTTCCACATTGTCCATGCCCATAACGTTGGGTTTCATGAGCCGCCCCTCGGGATTGTTCGCAAGGAAATTCATCAGAGCATCACGGCCGGGGTGGCTTCTGCCAGGGTTAAGCTTCACGATAGCATCGTCCCATTCCTGCAAAGTCGCAGGGTCTCCTCCTTGGAACAGCTTCCTCGGCAAGAAGTACGATTTGAGTCCGAAGCTGGTATTCTTGTTATATTCGACAGCGTGCATGAGAGTTGTGGCTGGTGGATCACCCTGTTCCAGCTCCTTGGCGTAGACTGACCTATCCGGGTTATACAGCTCGGCCAGGAAGTGACGATACCAAGTAAAATCTGTGCCCGGGAGTACGCTCGATACCTTCTCCATGTACTCCAGTGTGGGATCATGGTTCAGCGGGTCAGCGGCCGTGCCCGAGGCGTCGTTGATTGCCTCCCAGGAGTAGCGGATATCTGGCTCACCACCTGTAGTGTTCCATTTCCACGAGTACTCCAAGGGCGAACCGTCGTAAGCTATAAGCGACTTGAACACAGGACGGCCGTCAGGCTCTGGCGCTGGGCCCAATCGAGGTACCTGAACATCCCAGTGGACTCCATCAGAATACTTTTTGAACATTATATGATTCATTATGACGCAGTTGCTTGCTTACAATCCAGTGATAGTGGAAAAGCAGCGTCTCGTACTGCTTCTCGGGGGAATAGCCAGCCGCGTCAATCATAACCGCTAGGTGGTACCCAGTGAGTCGCCACCAAAACTCGACATGCTTGTGGTTCGGGGGCGGGAGACACTTCTTCAATGACTGCCACACCTTGAGTGGTGGTGTCGCTTGGACCTGCGACTTTGTTGCAAGAGCTATCATAGTTGCTTGAGATGGAGGGATTATGGTTCAACGAGCCACTGGCTGATGTCAGGCTTCCAAAGAGTGTAGTCCAGTATATATAGCTTCTATGCTAATGCAAGACAATCGTGGCAGTCCGGCTTCGATACGAGTTGGCGGGGCCCGAGTTGACTGAGCCCGAGTTGGGGCCCCGTGTTCAGGACCCTGGTCACACAAGCGAGGACTGGCCTACAAACCAAGCAATATGTTGCAATAGAAGGGGCAATTCGTTCATTTACTGAAGGAAACACCTTAACTTTACAAACTTTATAAGAGTTAAGATAAATATTATATTAGCGGAAGTTATTTCGTTACAGTTTGATATATATTAAAGCTAGATTGGCGGATTAGACACGTGAATTGCGTGCGAGAAGACTTTTGCAGATGACAGTTTCCCAGAATTGTAACGTGAATTCCACCACGTACCAATACTATCCTCTCTCCACGAGATCCTGGTAAAAACGGGTCGTTATAAGGTATATTTCATATTGTGTGCTGCTATCCCCGGTGAGAGAGTTGTTGATATTAGCACTCTAAAAGCACCCAGCAAACTTGGCAGAAAACAATGCTTGCCTGTTGTCGCGACAGTAGCCACCCTGTACTAATTATGCACCCTTTTCTGTTACTTTCACACTATCTTCGTTTTTCCATGAAACGAATCCAACTTAACTACCTATTATACGTGCCAATTTAATGCTTCGGATGGAAAGGCTCAGGGTGCGTTTAGGAGCATGACGATGCTAAACTTGGAATACAGGGCAGAGTCTTGACCTTTTTAGAGTGCTATTTTAATAGCTTTATCCTCCTCCAGTAAGAGATGTAGGTCATGATAGCATTCTCTCCCACGGGTCCTATGTTGGCCATAGTTGAGCTCACACTGCACGAGATGGATGTATCCAGAACTATAGACCCGCACGACATTTTGAGAAAATCGTTTCGAAGGAACTGTATGAGGCTCCCGGCAGGGTTATCCGGTCCTGGTGTAGAATCAACGAGGTCCAGCCAATGTTCCAGTGGGATGATGGACGAGCTGGGTATCTGGAGCTCCCTGCACATAAGCATTACTACCTCCTCCCAACTCTGTCGGACGGGATTTTCCAGATGGCAGACCTGTTGGAGCGGGCGATGGTCAAAGAGGATCTCGGCGATAGCTTTGGCAGCTGAGTCAACTGGCAGCCAGGACAATGTCTTTTCACAGATATCAGTGGGACGAATGTATGCGGGATCAGAATTTGGCTCTGGACTTACCCCGCGCAGGTCGGGAAACTTCCCTATCTTCTGAGACGAGGCACAGACGGCGACGAAGTGTTCATTGGCGTTCCAATAACCACTGCTGGCGCCTGCGACCTGCCCTACTCTGACCAGTCCGGCCTCAATCTCAGGGTAATCATTATTCGCGCGTTGGATCATCTTCTCGCACACGAGTTTGGCTTTGGCATATCCGAATTCGAGCGTCCAGGTGGGGTCCTCGACAATGACTTCAGGAACCAGACTTTCCTCCTGGACCAATGGATAGTTACCCACAGTGGATATGGAAGATATGAACAATACCCTTGGTTTCCTCCAATGATGGTAGAGGAGTGCCTTGCGCGCCAGCTGGATCAGGTTTTGCAGACTTCTAAATGAGGCTTCGAATGACTGCAGGCCCATCTTGAAATTCATCGGCCACGCAATGTGTACAATGTGAGTCACTTCGGTCGCTAGGCGCTCGTACTCGGGCTCTTCCAACCCGAGGCATGGGGCCGCTGTATTCGTCTGGCGTATCTCAACTTTGGCCCACATGTCATCACTGACCGAGATACCCCGTGATTTCATGGCATGCTTTTGAGCTTCGATTGGATTTTCTTTCCCAGGTCTGTTCAGACAGATGATGTGACCCACGGAATCATCCATGAGAAGCTGCCCAAGGAAAAATGAACCCAGACTTCCAGTAGCGCCGGTAAGCACGACGACGGCTTTCTTTGGCTGACCGTGGTCACCTCTACTAGTGTACTTATTGACAAGCTGTTCGATGAGTTCCGTTTCAGGTATAATCTCGTTCGCCGCCGAATGTTTTGGCATCAGCGCCTCGACAAGCAGGCTGACAGATGGGTGTAGGTACACAAAGTCGTCGGTGATCTTGTCGACGGACAGGACATGGTCTGCTTCGAGCCCAGCCGCAGTGTGTGTCGCGCGTACCGAGGCTCTCAGTAACCTTCGCAGCTTAGTAGCCTGGAGGCTGTCCATGCCAAGCGCAAAGAAGTCATCGTCGTCAAGCAAGTCATTGCCAGGGACTTGCCACTTGACGTTTTCTGTCACTAGAGCCCTAATACTTGACCGGGGCGAGGAAAAGTCAAGAGGAGGCGCGACCACGCTGGCCCCGAGATTGCGATATACGTCCGCTATCTCTTCGGCAAATTTCTTTGCCACCGCATTTCGGAGGATAGTTCCCTTGTCTGATCTTGGGAAGGCGCCAGGGGGAACAACCAAGATGGCAGCTGGCGACGTGATCCTGGCATGAGCATCCATCTGAAGACCGGCTTCCTCAATTATTGGCCATATGGACGCCTTGAAACTCTCCATCTCGTCGTGGTCGATGGCTTTGGCAGACTCCACGATAACTCCTAGCTCATATTGCTTGTCTCCGAATGCAGTTGCTTCTTTTACGCCTTCGTGCTGTCTGAGCAGAGACTCCAATATCACAGGCCGCACTTTCTCCCCTGTTGCAAGGCAAATCAAGTCGTCGGTACGGCCGGCAATGGAGAAATCCAACTGTCCGATGTCGATATCCAGGGAGCACTCTCTTCTAGTTATGATCAGATCTTGGAGCTCGAAGCGCTCTTGCCATCCGAATGGCCTCATACTGAGCTTGTACATGTAGGTCCGTTCGGAGTCAGAGTCAGACTGCAAGTGTTCCGGCTGGTCCACGTCGACACGGTCGAGTCTGACTTGGAGCGGCCCAAGCGTGTCGCTGCGCAACCTGAGTCGACGCCAGTTGTATTCCTTGCCAGGTACAAAAAAGGGGGTCAAGGGGCCGGTCTCGGTGGCGCCATACTGGTTGATCAATCTCACTCCCACACACTCGAGCCTCTTCCCGACAGACGCCTTTGGCATGCCACCACCAAAAGCGACAAAATCCAATCTCCGAAGAACCTCGTGCCCTTTGTCCCCTGGTAAAGACTCGATTTCTTCCAGAATCGACGGCACCGTCAGCAATGCTTTCGCTCCAGAATCTTGTAAGAGGGCTGCAATGGATGCCCCGTTTGGAATCATTGAGGGCGGAGGGATGCAAATTGTCTTGCCGATACCAAGGGACAAGCAGATTGACACAAAGCCAAAGCCCTGTCGTCACAATTAACACGAACTCCGTAGCCGCATCTCATTTCTTGTTACTTACGTGGAAGAATGGCGGTGTCGAGACGGTCAGGCCGTGAGCTTCTTCGTCGGAGCTGAAGTTGTGACATGTTGCGTAACCCAAGAAATACCTATGGGAGCAAGGTATTGGCTTCGGCAGCCCTGAGGTCCCTGAAGAATGGAGAATGAGCACCTGGCGGTCCTCTTCAGAGACGAAATGGTTTGGATGCGCAGTACATGTAGGTCGACCTGCATCTGCAGCGTCCCTTTCTTTAAGAAAAGTTTCGTATCCAGTTACGAGGCGGATCGTTACTGCATTTCCTTCTTCTCTTTTACCATCTTCTGTGGTTGGGAAAGCCTCGGAAGCGAGAGACTGCAGGCGTGGCGATACCAGAATGAGCTTCGCGCCTGTTTGTCGAATGAGATGGCGCACAGCAGGTGCACTCAAGCGCGCCGATAGAAGCACAGCTGGTATGCCCTTGCCCATGCACGCGAGCACATAGATTGCCAGACCCACGTGGCTTTCCATCAAGATGGCAACGGGCGCGCATTTCTTCACATGTCCATCAGGACCCCCGAGGGGCGGGTGAAGACCGATGGCTTGTTCTTCAAACCAAGCCTGGCAGCGGACGATGGCATGCTGTAGCCTGTCGTAGCTTACTGGCACGAAACGATTGTCCCTTTCGGCTTGGAGGCAGAATAGGTGCTGGGGGTTGGTTTCACCGTGGAAATCAACAAGCTCAGGCAATGTCCGTATACCCGACCCCGTGGTGGGGTCCAGGCTCACCTTGGGTGGTATGAAAGCTGCCATCTTCGTAGCGATTGTCATCTCAGCAAGATTTTGCGTCAAATGGGAAGACTAGGGGGACGCAGGCTGCTAGGGTATGAATAGTTGCAGCTGGAACATCACGAACAATGCGCTTTGGTGCTCATTAGTCCAACTCCACGAGAAATATGTGCAGGGAGGGATATGTTGATCGGCGGTCGGTCCCTCGTCACCGCAAGCTTCAGGCTGAGAGGGAGAACCCATCAGACTTGAGTAGCCCCAATTTGGGCTACTAGGGCGAAAGGGGGGACCAGAGAACTCGGGTCCCGCTTGAGCACTAATGTGTATCTCGTCATCCGGTTTATAGCGACTAAAAAGCTTAGCATTTATGTTTTGGGGCGAGCCAAGAATAAGGACATAAGTACTGACAAGTGGGTTGTATTCACCCTCTATTCAAAATGTAGCAACAATATTTGTCGGATCTAGCGAGTAGCAGATGAATACTAGCAATGCCTTGGCTTAGTTAGGTCAGGTACCGGTGGAAACTTCCCTCAGCCATACGAGGTACTGTTTTCTCCTTTTACAGCTGTATTTACATGTATTTAAGGAGGCATCAAGACCTTCCATTTCCTGTTAGGACCTCTTAGAGGTTAACCTGGCAATGCATTCCTTTTCAGTTACAGATGCTTCAGTGTGTGATTAGGGTCTCACAATATTCAAGGCTTGTTCCACGGGCCCGGTCTATAATCTATATATGTAATCGTGTGCGACCGCACTCGGTGGATCTATCTAATTATCATTGACAAGGCACCGAATCTTGAGGCCTGCACTGTGTTTGAGCAGGCTTCCCATTATTTCGTGGGCAACATCCGGATCCACCTGACTCAGAGTCAGAGTGACACAGCCTTTCTTTTCCTTTTCCCAGGTGATATTTTCGCCGTGTGTACGTGCACATGTCCTGGCATTGGTCTCAATGCGCCCTTTGCCTGGTGAGTCATCGCTGCTTCCAGGCATGTCAAAGAACCCACTATCAGAGGGTCCGGAATCGTCAAAGTGGTGCTCATTCATGGGACTCTTAGACAACCACGAAGATTGAGAACCAGCCGTAGTTGAGGCTGATACTTCGAACGGATTGAACCAAGAAAGACAGTCACTGCCTGGTGTTGGCAGCTCTTGGTAAGTCTGTACCTGTCCCGTGGCGCCCGTCCAATTCGGGTCGACGATTGAACCAGTTCCCTTAGGTGTCTCCGAAGATGCAGGCGGGTACTGAAAGTGCGTGATGCTCTGAGAATTAATTGCAAGCTCTGGGGCAACAATTATTTCCTGCTGGGTGACGGCGGTTCCGGACAGCTCCTGAGGTTGGTGCGGTCCTGCTGAGCCAGTGTATTCACTTTCAGAACTTCCATCACATGTATCGTCGTCGTCATCTTCCTCTTCTCCATTGACCCCATCTGGTCCGTCACCAACCATATCGTCATCATTGGAACTTGGGCTCGGTTGCTGAACCGAGACAGAACTTCTAACAAGCGTATTCCAGCTCCGGCGGCCGAGAAAGAGGCTCCTTTAACTATAGTCAACTGATGTTCCCTGGGGTCATGTTGGCGCAGGTCATGTTTTGACTCACCGATTTCGAATATCGTGGGTGGAACGATCAGGGAGGTCTGTAAGCCCGATCTGCTTCCAGTTGTTCCCGTACCTTGTCATGGCCTCCAGCAGTTTTCTGTCCTCTTCAGGAGTCCACGGAGAGTGCTTGAAGTCAGGCCCCAACACATGCTGCCATCGTTTTGCGCATTCTGCCACCCAATGCATCTAAGTTGGAGCGAATGAACGAACTCTACATACTTAAAGCCATTCACTTACGGTCTGCATTACGACTTTGGACCATAGTGGCCACGTGGGACCATCTACGAAAGGCAAAAAGTGAGCATCAGAACTTTGAACGGAGTTCCAGGACTGGAGTGTAAGAAAGCGAGGGGTAACCAACTTAAAGCCCAGTTTCTGAACTGCTTGCTGTAGCTTCGCATCTTCGTCTCGTGTCCATGCCCCCTTTCTGATGTCCAGCTGGACCTTGGACCATCGCTTGCGGCAGTCCTTGTTCGTGCGGCCAGGTAATAATACGGCGATGTCGTTCCAGTTTCGGACACTCCCGTCTTCGCGCACTGCATCATGTGGTATAGTATTAGAATTCAGCCGCAACCCAGTGAAGCATGCAACCAGCATGAGTCATGAATGGCAGGAGGTGTTCACATTGGATTTGCACCCCATTCTTCAGGATGTCGTCTTCCTGACTGGTCCACCATCGCCGTTCTCGCGTGGGAGGCATTGCCTACTCTGTGAAGAGAACGAAAGAAGAACAAATCTGAGATTATCAAATCCAGAGCAGATGTTCTGGATGAACACACAGGCTTATATGCATAGCTCCGCGATTATCCCCGTTTCTACGAAGTCCTGGTTCCCAGGGGCAGTGTTGGTCGGCCAGCCTGAGATCGCAACCAGTCTGGTTTCAGGACCGAATCTTGCCGCGGCAGATGCCAACTTCATCTAGCTAGATCAGTGGGCTCTGCTCGTACATGGACGCCCAAAGTAGGTCTTACGTGAGCTGGCGAGCGGCGTGTTCATCCCGCAGGATTTATGACAGCATATGCGTTTTCCGTATAAAGGGCTGTTACCGAACGTTCAACACCGCTGACTTGTGGGGATTCAGAATCAGAATCAGCAAACCGTTCTTGTGCCCTCGTTTTAACGTAGTGAGCTTGCGAACGAAGTGGATGAGGGTTATTGTGTCGAAAAATCCGTTTCCCTTAGAACTCAATCCAGCCTAACCGCATTTGGATCTTGGCAGGCCTAAATAGGAAAGTAAAGGTAAGCGCACTATGCGGCCCGTACGCGGCCGCCCCCCCCCCCTCCCCCCCCAAACTCGCCCTTTGCCTGGAATTGCCTAGGGCCGGTATGCATACGGACGGTTAACGTTATTAAAACGAGGGCATATTGTGCTTGCCGCGGCGACGCGGTAGCCTCACGTCTTTCAGAACTAGCCATCCCCACCTTTTTTCGCTGAAAATGGCTGGTTCTTCTTGGCGCTTCCGGACTAATGAAGTTTATTTAGCATGCTAAATTTCCCCCATTTCAGAATCAGCTATTTCGAAATGCTGGAAATAGCTAATTGATGGCGTATGAATTGCGTTAAAAACCCTGCCTTAATTTCAAGCCGATTTTTTAGCTATATATCTTAATAACGCCATAAACCTAAACCTCCGTAACTGTCATTTTGCGATTTCGTAATATTTTTTAACGTTTTTCGCGTTCGATATTATGGCCGTAATACGGAAGATACGAAAAACTCGCCGTTGTTAGTAAACGAAATTCGTTATTATTATTACTATTTCCGTGGTATTTTACGGTTATAATTAGTGCCGTAATTAGGTATATATTAATAATTTAACTAGCTTTAATTATGTATTTTCGTTATAACCTTCAGCAAATAATCGCATTTAAAAGATAACGAAATAAAAAAGGAGATGTATTACGCGTTACGTAATTAGTTATTAGCGAATATTAAGTTAAAAGCGTTACGGATTTCGGTTAACGAAAAGATAATAATTTTTTTTATATTAGGGTTTAAAAATTTTTTTATTCGAGTTATCGTAAATGGATTTAAAAAAAGTAATAATACTATTTATAATTTGTTCTATAAAGTTTTAAATACTTTTATAATATTAATACGCGTTATTATTAAATTTATTAATCACTGTTTTTATCTTAAAATCGTAAATAGCGCGAAATTTCTTTTAATATTTAAGAATGTATTGAATGCGTTTGATGATATTTATTTTAAGATTTCGATCGATGGCAACGCCTTTAAACGAAAGGTATGGAAAAACTGTAAAAACAAGTTATTAACGAATATATTAACCGTTTATAATTTCGATAGTAAGTTTACGTACGTATTAATAGGTTAGAAACGTTTTACGAATAATATTAAAATATTTAATAACGCGATTAATCGTAATAATTTCGTTATTTTTGAAAAATAAGTATTTATTCGGCAATAGAGAATACGTTATTAGTAAGCGAATTTTTATTCCGTATCGTAGAAAGTAGTATTATTTTCGAAAGTAAACGTAGTTTAAAGTAAATTTAAGTATTCCGGAAGAGCTATATAATTTAAGATGTACGTAATTACGAGATAATATCGTAAGGGTTTTCGGTAAATTAAAAAATATTTTTGGAATTTTTAAGTAAAATTCTTTTTTTATATTTAATAATACGATATTAAAGGCGATTTATATTATGGTTAGTTTTTGTAATTTTTTATTAAATTATAACGAAATCGACTTTAAAAGGTTTATAAAATTAGATAAAAAAGTTTATATTAACGATAAAAATTAAGCGAATAATTCTTCGCGCATAAAAAGGTAAAGCGGCGTATGTTGTTTTTTATTATAAAATATTATAATAAAATTATAAATAGGATTAAAAGCGAAGATAATTAATAAAAACGTTATTATTATTATTATTAATAGAGGACCTAATAATAAGGTATAGGTAAATTGTAATTTCGGAAAATTGAGTACAAAATACTTTTTAATTTATTTTTAAGAATAATTTTAATATTATTAAAGTCGAAATATTTATTTTATATAGCGATTTAATACTTTCAAACCGGGATAACTTTATATATTATATTCTTAATAAATATAGTAATAAAAACAATTATTGTAAAGTATTTTTCTTTAAATATTATTCTTATTTTAATATTTTTAATATTTTTATAATTTTTTAATTTTATTTTCGTATTCCTTTTATTATTCTCATCGCCTCTCATATTTTAAAAATTTGTAATGCTTTCATTATTATTATGAAGTACTTTTTTTTATTACATACGGGGTTTTTGTAGCCCGAATGTTTAATGTTTTTAACGTTTTAAAATTATTAAAGCTTTAAATTATTATTAAAGTTAATGAATATGGTAACAAAATAGTTGCTACGCGTTTAAGCTTTAACGACGTAAAGTAGTATATTGTTATTAAAATAATCGATATAAGTATTAAAAAAAATTTTAAGAGTTATTTTTATATTTAACCCGGTATTTCATGTTATTTTTTTAATGCGAATTAATGTTTTAATAACTTGTTCGAAATTCTCCTTTATTACGCTGCTATTATTTCTTTTAATTTTAATTTTAATTTTTTTGCTACGTTTTTAGGTTGCTAATCAGGCGCTTGCGAAAGCGGTTGCGTATTAGCTATAAAGCGTTATTATTAGCGAAAGTAGTTTTTACTTTTTTGATATAGCCATTTATTTTTATTTCTATAGCCGATTATTGTAAAGAAGAAACTTAGGATACTTTTTTTAGCAGAGTAAATGGTAATGTCGGTTTTTTAAAAAAAATTTATACCTAATTTGCGTTTAGTTTTAACAAAAAGCTCGAATATAGTTTTATAAAATTTAACGTGCTTTAAAAGTTCATAACGACAAGGTTTCGTTTCGATATAAATTTAGATAATAGTTAGTTATTATTACATAGTTAATTATAGAAAATATTATTAACTTTTAAATAATTTTCTTATATTTCGAGCTTAATTATAAAAATTTGAAAGTTTTTATTTTAACCGATGTTATTTACTTCTTTTAACGTAAATTGCGTTTAAGCTTTTTCCTAAAAGTACATATATTTACTTTTTATTTATTTTTTCGTTATAATAATTTTTTAAGCGTTTAATTTTTTAATTACAGCTTGATAGTTACGTTTTTTAATTTATTCTTCGGCGTATTAAGATTTTACTTAATTTATTTTTAATATATTTAGAAAAGAATTGTTATTTTATATAAGGTTTACGAATAACGTTTATAAGCTTAATTATTTTCGGTTTAGTTTAAGCTTTAATTTAGCTACGAAAATTCAAAATCGAGAAAAACTTTAATAATTATAATATAACGTTATTAGATATAGATAATAATTAATTAGCTTAAGGGGTTTTTAAGCGAGATTATATTAATAAAATAATAATTATATTAATAACGAAATATAACTTTTTTATAAAAATTTCAAACTTAAAAAGTGTTATTGCTAATCGTTAATTTTATATAGGAAATTAAATTATCTTATAGGTGTTTTTTAATATTCTTTATCTTTCGAACGAATTAATGCTTCTTTACTTAATACATCTTTAATATTTTTTTCAATACGTTATTTATATTAAGAAACGGTAATGATTTAATTATATTACGAAGCAACAGGGCTAATTAAAAACGAAACCCGTTTTTTAAAATCAGCCGACTAAAGTCAAACTTAAAATAGTGGAGAATTTAGCTTCAGCAGGTTCACTAGCGTCTTGCTGAACGACAGGGTTGGTACGGGACTTAAGAATCAGTTTCTGAAAGTTTGGGAACAGCACCTAACATCGATGCTGACTGGATGGGTGCCACCGCACATGGGTCAGTGCTTATCGTTCAATATTTATTGAGATTTGCCATTTCTGCAGTGAACTTTTTGCTATTTCTGCAGTGGCCCTACTTACCCCTGGCATACACCTGGCACACCTGCCAATTCGCACCTAGTTCTCTCCGAGACCCCTTTATGCAAAACACTAGCAAATCACACCCATTTTTAATTAATTTAGCAAGGTGCACCCTTATTAGCAAAGACTTGCAATAAACTTTAGCTATATTATAACAATATTTCTTAAAATCAACACATTCTAAAGCGTTGCAACACCTCTGCACCGCCTTCTTCAGGATTCGGGATCTCCGCCATGGCGGCGAGATATGGCGGAGTGACGGTGTTGTTGTTGTTGTTGTTGCTGCTGCTGCTGCGAAGCTTTGAAATATTAAAAGAAAATTAAGGAGTTGCAATTGCAATTACAATTGCAGGTGCATATAATTATGATGCCAGGTGGCGGCGGTGCAGCAGGTGGTGTCAGGTGTAAAAAGTGGGACCACTGCAGAAATAGCAAATCTCTATTTATTTGGCCGTTGACTCTGTCATAACAGCCACGTTACACCAGCCAACACTGCGAGCTATAGTTCTTCATGGCGACTATTAGATCATGACCCTATACTTCAGCAAAGGCTCTTTCGAGGTAAGAAACGCGACATTAAGAATGTGTTGAACAGAGCAATAGCGCTGGAGGTTAAATAACAATCTCGGACATGTTAAAATGAAGGATGTATTTCGTGGCAACACCATAAAATACAAATATAATGTCAACAGTCATGGTGATCAAATGCATGAATACGGCGTAATTAACGCTTTGATGTAGGTATTCTAGGAAAGGACTGATCTAGTCCGTGGGCCATCGCCCTTACGTACATGATTGGCTGATCGACCTATGTTCTGCGGACAAGAGTGTCCTAGGCAAGCATCCTGCAGCCTGGACCCACCATCCGGAAGAGCTATCTATGTTTTATTTTTCCTAAGCACCTTCACAGCTTGTCAGCTTCCTAGTAGGCTGCATGTAACCCACCCATGCCCCTTAATCCCTGCTCCCAGCTGATACTGTCAGATATAAGGGACATCAGCTGTTGTCGTAGTCAGTGACTAGTTGCAGGTGCTCTAGAACGCGCGCTGCACTTTAAGGTAATCTAGCCCCGGAACATATATGTTCCGATCAGAGGGAATTGTCACGACTTTAGTTGGACACTGCCTCCAGGAACGGACGCAACTGGGATCTAAGAAACCTAAGTGGGTCAGTCATGTGACGGCTCGACAGGATCTGTCGTAGCGCCTCTAGAGCCAGGCTCGACAGGATCTGTCGTAGAGCCTCTAAAGCCAGGCTCGACAGGATTTATCGTAGAGCCTCTAGAGCCAGGCTCAACAGGATGCACGAACAACAGTATATAGCTACAAGCATTTCCATAGCAAGATAGAATCAGCTTGCAATACAACTTCGGTACCCAAGATGTCCTTGGTATTGCGAGACGTAACTAAATTATTATTCATTTATTGCTTAGACGACACGATACTCCTGCCAACATAAACCCGTACGTTTAGGTTTAATAGTCGGTTAACTAGCTTAGCCGTTATAGGAATCTTCCGTTAATGGGGTGCTAACGCACCCTGCTTGCTGACAGATACACCTGATTTTATATGTAATTTTTAACGCTTTTAATTAATACTAGCATTTTAACAACATAGCTATTACACTTTAACATTAACGTATCACACGGGTGAACGGAACACACGGGTAAGCGGGACACTTTTCAACACCTTTCGACAACAAATTCGAATTAATTAATTATAATATATTAAATTAAGTAAAATTAATCGGATTGTTTTTCGTTAAATATTTTTATAACCTTTTTTACAAATGCGCGTATTATGTCCGGACTTGCCGTAAACGCCATATTTTCGTTTTTTTATTTTAACTTTTATACGACGATTACTTTTAGCCGTTATTAGTTACATCTTTCTACTACCCTTTTCCTTTTCGGCTAGGAAAATTTATCTTTTTTATATAATAAATATCCCTTCTTTTTAAAGGCGTTTATTTTGAATTTTTTGACGTTTGTTTAAAATATGATTAATTTCACATAATTAGGGGACCTTTTATTTAAAAAAGGTAACTTTATATTAAAATATTAATTAATTTTTAATTAAAAATTAACTGGTTTAATAATTTTTATCAGCAAGTTATTTTAATAATTTTTAATTCTTTTTTGCAAATAACGTTTTTATTTTATCGGTTTTTTAATATTTTTAAAAGTTTTTACGGGCGGGGAAATAAAACCGGCGGAGGTTAACGAGAAAACGGTTAGCGTAAATATAACTAAAGGAATTAACAACTCGGAAAATATAATATTAAAATCGAATAAAACGAAATTAATTACGTCAAATCCGGATTTAATATTATTAGGCGTTATAATAACTTTAAACGCGTTGTAAAAACTGTTAAAAAAATCTTTTTTAATAATATAAATATAATAACGTTGTATTAAACTTTTAATATATAACGAATAAACGCGTTTTAAGAAAAAAACAGAATACGATAAAAAATTAAAACTTATACGGAAAATGCACGGGTATATAAAATGTAATAATATCGTAATTAGCGTAATATTCTTCGAATTTTATCAAATGGTGATTTTCGTAACCGTCGAAGATAAAAAAATGTTTCGATTTTTTCGTACGCGTTCGAATATATTAATCGAAATATTAAACGTATTTTATACTTAATTCGTTCGTTATTTAATTATTATTACTTATTATGATTTTTTAATCGGTTATTAACGATAAGTTATTATAGAATTAATTGTTAAGATAATTCTTCTTCGTTATGATAATAAATAACAATATAACTTAATTTCAAAAATTAATAATTTAAATAATTATAACTTATTTTTTATTCTTTTATTAAGTGTATTTAAATTTTTCACGTTTTTCGGTATTAATAATTACTATATCCGTTAAAATTAGAAATATCCTGTTTTATAATACCGTATTTTACAATAATAACCTAAATAAACTCGAATTACTTATGAAATATCTTTAAATCTTTATATAATACCCGCTAATAATCGATTTTCCGATTTAAGCGTATTTTAATTTTTTTTTACCGTTTAACAAAATTAAACGCTTAATTAATCTTAACGCATTATACGACGCGTTAAGTAAATAATAAATTAGCCATATTTTTAATATGTTAAAGCCGGATAAGAAACGTTTACGTATTTAAGTCGAAAATTCGGTCGATAATTAATTTTTTTAGGTTTACGTCAATTTTTGTGAAGGAAAAATAATATCGGTTTGAGCGCATTTACCGTTATATCGCGACCTTAAGATAAAATAAGAGATATTATAAATAAAAACAAACTTTTATAGCTAAATTTCGGGTTTCATTTTTTAACTTAAACGGTTAAATTTATCCTCATTTTGTTTAAACTTTTTATAATATTAATATTAAAGAATAAATGATTAAAAATAAAAAGTTAAAATATTTAAAAAAAATATCCCGCTTACCCGTATATCCCGTTTACCCGTGTGATATGTTATATAAAGTACGACGTATTATCATAATATATAGAAAAATTAATTAAATTCTTTATTAAGTTAATTACTTTTTAATTTTTTTAACCTTTTTAACCTTTTTAAACTTCTTAAACTTTAACTTTTTGTAAAATATCGTTAATATTATAATAATTGTAAAAATTAGCGTTAAGGGCTTCATCTTAAGCTTTATTAACGCATTGCTGCTTCGCAGCCCTCGCCGCCATCAGGATCGCCTTCGGGCGACAGAGAAAGGTGTACCATATTGTACTGATTAATAGGAAGAGCGTGCTCTAAAGAGGGAGCTCGTGGGCGTAGCGATATGGTGTTGTTATTATTACTTATACACTAGGTTCCAAGTATGTGCAAAAAGAAACGAAGTGGGTTAATAATAATTAATTAAAAATCGCATTTAAAACGTTAACGCTAGCGTTTTACATTTAGGTAGCAGGGTGACTCTCCTTCCACCTATAGGGAACCTAGCAGCTGTTAACTTATTTAATAAAAATAAAATATAATATTAAAACATTAACTTATTGAAAAATATTTAAAATAACTTATTACATAAACTTTAAAATAAAGATATAAAAAATTTATACGGCGTTTAAAAAAGCTTATTTACTTATTTTATAGAAAAAAAAGAAAGAAAACAAATTTTAATATGCGATTAAAAATAACGGTAAATACAAATATAAAAATATAAGATAAGAAAAAAAAATATGAAAGAATAAAGGTGGTATCGTTATTACTAAAATAAAGTTATAGCAAATCAATAATAATTTATAAAAATAATTTGAAAAGTTAAAAAGAAATTATATTATAATTTTTAAATATATATTAGTTAAGTTTTACCCTAATTATCATATAAAGAAAGTAAAATTATACGTATTACGAAACGATTTAAAAAATAAGTAATATAAAAATTTAATTAACTTTTTAAATTATTAACGGTATATTGAATATTTTTCGGCCTTAAAAAGGGAAAAAAACAATTAATAATAAATTATGAATAGTTGAAAAGTATTATTATTAAAAATTAAATAGTTTACGGTTTTCAATTTATCAAAAAAAATATAAATAAAAAATAATTTCTGAACGAAATACGGATTATATAAATATTTATTAATATTAATAAAATAAATAAACGTGTTAGTAATTTTCGAACGGATAATGAATTATATATTACGAAAATACCTCGGTATTATTATCGTAGGCTATTATTATAACATTATAGATTTTAAAACGGATAATATATAAATATACTACGTTTATATAATTGCTTAAATGTTTTACAATATTAAGTTTTTAGTTAACGCCGAAAGTAATTAATTATAGTTAAAAAATATTAAAATTTCTCCGATACGTTAATTATTACTGAACATTTATTATAAAGAAAAGTTTAAATAAATATTACAAAGAAAACAAATGCTCTTAAATATTAAAAATATAATTATTAATAAACGCATATTAATTATACACAAATTGAAATAAATTCTGAAGACTAGAAATTACCATTTTAAGTTACCCGTTAAAAATTATAATGGGATAATATAATAATTAAAAAGAATTTATATTTTATCATAATTTATCTTTATAAATTAAAAAAAACGTAAACTTAGCTACGCTTTTTAGAATAAAAGGTTTTCTGCTATTATTATAACATTTTAAAAGTATAAAATTTCATTTTAAAGGGTTTTTTATTAAAGTAAAATCTACTTAAATTATTAATATTTTACCTATTGTATCTATATTATTATAATTTAAAAGTTAACTAGATGATAATTACGCTATATGGAAGAATTAACGAACTATAACGTCTTTATAATTTATAAAAACCGTTTAAAAATAATAAAAGCGATGTTGTAATCAAACAACTTAAACTTAAAGGAAAACTAAGCAAAATTAATAGTACCAGCTTTAATACTATTGTAAAAAAATATCTACGCCTATAACAAATTATAACCGTCCGAACTATATCTTTGAATATTTACCAGAATATGTAATAATATAATAATAATCCTATAAAAGAAATAAAGAGTAAATAGGGTATAAGTTTTGAAAATACTATATAAGTAGTCCAAAAAAATATATAAATCTTAATTATAAAAGTATCTAAAAATGTATAAAATCTTACAACAATTATAAAGCAACTAGTATTTCCCTAAAATAATACTGATAAGTTAAATATTCGACGATAGTACATTATATATAAGATAACAAAGGTTAAAAAATATAAACCTAACTATTACAGTATTAAGTGGCACCTAGTGGGTATATAGGTCAGAACAAGGCGGTTAGTACTCGAGCTAACAACGTTCCGCTTTTAGTGGTGCAATGGTTACGCTCTTGTTCTCGTGCCGTAATACTTACGAAAAATTATAACTATTACTAATTATATATTAACGATAAAATTTTTATTAGCATTAATGAAATTATTAAACTTCCCTTGTTTCAAAATTAAGTAATAAAAATATATTATAATAATATTCTCGTAATCGTTAACCGATTTATAACACTGTCCTATTTTATACCTTATATCGAAACATGGTTTATTAAATAAATAACGTACGTCTTTTCTAAAATATTTAAAACGTATACGGGCTACCTTATAAAATTATCTCTAATAAAAATAAAACGTTTATATCGAAATTCTATATTAAATTATAGCGTTATAGTTATTACATTTAAGTTTGTAATTAAGAGGTACTAAAACACGAACGATATCTTTATATAAGTAATTTGTTATATAATATGGTATTTATATAACCCTATCGATTAAACTATAAAGTTTAAAAAGTTTAAACTACACTTTAGTTATATATAATATAAATTATTTATTATACTTAAAAGTATTAATCTATTATTGTTAGTATAAATATAATTTATAAAAAATTTATCTATCCTTAATAATATTAACAAAAATAAAGTTAAAAGCTTAGATATAATTTTAATAAATTATTTTAGTATAATCTTTTTAACTTTAAAGTTTAATATAGCATTTCTATTATATATATAACTGTGTATACATAGTAAAAATATTTAAAAATTTAAAAGACTTATTTAAAAATTTTAAGAGTATAAAATAAAGGTGTAACTTAACTAAATATAACATATAAAAACCTATTATTCTTTCGTAATTTTATATAATTATGTTTAATTTTATTCGCTTTTACCTCATTATATATTCTTAATTTATTTTATATTAGAATTTAATTTTAATCTTTTTCTTAAGTTTTTTTAATCGCTTATATCTTTAGAGATTTCTTTACTTTTAATATAATATTTTATAATTTATTAAACGTTATAATAATAATATAACGTATAATTCACCCGTTTTGAGTTTGTAAAATTTAAATGTTTTTCCGAATCAAGTTATATTATACGTTATCGAAAAGTATTAACGTATTATATAAGCGAATCGGCTATATAAGCGAGTTGACCACTTTTTCGCATTTTTTAACAATAAATTTAAAATAATTATAACGTAATAACTTAATTTAAATTAATCAGATTTTTTATTATTAAACGCTTTTAAATTCTTTTATAAGTACGCGTATTATGTCCGGGTTTGCCGCAAACGCCATCTTTCCGTTTTTTTGTCTTAATCTTTTTATGATAGTTACTTTCGGCCGTTATTAATTACGATTGTTTATTACTATTTCTTTCGTAACTTTACGACTTTTTTCATAATAAGTATTTTCTTTTTTGACCATATTTATTTTTAGTTTTCCGGCGTTTATTAACGATATAATTCGTCTTGCGTAATAAGATATATTTTTTTAAATAAACGGTTTGATATAATAACATTAAGTTATTTTTCGTTAAAGAATTAATCGATGTATTAATTTTTATTAGTAAGTTATTTTAATAATTTTTAATTTTCTTTTGTAAATAATGTTTTTATTAAATCTTTTAAATAATATTTTTGAAAGTTGTCGTAAATAAGAGATTAACGGAATTAATAAAAGTAAGTAAAACAAGTATTAGTATAAATATAATTAAAAATTGTAATTTAGAAAAAACGCGATTAAAATCGAATAAAATGAATCCCGTTTATACAAAATCCGATTTAATAATATCGGTCGTTATGATAATTTTAAATACATTGCGGAATCCGGTAATCAAACTTTGTCAGTAATATAAGTAATATAACGTCGTATAGAATTTTCGATATATAATAAATAAATACGTTTTAAAGAAAAAAAAAGTTTCGGAAAGTTAAAATAAATAAAAAATGTTAACAGGTATATTAAATGTAATAATATTATAATTAACGTAATATTTTTCAAATTTTATCGAATAATAATTTTCGTAACTATTAAAAATAAAATAACGTTTCGATTTTTTCGTACTCCTTGAAATACATTAATCGATATCTCGAATATATTTTAAATTGAGATTATTTATTATTTAGCCGTTATTGTTTTTAAATACTTTTTTATTAAATAAAAATAGATTATTAGAAAATTAACTGGAAAGGTGGTATTTTCTAATAAAAATAGTTAATAAAAGTTAGTTTTAAAAAGTAATAAAGTGTATTATTATTAATTACTCCCGCTTTATTTAATAAGTTTATTTAAATCTTTTTTTTAATAATAGTAATAATTATATTAATTATTATAAAAAGCTTTATTAAAAATTTAATATAGTCGAAATTGTAAATAATGTTTTGTTGCCATATTATATTTTACGATTATAGCCCGAATAAGCTTATAACGTTTACGAAATATTTTTAAATTTTCGCATAAAATCCGGTAATAATTTATTCTTCGATATAAACGTATTTCAAATATATATTACAGTTTAACAAAATTTATTACCTAGTTAATTTTAACGCGTTCGATAACGCGTTACATAAGTAATAAATTCGTTATACTTTTAATATATTAACGCTGAATAAAAAACGGTTGCGTATTTTAGTTAAAAACTTATTTAATAATCAATTTTCTTTTAGTTAGTGTTAATTCTTGCAAATTAAGGACGGTATTGTTTTGGGAGGATATATTGTAAAACCGGTTTCATAAAATATATAAACGGGTATTATAAATAAAATAAAGTTTTTTATAATTAAATTTTAGGTTTCGTTTCTTAGTTTAGATCGTTTAATTTATCTTAATTCTTTTTATAAGACATTTTATATCGTCGGTATTGAAAAATAGATTTTGAAAGTTAGGAGGTAAAAAGGTTAAAAAAATTAGCCGATTCGCTTATGTGGCCGACTTGCTTATATCGTACGTTAATTACGTTTACTTTTTTTTATTTTTCAAATATTTTCGATATAACGACTGTATTATATTTTTTTACGTATTCATTCTACTCACGTCGAGCTAAGTTTAATACATTTTTAAGATTTCATTTTTTTACGTTTTAATTATATGAATTTTAGGACTTTTTTAAATAAAAGGAGCCCGAAAACTATAATCGAGCGTATAAAGATACGTGTCTTTTATATTTATCTTTTATCATCTTGGATTCTAAATGTATATAAAAGGCTTCAAAAACGTTAAAGTTAATAAAACGCGATCAAAAATATACTGCACTAAAATGAATAAATATACTTAAAAATTAATTATATCTAGTTTATTAAAAGTTACTACGATATTTAATAATACGAATTCGAGACCTATTTTAGTGTTAACTTGTATTTATTTTATATTATGTAATTTTATTTCAGAATTTATTTCTACTAACCTTTCGATGTTATATAATTATTTTATTAATTATTTATTAACTTATTTTTATATATTAATACTGTGTTTCATTCTAATTCATAAAGCTTAATACGTAACTTTTTTATATTATCTAAATCTCGATTTTAAATTTGATATTATATTATTTACCCGTCTACTAATAAAATAATCATCGTGTTACTAAATTATAAAAATTTATAGATATATTTGAAAATGTAGTTACTATGGTTTACAATCTTTAACGAGCGAAAAACGAAATTATTACATAAAAGAAAATATAGTTCATTTTATTAACCATTTATTATATAACTGAATTACGAAAAGTAATTAACGGAAATTATTGAATTTAATTTTGTGCCGAGAAATTATATTTCAATATATAACTTGTGATAGAATTAAATATAAATAATTTAATATAACGTACTATATCACCGAACGTAATATATCACCAAGCGTAACGTTTTTTAGCATTCTGTAATAACAACATTAAATAACTTAATAATTAGATATCGTATTAATTTAATTTAATTAGATTTTTTTCGCTTATATATTTACAGCTTTACTATGAGTACGCGTATTATATACGGCCTTGTTGCAAATGTTATATTTTCGTTTTTTCGTCGTAACCTTTTTTATAATAATTACCTTTAATCGCTGTTAGTTATGTTTTTCCACTACCATTTCTTTCTCGTCTAGAAAAGTTAAATTTTTATATAATAAGTATCCCTCTTTTTAAAAACATTTATTTTTAATTTTCTGACATTTATTAAAGATATGGTTAATTTTACGTAATAAGGCGGTTTCTTGTTTAAAACCTATAACTTTATGATAAAATACTAACTAATTTTTAGTTAAAACTATAACCGATTTAACAACTTTTATTAGTAAGTTACTTTGGTAATTTTTAATTCTTTTTTACAAATAACGTTTATCTGTTATAGTTTCCTTAATAGTTTTAAGAATTTGCATAAACAAGGAAATAAAATTAACGGAGGTTAACGGGGGAACGGTTGTCGTAAATATAATTAGCTCGGAAATAACGGTATTAAAATCGAATTAAACGAAATTAATTTCGGCGAATCCGGATTTAATATTATTAGACGTTATAATAATTTTAAACGTATCGTAAAAACCGGTAAGGAGTTTTTTTTTCGTAATATAATTATAATAATATCGCATTAAACTTTCGATATATAACGAATAAACGCGTTTTAAAAGAGAAAAGTAAAATTTATATAATAAATACCCGGATATGTAAATTATATTAATATCGTCATTAAAGTAATATTTTGCGATTATTATCGAATAATAACTTCCATAATAGTCGAAAATACAAAAAGACTTAATTTCTTTACACGTATTCGAATATAATAATCGATGTATTAAATTTATTATAAACTTAAATCGTTTATTTTTCAATTACTATTATTTAATATAAATTTCCTAATCAGTTAATAATATTGAGTTGTTATTAAATTATAACTTGAAGTTTTTTTCCCAATTATAATAATAAATAACGGTATAATTTAACTTTATAAATTAATAATTTAAATAACGTCTTATATAAACGAATATCATATATAAAGAAACGGCGCACTTTTATTAATATTTTAACCACCTAATTTTATTTATTTATTATTTAACATTATTATAATTAAGCGTTTTATAAAAGAATTTAAGATAAATTTAATTATTTAAGTTAAAAAATAAAACCTAAAACTTAAGTATAAAAAGCTCATTTCTATATATAATCTCGCCGACATTACCTTTAAAACTTAATATTATGGTAAACGCGTTCGAACCGATATTCTTCTTAATTTGCGAAATTTAACGCTAACCGAAAAAAAAATCGATTATGGAATAAATCCTTAACCTATATACGCGAACGTTTTTTATTTAACGTTAATATATTAAAAATATGACGAAATTATTACTTATCTAACGTATTATAAAACGTATCAGAATTAACTAAATATCTTAACTTTATTAAACGGTAATAAAAGTTTAAAATACGTTTAAATCGAAAAATAAATTATTAAAAAGATTTATACAAAAATCCATAAATATTGTATAAATAATTTAAATTTACTCGGATTATAATTGTGAAATATATTATTCCGAAAAAGAATTTTTATACTTTCGAAGAAATAAAACTTTTAATAAAATGTTTTAAAATAACCGGTATAATTAATATTAATATTAAAAAAAGGTAAAAGATTTATATAAATTTAATAAGAAAATCGAAAATAAACTATAATAATACAAATTATTAATTTTTAAAATTAGGTTTTACTTTTCTTTATTATCCTTATCGGAAAAAACTATTTTTTTTATTAATTTTCCGATCATTTATTTTTACCCGATTAAAAAGTTATATTAAATAATAATAATTAAACGATATATAAATTACAGCTAAAATAAATTTATTATTTCGATTAATATATTCGAACGCGTACTAAAGAATTTAAATATTTTTTTCTTTTCAACAGTTAGAAAAATTACCATTCCATAGAATTTACAGAAATATTACGTTAATTACAATATTATTATATTTAACATATTTATGTATTTTTTATTTATTTTTTTAGTTTTTCGACGTTTCTTTTATTAAACTATATTTATTCGCTATAAATCGAAAATCTTATACCACGTTACGTTGTTTATATTACTAAAGAAAGTTTTATCGCCTGTTTCTATAACGCGTTTAAAGTTACCATAATAACGGATAATATTACATCGAGATTTAGATAAATAAAAATTATTTTATTTAATTTTAATCACGTTTCTTTCGAATTAAAAAATTTAATTATCTTTATGCCAACCGTTTTCTTATTTACTTTTATTAATTACGTTATTTTCTTACCTGCGAAAACTTGTAAAAATATTACCGAAATAATTCAACAAAAGCGTTATTTAGAAAAGAAATATAAAATTACCAACATAACTTACTGATATAAATAATTAAATCGGTTAATTTTTTAACGAAAAAAATTTTAATGTTATTGTACGAAAACGCTTTTGTTAGGGACAAATACGGCCTATTACGCGAAATAAATTACATTCTTAATAAATTGTAAAATTTTAAAAAAAATGTGTTTAAAAAATATTTCTAAAAAAAGCATAAACTTTCATAACTACGAAAAGGATAATAATAAATAATCGTAGTTAGTAATAACTGAAAATAATCGTCGTAAAAAAATTCAAACGAAAAAATAAAAATATAACGTTTGCGATAAACCCGGATATAATACGCGTACTTATAAGGAGGATATAAAAGCGTCTAAAAATAAAAAAACTAATAAGTTTAAATTAATTTATTACGTTATAATTAATTAAATTAAATGTGTTACTAAGAAATATTAAGAAATGCTAATAAGTACGCCGCTTACTTATATTCGCCCTTCGCTTATGTAAAACGTTAATTATAATTTATTTTATATTTTTTATTTAAATTCTTTTTTAAATTCTTTCCCTTTTCCTTTATCATTAATCATTATACCCGTTATTAGAAAGGTTTTTATTAAAAATATAAATTTTTTTTTTCAATATCGTATTCTGTGGTAATAACTCGAATAAGCTCGAATTATTTACGAAATATTTATAGATTTTTATATAATACCCATTAATAATTGGTATCCCGATTTAAATACGTTTAAACCTTTTTTTACCCTTTACTAAATCTTGATATTTAATTAAAATCGACGCGTTTTGTAATGCGTTAAGTAAGTAAAAAATTCGTTATATTTTTAACATATTAGAACTAGATAGGAAACGTTCGTATATTTAGATTAAAAATTCGATTAATAATTGATGTTCTTTCGGTCGGCGTTAATTTTTACGAATTGGTCATAATACCGGTTCGGGCGTATTTACCGATAAAACGGTATGCTAAGGTAAAAGGTAAAAGTTTATAAATAAAATTAAACTTTTTATAATTCAACTTCGAGTTTCCTTTTTAATTTAAATAGTTAATTCATTCTCGCTTTTATTGTAAAACTCTTTATATCGTAAGTATTAAGAAATAGGCGATTAAAGATAAGTAGTTACAATAACTGAAAAGTGTTACGCTTAATGGTGTATTACATTCGGTGATGTAATACGTTAACTGCATTAATTTATATACAAACAGAACTTACTTATTTTAGTTTAAATGTATGTAAGTATTATTTAACATACATTCGATCTTCCTTTTTATATATAATATATATATTATTAGTATTTAAAAAGTCGTATTTTATAATATATTATGTACTACACCAGCTTGCGAGCCAAACTATCTTACGAGACGCTCTTACTAACATATTAACTATTTAACTTTAATTAGTAATTGTTCGACACAAAAAATATAAAATATCTTATAAAAAACTTTTTTTATTTATCTAAGTTAAATAACGAAAGCCCGACATTTAGTTTTAAAATATTATATTCCATTTATAACATCGTCAAATCTGCTCTAAAAGCTTACTATTACGGTCGACGCGCCCGAACCGATATTTTTTCTAATTTGCGAAACCTAACGGCTACTGAAAAGAAATTTATTACCGAATAAATTATTAACCTAAATAGGCAAGAGTTATATATCCGCCTTAAACATATTGAAAATATAACGAATTTATTACTAGCTTATTATATCGCAATATACGTCGGGGTTAACTGGGCGTCGAAATTTATTTAACGGCTAGAAAACTTTGAATTACGTTTAAATTAAAGAGCTAAATATTAAAAAGTATTTATTATACGAACATTTAAGAATATTCCGTAAGGAATGGGAATTTTTTCGAAATATATTCGCAAAATACGATATTATGAAATAGGATATTAATAATTTCGATAAAACGGAATATTTAATACGGCTTTTTATAACGATAAACATAATAATTATAAATATTAAAAAATGTAAAACGCTTAAGTAAACGTTATTAAAAAATACTAACTAAATTACAATTACATAAGTTATTATTATTTATAATTAAGTATTACCGTTATTTATTATATTAATAGGGAAAAGTTAGCCTGAATTTTTATTATTACAAATATTTACTATTACTGAATTAAAAACGTCCGTTGAAATAATAATAAATAAATAACGAACAAAGTAAGGTGAAAATAGATTTAATACTTTACTTAATATCTTCGAACGCGTATAAAGAAATTGAAAGACTTTTTATTTTCGACGGCTACGAAAGTTATTATTTGATAAGATTCGAAACATATTACGCGAATAACGGCATTATTACTTTTTACATGCCGACTTTTTTATCGGCTTTAATGTTTCGATATATTTTATTTCTTTTTTCATTTTAAATACGCCTATTCGTTTTATATTAAAAATTTAATAGGACGTTATTATATTTCTATCGCGAAAATAAAAATTCCCCTGCTTTTATAACACGTTTAAAATTGTTATAACGTTCGATAATATCAAATCCGGATTCTCAGAAAATGGAGGTATTTTATTCGATTTTCATAATATCTTCTTTAAAATAACAGTATTAGTTTTATTTATATTAACCATTTTCCGCTTACTTTAATTTTATTATTCTCTTATTTACGAGAACTATTAAAAATGTTGTTAACATAATTCGATAGGGAGGTTATTTGTAAAAGAAATTTAAATATAAACGGTTTTTAAGATAACTTATTAATAGAAAAAGTTAAATCGATTAATTTTTAAATAGGAAGTAATATGATACTTTTATATAAAGTTGATATTTTAAAGGAAACAAGCAGCTATTTACGAGAAACGAATTATATTTTTAATAAATGTCGAAAAATTAAGAACATACCGCTTTAAAAAAGAGAAATATTAATGATATAAAGGTAATAAGCTTTTTTGGCCAAAAATGAAAACCATAATAAAAAATTATAGTTAATAACGCCTAAAAAATAATCGTTGTAAAAGGTTAAAACGAAAAAACGAAAATATAGAATCTGCGGCAAGCCTGGATAAAATACGCGTATTTGTACAAAAGGTGTAAATACGAGTAGCGAAAAAGAATCCGATTAACTTATATTATTTTAATATATTGTAGTTAATAAAGTTGACTTTGTTTTCACGAGGTGCCGGAAAACGGCTCGCGAAGCGGTTTGGCTCCCGAATATTATCCTTTTTCCTATGCTATATATCTTTTTCTTATTTTGAAGACAGTAGTAAAATATCGGACTTTTATTGATTAAACTGTAGTTGATACCCTTTAATTTAGACATCGAGAATTGTATTTTATTCATTTTAAAATTTATTTATTTTAATCGATTATATAATTAATATTATAGAAAATATAACGATTTATCTTTATTTTACTAGAAAACTCTCAGATTTGTTTACAACATTCGCCTTTGCGTTAAATGCTAGTATAAACCTTAAAATTATTATTGAATTGAAAATTACATAGTTTTATAATTAATTAATATTATTGCTATAATAGGTAAAACAATTATTTTATTATTATAAGAAAACGAAATAAAGTAATCTCAAAGTTAGTAATATTAAGTAAAACTAAATAATATAAAAAAGCTTGTATAAAATCTCTATCTTTATAAGACTTAATTTAATTAAATCCGATCGAAACCAAGCGTTAATTTTAGGTTTTCTTTTTAATTTTTTTTAAATAACATAATATACGTACGCTTTCGTATAATAGCCGACTTATTGTCCAACGGTAATCTTAATTCTTCATATTTTAAATATAGTTTTATGAATCCGCTTTTACTCGTTCGTATTAAATCGAGTTTGTTGATATTTAAGTTAAAGCTTATCTTAGTTTTAACTACTCATTCGATTTTCGTCTACTTATTTTCTCTTTTCTATTATCTATTTTCCCTCTTTTTTTTCTATTTTATTTAATTTTTCTTTGGAAATAAAACGGGCAAATATATAATAATTAAGAGTAATATATTATTTCTATTATTTTCGTTTTTGTTATTATTAGAAAATATTTTTTTAATTAAGTGTTTTTCGCGTAAATATGTTAGCTTCACGTTCTATTTACGTATATATACTTTATTAAATACCTATCTTTCCATTATATATAGTTTAATATTATTTCTAACTATGTTAATTGTAATTCACTTTTTGAAATAAAAATCTTAATTTTTACCGTATTTATATTCCTAACCAATTTGTATACTTTAGTACAGAGGTTTCTAAATGTATTATTTTTATAAAAATATCCCATTAAAGTTAAAAATATAAAAACAACCGCATATAATTAATATATTTATCTACATCCGTTTTATATAAATTTAAATTTTAATTTCTATTTGTAATTTCTCTCCCGTTTATAAAATAATTTTTTATTTACATATATAAACCTAATCTCATCGAAACTCTAAAATTCCTTTTGGTTATTCTGCTATTATTATTTATTACGTTTGATCGAATATAACTTTTGGTTTATATTCTGTTACCGTAAAAGATTAATAGTATTTATTTTAAATTTTACGCTTAAGAATACATTAAATAGCTGCAACATACTATATATTAAATTATATGAATTTCGGAAAATTCCATCGAATATAGATAAATTCATTACTTTGGTGAAACGAATAAATAAATTTAACGTTAAAAGCTTTTAATCGTAATAAAAACAATTACATTAATAAAATCTATTAGATATATTATTCGACCATAAACGTTATTGTATAAAGTAACCGCCCTTATTAATTACGATTATCACTTTGTAATTACGAATAAGCATAATTTATATGTAACGAAAAATTTAAATTATGTACGGCGTACACGTATAACACTTTTTCTTTAAAATTATTATAATAAGCAAGAAAGCCCTCTCGGACACCGTACATATGGCCTCACACGTAAACTGAGAGCCGGTATCTTTGCAAACCAAGCTATGATTCATTCAGGATAGAGCTCACCTGGCTGACGCTGACGGACCCGAGTTGGGGTTGAACGTGCATTCACTCATCAGTGGGGCAAGGATTTGATTTCAGTACCGCTGGGCGGCCAGCGGCTGCCACCGGTTGTCCGCTCACCTTCTTGTACAGAAGTACCGACGTACCACGATCATTTATGAAGCATTGACAATGATATTCTCATGAGACACTCGAGACCCGGATAAGGTGCTTCTTGATAAAGAGTTCCTTGAGATTCAAGTACCATGGATGATATCTTGGGGTGCCCTCACTTACCCGAATTCGAGTTTCCCCCCAGCAAGCACTCTTAATTTGTTGTACCTCTTTTTAACAAGGAGGAATCTCGAACATGACTACAATGTCTGCACTCGGGACGGATAGCGTCCTCTCGGAGGAGATGCCGCCCAACGCCGTCGCCGTCATCGGCATGGGATGCAAATTCCCTGGAGCCGACTCGGTCGAAGAATACTGGCGCATCTTAGACGCGGGACAGTCAATGCTGAGCGAGCCCCCCAGCTGGCGCTTCCCGACTCATGAACACCAACGCAACACCGAAAAGACGGTATATTTTGGCAACTTTCTCGATGGCATTGCAAGCTTTGACCACCGCTTCTTCAAGAAGTCCAGCCGCGAGGCGGCGTCCATGGACCCCCAACAACGACTCTTGCTCGAGGTGTCCTACCAAGCGTTGGAGTCTTCTGGCTTCTTCGGCCCTCGTGAACCGGACCTTGACGTTGGCTGCTTCATCGGAGTGTGCGCGTCTGACTACAATGACAACGTGGCGAGTCATCCATCAAACGCTTTCTCGGCACTAGGGACCCTGAGAGCCTTCGTCCCAGGCAGAGTCAGCCACTTCTTTGGGTTATCTGGACCCTCGCTCGCTTTAGACACGGCCTGTTCATCGTCAGCAGTTGCCATCGATGCTGCCTGCAAGGCGATCCTCCATGGCGACTGCAAGAGCGCCATTGCCGGTGGTGTTTCAGTTTTTACGAGTCCGTTCTTTTACCAAAACCTAGCGGCTGCCTCTTTCCTCAGTCCCACCGGTGCGAGTAAATCCTTCGATGCTGGTGCTGATGGTTACTGTCGTGGAGAAGGCGTTGGTCTCGTTGTCTTAAAACAACTTTCACAAGCTGTCGCAGATGGCGATACCGTCTTAGGCACGATTCTCGCCACCTCAGTCAGACAGAGCAGCAACAAAGTGCCTATCACCGTTCCCTACAGCCCATCGCAGACGGCGCTCTATCGCAAGCTCCTGGCTACGGCTGATATCGCTGCTGAGGACGTGACTTACGTCGAAGCCCATGGCACGGGCACGCCCGTCGGTGATCCTCTCGAATACGAGGCTATCAAGGAGGTATTTGGCAGCAGGTCAAGACGAGAGCCTCTTTACTTTGCCTCTGTGAAGGGGAATATCGGACATACTGAAGGTGCCTCTGGAGTCGCTGGACTCATCAAAACCATTCTAATGATGCAGAAACGCGCCATCCCCAGACAGGCTAATTATGTGTCGGTGCATCCCAAGATCACCCTCACACCAGGGCAGTTCTCTATCCCGACCGAGACCCTTCCATGGACTGCCAATACGCTCGTCGCGTGTGTGAACAACTATGGAGCCGCAGGTAGCATCGCTGCTATGGTTGTCAAGGAAGCGCCTCCAAAAAAAGGCCAGACCCAGAGTCTGCAAACTGCCAGGGCGCAAGCGCTGAACAAATACCCCCTGATCGTCACTGCCAACAGTGCTAAGAGCCTCGGCGAGAACTGCGCCAAGTTGAAAGACTATGTGTTCTCGTTCCACTGTGACCCTGCCTCGGGCGCGAACGTGCTGGCGGATCTCACTTTCAACCTGAGTAATAAGCAAAATCGGGCATTGCCCAACATGTTCGCAACGACAGTCTCCAGCTTGTCAGAGTTGGATGACCAGCTTCGTATCGTGTCGTCGAATCCCGATTCGCAACTTTGCCAAACCAATACCAAGCCGAATCCCATCATCCTGATCTTCGGTGGCCAGACGGCTCGGTCTGTGGGTCTCAACAAGCACGTCTACGAGGCCTCAGCACTCCTTCGCAAGTACCTTGATGAGTGTGACGAGGTACTCAAAGGCTTTGGCTACCAGGGCATCTATCCTGACATTTTTGAGACGAATCCCACCGACGACGTTGTCTCGCTTCAAACGATGCAGTTCGCCCTGCATTACGCTTGCGCTCGATCATGGATCGCCTGCGGTCTGAAGGTCGATTGTGTCCTGGGCCATTCTTTTGGGCAGCTGGTTGCCTTGGCGGTGGCTGGCGTTCTTTCGCTCGTAGACGGTCTTAAGCTGGTGTACGGAAGAGCTGTCCTGATGCGCGACAAATGGGGCCCTGAAAGGGGCTCCATGCTTGCTCTCGAAGCTGACCACAGGGACGTCATGGGCCTCATCTCGTCAGTACGGAAGACCAATACCTCTTCTGACTTTGGACTCGACATCGCATGTTTCAATGGGCCCAGGAGTCATGTCCTAGTTGGATCTTCTGCCGAAATCGACTCTGCTCTCGTCGAGGTGGCCAAGAAAACCACTACGGTTAAAGCCAAGGTCTTGAACGTGACGCACGGTTTTCATTCCAGGTTCTGCGATCCCATCCTCCCCGACCTGGAGAAGCTTGCCCAGGGTCTGACGTTCAACAAGCCCAAGATCTCCGTCGAGACCTGCTCTGATGGGGGCACCTGGCCTGCTGCCACGGCAAAGTTGATAGCCGATCACACTCGCACGCCCGTCTACTTTGAAGATGCAGTCAAGCGCATCAAGGCCCGATACGGCGCATGTACGTGGTTGGAAGCCGGATCCAACTCCTCAGTCACCAGCATCGCCCGTCGTGCTCTATCCGACCTGAAGAGCAACAACAACTTCTTTTGTCCCGTCAATCTGAGCCGAGATGACGCTCTGAGCGCATTAGCAGATACGACTGTCAACCTCTGGAAGCAGGGCCACCATGTTCAATTCTGGCCATTCCACCGCATCCAAAACCAAGACTACCAGGCTCTGAATCTGCCTCCCTACCAGTTCGAGAAGACACGACACTGGCTCGAGTTTAACCTTCAGGCAGAGAAGGCATCTGAGTCAGCCCCTACGCTGCCCAAAACGCATAAACCGCCAGTTGTCGAGCCAGAGCCGGTGCCAGTGCTCATTACCTTCTCCGGCTTCCAGGATGTTGGCGATGGGATCCATGGTGGCCAGAAACAAGCTGTTTTCATAATTGACCCGCGTTCGGAGGAGTGGAGAGCACTTGTCGACGGTCATTCCGTGTTACATGAGCCTCTGTGCCCGGCGCCACTGTACATCGAGCTGGTTCTGCAGGCTGCCAAGCAGCTTGCGGCCATTGAGAACATGCCCTGCGCTCCATTTGCCCGCGTGGATGACCTAGAGATCACCTCGCCGCTGGGTATGAGTCAGGACAAAATCGTCCAACTTGTCCTCAGGCCGTCCGACCAGACGTGTTGCAAGTTCAATTTCTCTTTCCTCGCACAAAAACGTCACACGGGCTCTGGAAGACAGGACAAGCTTCAAGCATCTCATGCATCAGCTACGCACGCCGTTGGGAGAGTTGAGATCATTCCAGCTCACGACACTGCTGTTCCTGCCGAGCTCGAACGGACCAGGAAGCTCCTCCAGCACATGCGCAAGGACCGGAGCCAGGACCAGAACCAAAGATTTGCAGACATGGTCACGCAGCCTGGCGGCGAGGCCGTTCATGGCAAGCTCGTATACAAGGTGTTCTCCAGGGTTGTACAATACCGTGACTTTTACAAAGGCGTTCGCAGAGTCGCCAGCAACAACGACGGTGCAGTCGTGGCAGAGGTCTACTTGCCTGAATCACAGCCAAGCTGCATCCAGGAACTTCTCTCCATGCCAGTGGCCATCGACAACTTCTTCCAGGTTCCTGGGTTGCATGCAAATTGCCTGGCACCGTGTCCGTCAGACGAGGTCTTCGTCTCTACGCACGTCGATCGCATCCAATTGTCGCCCGAATTCGGCAAGCTGCAAGTCGAGGGGAAATGCCGCGGCTGGGATGTTTTTGCCATGTCCATGGCAACAAGCGACAAGGAAAGCAGCAATGACATCTTCGTCACTGACCAGATCACTGGCCAACTCGTTTTCGTCGCATTCGGTGCAAAGTTCAGCAGGGTACGGACTGCACACCTTGCAAAGATCCTGTCTCGTGCGAACCCGGATGATGCATCTGCAGTAGCGTCTTCTACATTTGCGCAACGACGTCGTGTTGATAATACCCAGGCTCCTGGTGTAGCATGTCAGGAGAAGCTCCAAGCAAATACCTCGATTCACTTGAATCTTCCTCGCCATGTCCAGCAGCAGTCGCTGTGGCCTCCGTCTCCAAGCAGAGCAACCCCCGCTGATAAGGCCCTACCATTGTTGTCGTCTCTCAACGGAGCCGGGCCTCACACATTTAGCGTGGAAGATGAATTGAGAGAAATGCTCAGCAACATGACAGACGTCCCTGTCGACCAATTTCAGGGACATGTTACACTCGATGAGCTCGGCATCGACTCTCTGATGGCCACAGAGATCGTATCAGAGATTCATGAAGTCTTCCACATATCGATACCGCAGGATCGTCTCCAGGATCTGCAGACCTTTGAATCTCTCTGTAAATATCTAGACGCCCATGATACCCGGCAAAGATCTCGGAAAGAACTGGACATGCCTCAGCCTCAGGCAACTCCAGTCGCATTTCCACAATCACAGGCCAGCCACGGAACCGCGAATCAACATGTCAATCTCGGCCATGGAATCGAACAAATTTCATCAATGGCCGGAATTCGCAAGATCCAAGAGTATGACCAACATCAGGATCTGGTATCGCGGCTGGCAAGCCTGTTAGGCAGCCATCTTGAGTGCCCAGCCAGCGATTTTGAGCGCTCAACGAACCTCGCAGATCGCGGCGTCGACTCTCTTCTCTGTATGGAACTCATGAGCGACGTAGAGAAGATGTTTGGCGTCTCGATAGACCTGTCTGTTCTCTCGAGTGATAGCAACTTCGGCCACCTGGCCGACATACTCGTCACTGCGGTTGCGCCCCTTGGACATACAGGCATGACGGATTCAAACACGGCTACTTCTACGCTGACAAGGTCGTCTGGCCTCGTGACACCTGTTACCGTCCCTGATGGCGGCATCGACGGAGCCCATATCTTGACAATGTCGACGAAGGCGCCTTCTTCGACAATCGATGTCCTGGCAGGCGCAGCTCGGGAATTCGAGGGCATCAAAGGCGATTTCGACAAGCTTGCAGACGAGTACGAATTCAGTGACTTCTATGGTAGGGTGTACGACAAGCAGGCACACCTGGTTCTGGCCTACGCCGTAGAGACCTTCTCGGACCTTGGCATCGACCTGAGTTCATTAAGACCTGGAGACCAGATCCCCAGACTCAATGTGGTATCCAAACACGGCCGCATGCCTGAGGTTCTGTGCGAAATCCTCCGTCATGGCAAGTTGGCCGACTATGACGGTAGAGTATACGTTCGCTCGGACGTGCCTGTCGACATAACTCACTCCAGCGTCCTTTTTAGGAACATCGTGACACAGTTTCCCCAGCATGTCAAGGAGCACATGCTCTTGAATCTCTGCGGAGCTCACATGTCCAAGTTCCTGAGCGGCAAGATGGACCCTCTCTCCGTCCTATTCGGGAGCAAGGCGAACCGAAACATTCTCGAAGATGTATACACCACGGCTCCCATGTTTGTCATCATGTCGCAGCTTCTCACGTCATTTCTAGAGAAGGCACTGAGCACATCGGTTCCTGGACCCGACGGCAAGTTCCGCATCGTCGAACTGGGAGCAGGCACAGGCGCTACGACGCGTTGGGTCGTTGGCCGTCTTGTGCAGCGGGGAATACCCATCGAGTACACTTTCACTGACATCTCTTCGTCACTGGTGTCGGCGGGCAAGCGCAAGTTCGCCAAGTTCGACTGTATGAGATATGCCACCATCGACATCGAGGAGGAGCCTCCGGTCCAATATCAGGGGCAATTCGACATTGTACTCGCGACCAATTGCATACATGCCACCAGCAACCTCCCCAACTCTCTGGGCAATATTAGCAAGCTCTTGCGGCCCAACGGCTTCGTGTCGTTGGTTGAGTTGACGACCAGGAATTTCTGGTTGGACATGGTCTTCGGTCTTCTCGACGGCTGGTGGCTGTTCGATGATGGGCGCCCTTATGTGCTCGCGACCCCTGAGTTCTGGGACAAGTCGATGCGACAAGCTGGATTTCCACACGTTTCATGGACGGGCGGACACACGCGCGAGTCTGAGGTCGTCAGAGTCATCACCGGTTTCAAACAGCCAGTCGAGGATCCATCCTTGTATCACAGCATACCACAGGAGAAAGCTGGTGGTGTTGAGACGGTTGTTTTCGCACACACTGACAGGAAACTTCCGCTACGAGCAGACGTCCACTACCCTTCGCCGTCCCAGGCGTCCGCTCACGGGACTTGGGTCGCTGGTACAGTCTAAGTCTGATTGCCTACATATATACGTGCTGGAGCTGACGCTGCTCTGGTACAGGCTTGATGGTCCATGGAGGGGGCCATGTGATGCTATCACGTCAAGATTTGCGGCCTCGCCAAATCCAACTTCTCCTCGACAACGGCGTGCTGCCTGTGGCCGTGGACTACAGGCTATGCCCAGAGACCACCATTCTGGACGGACCGCTCGTTGACGTTAGCAACGCATATGCCTGGGTACGGAATACGCTGCCATCGTTAAAGCTGACACAGACCAAGACCAATGGAATGCTCGATCCCACCCGGGCTGTGGTTATCGGCTGGTCGACTGGGGGTACGCTGGCCATGTCCTTAGCCTGGACCTCTGTACCACGTGGGATCCCACCTCCTGACGCCATCTTGGTCTTTTACTGCCCAACGGACTACGAAGATGACTTTTGGCGGAAGCCCAACATCCCAGATCGCTCCGACGGGTTTGCAAACGAAACATACAATGTCATCGATGGGGTTTTCCCCACGCCCATCACCTCGTATAATGTGCCCTCGAAGATGATGGCAGCAGCTGGCTGGATAGCACCGAAAGACCCTCGCAGTCGGGTGGTGCTCCACATGAACTGGCACGGACAGACGCTGCCTGTCCTTTTCAGGGGCCTCCCATCAGCATCGAGCGTGGCACCGCAAGTTGCGGCTCGTTTTAACCATCTGGAACAGCCGCCGAGGGAGGATATCGTGCGGGCCAGCCCGTACGCGCAGATAGTCCGGGGGAACTACAAGTCGCCAACGCATATCGTGTTTGGGACCAAGGACGATCTGATTCCATGGAAGCAGGCCCAGCGGACGGTGGAGGCGATGAGAGACGCGGGCATTGAGTCTGGGCTTACGCTCGCTCCAGGTCAGCCTCACCTGTTTGACATGTATCGCGATCCCGACGGAAGTCGCTGGGGTTATGCCATGGAGGGATACGAGTTTCTGCTTCGGAGGATTGGGAGAGGGAAATTGTGTGAACCACTACAATAGGAACAACAGTGCTGGACGGATCATTTCTAGATACCTGGCGTGGGTTTTCGGTATTCCAGGGCATTCACCTGTTACGTACTTCCAACCATCTGTCCCCTTTAGGGATCATTTGCTACCTAGGCATGTATATGGCGCTGTCAGGGGAATAGGTGGGGACACCTTGTTAGGCGGTTTCGACCCACCTTCGGGGCCCCCTCATACGTATATGAAAGCGGACGAAGCCACCCGAATAGACAGGAAGAGACTAGCATCAATTTGCATTCCATCACTACTATAAGAATATGACGACAGAAGATGAGGCTACCCTGGAGTGAGGGAACTTTGCCAGCAAAGTGTATGGGAGAAAGCTCAATGAAGAATAGAGGAAATCTCAAGGCGTGTCGTAAGTGTATTATTGATGCTATATCAAAGCTATCGGCTTCCTGCAACAGCCTGGGAGACGTTGGGCTATATATATTCGTGAATTACCTTAGTATTTAGCATATTATTCAGATATAAATCCATTATTCGTTGTTGATCAGGGAATATATAATGGAAACGTATGATCAGCGTCAAGCCGTCTTGGAAAAGGGGTTTGATCGTCCGGGACCCCTGAATTCCGACAACTACCTACACTGCGAGCCACCTGCTAGGCTGTTTCCTCTATTCTTCATTCTGTACCGCGCCTATCCTATAAGATTGACCCCTTGTCCGTGACAGATGTTTCCGAACGGACTGGGATGCAATGTAACATCACTCTAAGCTCACGCATCTAAGAGCTCTGTCATTGACTATCCGACGCAAATTTCAAAGGTAGACTCGACAGCGGTTTTGGGCATTTTGAACATCTTGAACTGGAACCTTTATTCAATCGAGGTCATTATTGTTGAAGTTTATGCGTGCAATTGAATCGGTAGGACCTGCGTTGTTTAATTATTACTGTCGAGTCCTCGGACCCGAGTGACCGGACCCGAGTGACTCAAATTCGAGTGCATGTATCGCGAGATCATATTCCCTTAAAGGCTCACCAGCACGGTCAAAGCTGAATATTGGCGCAATAATTTCTGTCCATGATCGGCTGTCAAGTGCATGAACTCACTTGCAGACATCTACTCACCTTAGTCATCGCCATGAATCTAGAACAACTTTCTGGGCATCTCGATGGCAGGGCCTCCCGCCTGGCCTGGATTCTGGCTGCTGTCGCCATATTCATGGCCGTTTTTAACACGCTGCATTCATACATGCGCTTGAGACATATCCCAGGGCCACGTTTGGCAGCTCTCACCAACCTTGTCCGTCGGTCGTGGGTCACGACTGGTGATGCCCATCAGATACACACAGATTTACATCGTCAATATGGCACAGTGGTGCGCTTTGGACCCAATGCAATCATGGTCTCCCAGCCCAAGGCGATCGACAGAATCTATGGGTTCAAGACTAGATTTCAGAAGGTATGCCATATTCTTACCTGGTTTCTATGTAGGTACCTGCACCTCTAACAGCGAGATAGTCCGAGTTTTACGACTCTATCATGCCCAGAATGAGGGGCGGCAAGATTCCAGATGTCTTCGCCACACGTGACGAGGATGTGCATCGGATAATGAGACGTCCTGTTGCCAACCTGTATTCGGTTACAAATCTGACCACGTTCGAGCCCCTCATGACGTCCACTGTGCAATATTTCTTTACCCGCCTGGACAAGCTGTTTGCTAACAAGGGTATTGACCTGGACCTCTTCAATTGGATACAGTTCTTCATGTTCGACGTCCTTGGGGAGGTCACGTTCTCTCGGAGACTAGGATGTCTTGAAAAGGGGGGTGACGTCGAGGGCGTCATCGAGAACAACTGGCTCTACTTCAAGAAAGTTGCCGCAGTGCGTGTCTATCCCGAGGTCGTTCTTTCAGGCAGACTCGGTCTCCTCGCTAATCATTTGTCAACCCTCAGAACACTCAAATGCCCTGGCTCGATTACTTGTGGAGGGATAATCCTGTGGTCCCCGTCTCGTCCAAGAGGAATCCGCTGGCCGAGTTTGGCGCTGCTCGGATCATGGAACGAATGAGGCTGACCGAGGATGAGAAGCGAAACATCGGCCAGACAGATTTCCTCTCGTGTTTCATAAAGGAGAAGGCCAAGGACGATACTCTGCCTGATATGTAAGTAGTAGCTCCAAGACTTGGCAAATATTGCGTGCAGAGAACTGATGCATAACACGCGTACAGGTTTATTCCCACATGGGTCAATTCCAATATCGTAGCAGGTGCAGACACGACCAGCATATTGGCCAGTGCCGTGCTGTATCATCTTCTCAAGAATCCTTCTTCGCTCTCGAAACTCAGAAAAGAGGTCGACGACGCCGCAGCTGAAGGCCGCATCTCCAAATACGTAACCTGGAGGGAGTCTCAAACCCTGTCCTACTTAGAAGCCTGTGTGAACGAGGCCACCAGGCTGCATCCCCCTTTCGCCCTCCCCTTTGAACGCGTGGTACCTCAGAGTGGACTAGAGGTCGACGGCTATTTTATCCCCCCAGGCACAAGAGTCGGGATGGTAAAGAAAACCCCAATCATGTCTTTTCATTCTTCGGATCGGTGGAACCCGGGATTTGCTGATACTTTATCGATGTTCTAGAGCCCGTGGGCAGTGCATCGCGAAGTGTCGCTGTACGGTGACGACCCTGAAGTTTGGCGCCCAGAGCGATGGATGTGCGGCGAAGAAAAGAAAACGGCCATGTATAAAGCACTTCTCACGGTAAGTTCAGTCACTACTACCCACGATGAGTGATTTTAAACCTTCGCACGCTCAGGCTCATTCTTCAATATTGTCAGTTCGGCGCCGGTCACCGAAGCTGCCTAGGAAAGCACCTTGCCAACTTTGAGATCTATAAGCTCATCCCATCACTCTTGCAGCGCTATGATGTGAGTGGACATGGGAATATCTATTGAACTCAAACGCAACTAACGGCCTCCGCCAGATCGAACTTATAAGCCCAGCTAGGGTTTGGTCTATTGAGAACAGATGGCTTGCCAAGCCGTCCGGGTTCCGTGTAAAACTATCAACCCGTCACTAGGATTATGTAAATACATATATAGCGAGTAGGCTGATCGCGAGGAAAGGATACATAGAGTGAAAAAAAAAAGTAATAAAATGCATAATTAGAGCTTTAAAAAGAAGTGGCTAAATGTAACGTCTAAAGGGCTAACTATTAGACCCAAAGAGTACGGTTTTTGTTAACAGTCGTATCGTAAACACTGAGCAAGAGAAGGTTTATTACACCTGGTAATAATAAAAGGTATTTGCATAACTAAGTTATATTACAGGCTTTTCGTTAAAGCCGATATAACTTGAAAAAAGTTCTTTAATAATTATTACCTAATCGTTTCCTATATTTTGTAAATAATTTCTCATAGTAAACATAACCTACTTCAAAATATTGTTTATAATAATATAAATAATATATTAATTTTATTAATACTATTAATACTATTAATAAATTAACGTACTATATAAGCGAACGATATATATATACGAGCGAAATATGTTTTAGTATACTTTAGTAACAATTTCAAATGAAATACTTATAATATAGTAAATTAATTTAAATAATTAGATTTTTCGTCGTTAAACGGTTTTATATCCTTTTTATAAATACGCTATTATGTCCGGGTTTGTCGCAAACGCTATATTTTGTGACGGCTAAGCTAATTAACTAATTATTAAACCTAAGTCGACGGGTTTATGTTGGCAGAGTATTGTAAGAAATTAAGTAATGTAGTAATAGATAACTTAGTTACGTTTCGTAATACTAAAGGTGTTTTGGGTAACGAAGTTGTATTATAAGCTGTCGTTATTTAACTAGGAAATAACGAGCGTATATATTTATATTGCGCTTTTTTACGTTTTATGGAAGCGGTTCGGAGTTTTCGGTTTAAATGTATTGCGCTTTTTTGCGCTTTATAGGAGCGGTTCGGAGTTTTCCGTTTAAATGTATTGCGCTTTTTTGCGCTTTATGGGAACGGTTCGGAGTTTGATATATGATTAACTTATTTGGATTTTGTTTTTGGTTTTAGTGTAACCGTTTCCAAGACCTTCCTCTAGTCGAATCGTAATACGATTTCCTCCTTTTTTAATTTTCGCTTCGAAAATTTTTCTTTTTTAATGGTAAGTTCGTTTTTTTATTATGTCGGGTCGTATAATTAAGTTTCGTAAGTAACGTTTTCGTTAAGAGAAAAAGGCGTTAAAGCGCGATTATAATAAAAAAAAAGTATTAATCCGTTTTGTTATTAATTCCGGTTTCGAAATTATACCTTATATTTCGTATTTTCGTGTCGGCGATATTTGTATTACATCGGAAAGTATATTTCGTTACGATAATTATATCCTAAAAAAACGATATTATGATAATTCCGGTATTTCGTTATCGTTTTTGAATAATATTAATAACGAAATAAAACGTTTAAAACGAAAAAAGTTTTTAGTTTATAAGCGGTTACGGGATATTCGAAGGAAGTTGGAGGTTACTTTCCGTTATTTAAACGAAACCTTATTTCGTTTAAATCGTTTTCGCATTTAGTAAGAGTTTTTTCGTAAAAAAGAGGTTAAGATGGTAAATCGTAGCTTTTAATTTTTAGATAAGTTAAAAAAGTAGGAGAAGGTTGAAAAATTAAAGGCCGAACGGTTACGTTTTAAGGTTTTTTTTTCTGGTTTTAATTTTAAATAGTTTTTTCCTAATAATTTTATTTTTGATTTCGATTGGGAATTTTACTTACGCGGCGTTATTAGTAAAAGTTTTTTAATAAGCGTTAAACGTTAATAAGGTTTTTAACAGGTTTTTATAAAGTTTTCGAATCGGGATATTTTTTTATTTAATTAGATATTAGGTAAATCCCTTAATTTTGCGTATACCTAAAATTTTTTACTTTTATATTATTTTGTTTCATATATATCTTAATAATATCCGTTATTAATTCGAATAGGGACATATAAAAAATTAAATGAAATTTAATTTTAAATAGTAAATTTAATTAATAATTATATTTTGAAATTTTCTTGATAATTTTATAAGAACTAATATAGTTGAAATCGAGTTTTTTGTTTAAATGTTTTGTTTAGATGTTTTTAGTAATTAAGTAAATTATTTTTCCTTTTAAAAAAATTAATTGTTTTAATCGCTTTTAGTTATAATATTTTTTTTATTTAATTACGTACGAATTCGAGTTTTATTTTTATTTCCTGGTGTAATTATTTAAGTTATTTTAACGTAAGGATTATTTTTCGGTAAGTTTTTAAGGTGAAATTAAAATTGGCGGTAAACGGTATCGTTTTAATATTTTTATAATAATTGGTATTGTAAGTTATTTAAGTTATTAGCATTTTTTTAACTTCATTATTTTATTTGTAATTAATGTAATATCGTAAATATGTTTCAAGTATTTAATTTTATCGTTCCGTTTATTTATTCGTTTATGGTCGAAACGCGTTAGATAATTTATAGTTTAAGCCAACTTGTGCTATTAGGTTTTGCCAAAACTTAAAGGTAAATATAGTATTTTTAGTTAAAACGATTTCGTATAACAATCCATATATATTAAAGATATTTCGCAAAAAACTATATGCTATTTGTTCGGCGTTTATGTTTTTGTTATAAGATAAAAAATAGGAAAATTTTGTAAATCGATTAACGATTATAAACATATTGTTATAATATATGCCCGTAATTAGGTTTTTTAATAAAGGAAATTTGGTAATAAAATTTATCGTAATAAAGTTTTTATGATCGTTTTACGATTGGTAAGGGTTGTAATTTTCCGTAAGGCTTATATCGTCATACTTTAGTTTTGGCGTATATATCATATTATTGTATTATTTTTTATATTATTTTTTTAATATTTTCTTAACGCCTGGATATCCGTATAAGGCGTATTCGTATATTTTTCGAAAAAGGTACTTTTTATATTTTTTAGGTATTTATATAAGTAATAGGTTATTTATATTTTGTATATATATATTAAAATTTCAAATTATTTTATATATGCTAAGTAGTGTATTTATGATTATAGCGATTTGGTATAAACGTAAATATCTTTTTTTGGTGGTATTAAAAATAGCGTAATTGATTTTAATAGTTTTTTTCTTAAAGTTTGGTTATTTATTAAATATATTAGTTTTATCATTTTCCGAATTTTTGCGATAAATGATGATAAAATTATATTCGGCTAGTTTTTCGGCGTAACGGAATTATCGTACTGTAAGTTTTTTGGTCGTGGTAAACCGGGTAAGATTTTTATAATTTATATAAATTTTAACCTAATATTAATTATTTTTAAGGAAATGTTTAAATTCGCGAAATGCTTTAATAATAACCAAAAACTTTTTATTAAAGATAATATATTATAATTTTAATTTTTATAACTTATAAGAAAAAAAAGTAACGGAATGTAATACGTTTTAATTATTTCGTTATCCGATTATTACGTTTAAAACGTAATTTAATGCGTCGGTTTTTAACTTTATTAAGCAGTTTAAATCGTACATAATTAATATTAATTAACTTATAATTATTTTTTTAAGTTGTTAAAATGTTTTTTCCGTTTTCGGCATTTATTAAAACTTTTTGCCTTTTTGCGTAAATACGTTAAAAAGTATAATTATCCGGTTAAAATTTTTGATAAATTTTTCATAATAATTAACGAATCCGAAAAAATTTATATTTTTTTAACGGTAATGGGTTATATTTAATTAAATATTGTAACGATTTTTTTAAGGTTTATTTTGATATATTTTAAAGTGATAATATAGTTTAGGTATTTAATTTTTTATGTATGGAATTCACTTTTTTTTCGTATTAATTAATAAGTTAACGTTTTAAAATAATTATAGTACTTTATGGATATATTTTTCGTATTGCTTTTTGGTTTTTGAGAAAATGAGAATGTCGTCGAGGTAACATATTACAAAAATGTCGAAATATTTTCGAAGAATATAATTAATTATACGTTAAATGGTGATAAGTACGTTAATAAATCTTATAAAGGTAACGAAATATTCGTAAAAATCATATTTAGCTCGAAACGTTATTCTTTATTTATAGCCTTTTTTAATTCGAATTAAATTATATCCGTTTTTAAAATCGAAAGTAATAAATTATTAGGTTTTATGGAAACGATTTTTATTTTATTAATTAAAGGTAAAAACATTTAATTTTTAATAATAATATTATTAAGTTGTCGATAATTTACGATTAGTTATAACTTACCGATTTTTTTTAGTATACAAAATATAAGGTAATTAACTGGTAATTTAGATAATCGAATTTATTTTTTCCTAAATCGATTTTCCAGATATTCCTTAAATACTTATAACTTTATTTCGTTAAAATTATAAATAGGGTAGAATTTAATGGATACTTTTTTTAAGAATAATTTTATGGTTTTATTTATTATATTTTAATAACTTTGTTTTAAGTTTTTTGCTAAATAATTTTTTATATTTATAATATTATAATAATATATTAATTATTTTTTTCGTTTTTAAAGTTGGTTATTGTAAATCGTTATTTAATTACCGTAATTTTGCTTTAATGGTAATAATAATGCGTCGAATTTTTTATAATACCCTTTTTTTTTCTTATATCGTTTTTCTGTAGGTAGTGAAATTTTTATCGTATTTTCATACCGATATTTATTACTATTTTCGATCGAATGTTAAATTTCTTTTTTGTTATTATTTATTGTTATGACACAACCAGGCCAGACCTCGGAAAACGGTCTCTTGGCAGACCGTAAAACAGGACCCAAGTGGGTCAATCACGTGACCTGGATTCATGGGGATTTAATAAATCCAGTTAAAGTCACAACCTGGATTTATGGGGATTCAATGAATCCAGTTAAAGTCATAACCTGGATTCATAGGGATTCAATGAATCCAGTTAAAGTCACAACCTGGATTTATGGGGATTTAATAAATCCAATTAAAGTTACCACAAAATATATACGCTTATTCCCACATAACTAAATAACGACAGTTTTCAATATAACTTCGTTACCTAAGGTACTTTTGGTATTACGAAACGTAACTAAATTATTACATTACCTTATTACTTAAATTCCCACAATATTTTACTAACATAAACCTATCGACTTAGGTTTAATAATTAATTAATTAGCCTAACCGTTATACGTTAAAAGTTTTTGTTTAGTAATACCGTCAGACTTTAAGCAATATACGATATTATCAAAATATCGATTAACAATTCCGAATTTACGTCGTAACAATTCTAAGCCCGTATCCGGAAATTCGAAAAGGAAAATTAACGGCTAAATAAATAAATCGAAGCCGCCTTAATATTACCATCCATTATTCTTCGGATAAAACTTAAAAAGCCAAAATCCTATAATAATAAAGAAAACTTTTAAACCTTTTTTACGTAAATACGTATTTACTTACGCTTTTTAGGTTTTAACGATATTCCTAAATTAATTTTTGCGGTAAAAACATGCCTTACGGAAAACGCAACTAACTGGTTTAAACCTATTGCGCGAAATTATATAGAAAATGCGGAAAACGACCGAAAAATTTCGACCAACGAAATTTTCTCCCTATATACTAACTTCGAAAATAAGCTTCGTTTTAACTTTAGCAATTTAAACGAAAAAAGGTTTTTTGCCTAGAAAATTCTCGACCTTAAGTAAAAAAAATCTGTTTCCAAGTATGCTATCAATTTCAAAACTTTAGTTACCAAAGCGGGATAAGGAGATAAAAAAAAAAATGCCCTAATCGACATTTTTTATAAAGGACTTAAGGACGATGTTAAGGATAAAATAATTCGAGTAAAACGTATTCTCATTTTCGATAAGTACATTGGAAAAGTTATTAAAATTAATAATCGACAATTCGAACGACGACAGGAACGACGAAAACGTATTACCTTAAAGATAGGTACTTGGAATTATAAAAAACCTCGACATTTTGCCAATACCAATGCTCCCAAAAAAGGAAACACCTCGTTCGGAACCGAACCAGGACTTATAAAAATCGGGACGATTTAAAAAAGGAAGGATTAGAGTAAGGTCAAGTGCTATAATTGCAAAAAGATAGGGCATACAGCAGCACGATGTAAAAAATTAAAACAATTAGGAAGTTGGACCCCGGTACCAGAAGGACAACTTATTGGACCCTACGGCAAACCATTTGATTCTAACGGCAGAACCCTTGCCATGATACGACGAGGCAAAAGCTCACCAGAACCCTCTTACTCTAAATTGGCATAAGGATAACAAGAAACCAAGAAACTTTCTCAAGCAGGAGTCCAACAATATCGAGGACCTATGGTCTCGCGGACACAACAAAAGAAGATCCAACGACGACTATTTTGGATCATGAAAAAATAGCTCGAAAAACACCAAGGATGGATAGAAACCATCTGCCTAGGAACCCCAGATGTTTACGGGCGAAAACATGCCATGCACTATCAACGACAGGAGTATTCGGCACATGAAATATAGAAACAGTTAATTTATTAACGAATTACGCGTATAGCTAAAAATAGATTTGATTTCCGTAACAAAATAAAAAATAATAAAAAGGACGAATAATAGTATCGATATTTCCAAACCATTAGTTCACAAAAGGATATTAACAATAAAACGGCTAAATGAAGTTGGCCGCCCGGAAAACGATGCCCCCAAAAAGACCTTTTCTGCCATTACGAATGGTGTATACATAACATCAAAAACGAAGAAGCCCTGGAAGGACGAGAACTAGCCATACGCCAACTAATCGCAGATTTTCATTTTCAGCTATCCATTACAATCGACCCCCAAGAAAGAAAAGGAATTCTAGCCGATCTGGAACAAACCACCCAAAATCTATAGGGAAAGAATAACAATACCTTTACTTGGGAAACTACATATACTATAAAAAAACAATTTACTCGATAAGATCAAGAAATGCGATAATAAGCAGAAAAAATCATCCAGTTCGAAAGAAACGTTAAAACATAAAAATGTCGTAACGCGTAATTATTTGGAGACGTAAAACGTTATGCGGCGCGCATTAACGAATTAAAGCCATAAGTCGAACGATAATACCACCTTATTAAACAATTTTAAGATCAAATTGAGGATTTCAGAAAAGGAATGCGACAACTTGAGGAAGATTACCCAAAAGCAAGACGCCTTTTGTAACAAAGCCGCAGAAAGGCGAGACCCTTAAGAGCCAACCGGAACTTCCCAAAAAGGCTCTAACAGTGATCGGAGGTAAAGAAAACCCTATCACATTAAGAATACGAATTGGAACATATTGGTATACCGCTATGGTAGATAATGGAGCTTTAGGAGGTAATTACATTACGCCTAAGGTAATTAACCGTCTTAAACTACCATAAAAATATAAAAAAAACCCTTATATTACGAATATAACCGAAAGTTAACCATTTTTATATAATAATAAAAAAATTACACGCGAAATTAATCACCTTAATACCGTTACGTTAGGACGACAGATAACCATTAGTTTCGATATCGTACCGCTAAAAAACTACGACATAATTTTAAAAATAACATAATTACGCCAGTACAACCCCTTAATCGATTAGGTAACTAGCCAGGTGAAATTTCCTTTACGGCCCAACGATAAATACCAGGAAAAAAAACAAAAATCTTAACATTCGATCGAAAATGGCGACGAATACCGGCATAAGGACACGACAAAAACCTTACCACCTACAGGAAAACGACATAAAAAAGAAAAAAGGCACCACAAAAGAATTCGACGTATTATTACCACCATTAAAACGAAACTACGGTAACTAAATAACGATTTACAACAATTAAGCCCGAAATCAAAAAAATTAACTAATATACCACCGTAATATTACAAATACAAAAAACTTTTCAGTAAAAAACTTAAAACAAAACTTCCTAAATATAACAAATAAGATTATGAAATTATCCTTAAGGAAAAAACATTTACCAAGTTTTATCCTATTTACAACCTTAATAAAACAAAGCTACAAATATTCCGAAAATACCTGGAAAACCGACTTAAAAAAGGATAAATTCGATTATTTAAATTACTAGCTAATTATCCCATATTCTTCGTACCTAAAAAAAATAGCAAATTACAACTAGTTATAAATTATCGACAACTTAATAATGTTACCGTTAAAAACCAAATACCTTTACTTTTAATTAACGAAATAAAAAATCGTTTCCATAAAGCTTAGTAATTTACTGCTCTCGACCTTAAAAATGGATACAACTTAATCCGAATCAAAAAAGGCCACGAATAGAAAACAACATTCCAAACCAAATACGGTCTTTACGAATACCTTATCACCCCTATAGGACTTACCAACGCACCCGCTACTTTTCAGCGTATGGTTAACCATGTCCTTCGGGAACATCTTAACATTTTTATCGTATGTTACCTCGACGACATTCTCATCTTTTCAAAAAATAAGGAACAACATAAAAAACATATTTACAAAATGTTATAATTACTTCAAAACGCTAACCTGTTAGTTAATGCAAAAAAAAGCTAATTCCACAAATAAAAAGTAAAATACCTAAAACATATTATTACTTTTGGATATATCAAAATAAACCTTAAAAAAATCGCTGCAATACATAATTAGGTTCGGCCCATTACCGTTAAGAAAGTACAAACTTTTTTTGGATTTGCTAATTATTATCGAAAATTTATTAGAAATTTCAGCCGGATAGTTATACCCTTTAACGTTTTTATACGAAAAAAATAAAAATTCTAATAAATACCCGAAACGGAAAAAGTTTTCCAATAACTTAAAAAAGCAATTATTAATTAACCGGTATTAATTATGTATAACCTAAACCGCCCAGTAAAACTAGAAACCGATATATCAGATTATGCTTTAGGCGCGGTAATCGGATAATAAAACGATTAAAGTATTTTACATTTTATTGCTTTTTTTTTATATAAATTACAAAAACCAAAACTTCGTTACGCTATTCCTAATAAGGAATTCCTAATTATTATTAAAACGTTTCGCGAATTTAAATATTTCCTTAAAAGTAATTAACATTAGGTTAAGGTTTATATAAATTACAAAAATCTTACCCGGTTTACCACAACCAAAAAACTTATAATACGGCAATTTCGTTATGTACAAAAACTAGCTAAATACGACTTTATCATTATTTACCGCAAAAGCTTAGCAAATAAAAAAGCAAACGTTTTTAACAAACGATCAAATTTTGAAAAAAAATTAATTAAAATTAATTATGCAATATTCGACATAATAATAAAAAAATACTTACGTTTACGATAAATCGTTACTATTACAAAAACACCATTAAAGCTATATTAAATAATACGAGATTTTAATATATATATACAAAACCAAAATAACTTATTATTCGCTTAAGTTTTAAAGGAATATAAAAAATATTTAATACGAAATATACATAAATACGCATTATACGGGCACCTCGGTATTAACAAAACTTTAAAAAAATTACGCCGATTTTATCGTTTTCCGGAAATAAAAAAAATAATTCAAAAAGTTATACGTTAATGCGATTTATATCGAAAAAACATAACATTACGACATAAACCTTACGGAAAATTACAATTATTACTAGTTATAACGTAATTATAAAATTTTATTACGATAAATTTTATTATTAAATTTCCTTTATTAAAAAACCCAGCTACGGGCATATATTACGATAGCATTTTCGTAATCGTCAATCGATTTACCAAATTTTCTTATTTTTTACCTTATAATAAAAATACAAACGCCGAACAAATAACATACATTTTTTTCAAAAACATTTTTAACATATACGGATTACCGCATAATATTATATCCGATAAAAACACCATATTTATTTTAAAATTTTGGCAAAACTTAATAACACAAATTAATTTAAATCATAAATTATTTAACGTATTCCGACTATAAACAAATGGACAAACAAAACGACAAAATTAAACGTTAAAAATATACTTATAATATTACATCAATTACGAACAAAATAATTAGGTTAAAAAACTGTTAATAATTTAAATAACTTATAACATTAATTATTACGAAAACATTAAAACCATACCAATTATAACCAACTTTGGATTTACTCCAGAAATTTACAAAAAATTACAAAAAGAAAAACCACTTAACATTAAAATAATGCTTTTAGCAGAATAATTAAAACAACTATATCAAAAAATAAAAACGGAACTTAAATTCGTACAAAACTAAATAAAAAAATACTATAATCAAAAACGGTTAAAAGAATTAACCTTTTCGAAAGAAAAAATGGTTTACCTAGCCACCAAAAACATCCAAACAAAACGACCTAATAAAAAACTTAATTTCAAATACATCAGCCCTTATAAAATCATCAAAAAAATTTCAAATAATAACTATTAGTTAAACTTGCCACCTAAGGTCAAACTCTACCCAGTTTTTCATATATCCTTATTCGAATTAGCAGCAAACACCATCAAAATATATACCAAACAAAACGAGGTAAAAATGGAAAATAATCAAAAGTACGAAACAGAAAAAATCCTGAATATGCGAAAAGTTAACGGACTTACCTAATACCTAGTTAAATAAAAGGAATATCCAGATTCAAAGACTTCCTAAAAGCCCGTTAGGAACCTTATAAGATCCTAACGGCTATTAAAAAACTTCTATCGGCGGCACCCAAAATAACATCCCAATTAATACCATTAACGGAAACATACCCCAGGCTATCCTTATTAGGAAAACCTTAAGCTACAACGGCTTCAAACTCGGCTACTATACGAATCTCTTCATCCTTACGCTTCAAATCCTTAAGCTTATCCAAACTCTCCATACCCTAACGAATTAATTTAACACCCTTCTCCCGTAAAAAAACTTGTTATTTATTTATACGGATCAAACGCGCAATTTGCTCGGAAATTTCGGATATTTTGTTTAATAAATCCTTACGAAGCTTAACAAAACAATTAACAACCGCCTATCTTTCCTAATCCAAATAATCTTTAACACGATTAATACCGTCCAGTTAAAAAAAAAGGAACTACGAAACTATCACAACGACGGTTATAATAACGAACATACTATTCGCAACGTTTAAAATCTTTAATCATAACGCACCGCGTCCCTTCCTTAAAACAAGGAATACAAGGCATAACGTCGAAACCAAATTTAAAAATATAACAAACAAGGAAAACAACGCTTTCCTTTTAGTTAGGGCGACTACGGGGTTTACGGTTAAGAACACGACCAAACATGGTAAAAAAATAGGAATACTCATTAAAAAAAGAATCTTTAAGGCGAAAATTTAAAGAAAAGGGAATCGTATTATAACACAACCAGGCCAGACCTCGGAAAACGGTCTCTTGGCAAACCGTAAAACAGGACCCAAGTGGGTCAATCACGTAACCTGGATTCATAAGGATTTAATAAATCCAGTTAAAATCATAACCTGGATTCATGGGGATTCAATAAATCCAGTTAAAATCACAACCTAAATTTATGGGGATTTAATAAATCCAGTTAAAGTTACAACCTGGATTCATAAGGATTCAATAAATCCAGTTAAAGTTACCACAAGATATATACGCTTATTCCCACATAGCTAGATAACGACAGCTTTCAATACAACTTCGTTACCCAAGGTACCCTTGGTATTACGAGACGTAACTAAATTATCACATTACCTTATTGCTCAAATTCCCACAGTACTCTGCCAACATAAACCCGTCGACTTAGGTTTAATAGTTGGTTAATTAGCCTAGCCGTCACATTTATCGTTAAACCGTAAAGGAAATTTTACCTAAATAATTACCTAATTAATTAAAGGGTTATATTAACGTAACCATATAATCCTTAAAATTATATCGTAATTTTTTAACGGTATAATGTTAAAATTAATAGTTATATATCGTTTTAATATAACGGTATTAAGGTAACTAATTTCGCGTATAATTTTTTTATTATCGTAAAAAAATAGTTAATTTTTGGCGGTATTTATAATATAAAGATTTTTTTATATTTTTATAATAACTTAAATCGATCAATTACTTTGGGTATAATATAGTTATTTTCTAAAGTTTCGTTATTTATTATAACGGTTTATTAATATATTTTAATTCGTATTTTTAAAATAATGGGACTTTTGTCGTTTTTTATTATTGCTAAAGCTTTTTTTGGGAGTTTTTTTTATTTCCTTTAGGTTTTGCCTCTTCGCAGTTTTCTTATAAGGGGTTTAGTTTTTTTAGGGGCTGCTTAAGCCGTTATGTTTGTTTTCTTAAGTTATCGATTTGATTTCGTAATTATTTAATAATATGTTATTATTACTTAATCTGTAGTTTTAATTTATTAATACGTGTTATATATTTTTCCGTATCGTTATTAAGTTATATTATTCGGAATTTGTGCATTTCTATCGCTTTTTTTAATAAAAATATTATTTCCGTTTATTATTGTAATTTTTAATCCCATTAAGTAAATTATTTTTCCATAACGTAATTTATTTTTTAAATAAGGGTATATTTATTCACTCCTTCTAAGTTTTTCATGGTTTGCTCTAAATTAATTAGAATTTTTTTTAAAACAAATTTATGGTAATAAATAACTAAAAGTAAAGATTTGCAATTAATTATCGCGTAAATAGGTTACGTTCTTTTAGGGCATCCTTTTTTTTTTTGTACTAAGTAATTATATTTTTCGAAATAATAAAAAGGGTTCGTTTTAGGGTATTGTTTTTTTAAGGGTTAACTGTAAAATGTTATTTTTTGGTCGATTTCCTTTTAAGAACGTATAGTACGAAAGTAACGCTATTATTATTTATTTTATTTGTTTTAACCAGTTTGGCCGGGAAAATCGATTTTTTTTTATTATGCGTATAATATGCTGGTAAATGGATTGTTTTTATTTTTTATAGTTAAGGTACTATTGTCGTTAGTAATAGAAGAGGTATTTCCTGGCGTATCGATTAAGGGTACTTAGATAAATTATTTTTGTCCATTTTTAATATTTTTGTAACCACTTTTCTGTTTTATTTAAAGGCTTAATGATTAAGGCTTTAAGGCGTATTATGGCGACGGTCTTTCCTTTCGTATTATTTGAAAATTATCTTATGGGTATTGGAGTTTATAATTTATTTTATTGTATTTTTTTAGGTAATTTGCATTTTTTAATTTTGTAACCCGTTTTGCCGTAATTTTAGTATATGATACGTTGTTTATTTTGCTTTTAAATAACGTTAATTTCTATAAGTCCAAGTTCCGTTTTATGCGTTGTATTTTGTCGCCGGGGTGCGTCGGTGTTTGTATTATGACGCGGCTTATTGTCGTTTTTTCCTTTGGTATTACGAGTTCGCCAGGTGTATTGCCGATCGTCGATTTTTACTGTTATGGCAACATAGTTGGTGAGATATTTTAGTTAATTTTCCTTAAACAGTTTCTTTTGAACTTTCCTTTTGAGATCGTCGAAGAATCGGGCTATTAAGGTTTTTTGTTCCCAGTTAAATTTCGAAAAGAGTTAGATTAATTAATTATTATATTTAAAGGCGGACTTTTTTTATTGCAATTGTTAAATTTGTATTTCGGCTTTCGTTTTTTTATTTATTACCCCGAAAGTTTTTTGAAAGATTTATTCGAACGTTTTATAATCGTTATAAATTCGTATTATTTAAGGTTTTGTTATTTTAAAAGGATTATAATATATTTTCGCATAACGGGTTTAAATTAAATAATTATATGGTTTGAAAGTTGTCCAGTTACGAACTTAATTCTTATAATTAGGGTAATAAGTCGTATTAGAAAATACCTAAAATATATTTGATATTAGGTAAGAAATAACTGTAATTTAATAGATATTTTATCGAAACGTTTAAGTTTAAGAAGTTTTAATATTTCTTTTAGTTTTTTAATAAAAGTTAATTAAATTAATGCTTTCTTAGGAACCTGTTGTACCTATTTTAAAAGGGTTCGAATAATTTGAAATGTCGAAATAAGTTCCGTTTTATCCCGTTCGAATTAATTAATACGTTAATTTATAAGATTTAAGCGGCGAAGGATTTTCTTTTTGGTTAACGTAAGCGTTCGCTTTTTTTTGTTTAAGTTTATGTTATTATTTTTAAGGATATTATAGGTAAGTTATTTGCTAGTAGATATATTATCGAAATATTGCTTAATGTTTAACGGTATTATTAAATAAAAGTTTATAACGTATAACGGTTAGGTTAATTAATTAATTATTAAACTTAAGTCGACGGGTTTATATTAAAAAAATATTGTAAGAAATTAAGCAATATAGTAACAGATAATTTAGTTACGTTTTATAATACTAAAGGTGCTTTAGGTAACGAAGTTATATTGTAAATTGTCGTTATTTAATTAGAAAATAACGAACGTATATATTTATATTACGTTTTTTTGCGTTTTATGGAAACGGTTTGAAATTTTCCGCTTAAATATATTACGTTTCCTTACGCTTTATGGAAGCGGTTCGAAGTTTTCCGCTTAAATATATTGCGCTCCCTTACGCTCCATAGAAGCGGTTCGGAGCCTGATATATAACTAACCCACTTGGATCCTGTTTTCGGTTTTAGCGCAACCGTTTCCGAGACCTTCCTCCAGTCGAATCGTAACATATTTCCGTTTTTTTCGTTTGAACTTTATTACGAGAATTACTTTCGGCCATTATTAGCTGCGATTATTTATCACTATTATTTTTTTCACATTTATTAAAAACGTAATTTATTTCGTATAATAGCTTTATGTTATTTTTTGTTACATAATTAACCCGATTTAATTATTTTTATCAAAAAGTTATTTTAGTAATTTTTATTTTTTTGTTTTTCGTAAATAACGTTTTTGTTAAATTATTTCGGTAACATTTTTAAAAGTTTTCACAAGTAGGGAAATAACGGAGCTAATAAAGATAAGTGGAAAAACAGGTGGTATAAATATAATTAAAATTTTTAATGCGAAAAAAACGCAATTTCAATCGAATAAAATAAGTTCCGTTAATGCGAATTCTGCTTTAATGTCATTAGTTATTATGATAGATTTTTCCTTAATAATACAAGTAACGTAACATTGTATAAAATTTTTGATATAAAATAATTAAATATATTTCAACAGAAAAAACTATATCATATTAAAAAGGTTAAAAAAATAAACAAATATATGAAAAGTAATAAAATCGTAATTAACGTAATATTTTTTAAACTTTATCGAATAATAACTTTCGTAATTATGGAAAATAAGGAAACGTTTTGATTTTTTCGTACGCGTTCGAATACATTAATCGAAATATTAGATTTATTTTAAACTTAATTTATTTATTATCTAACCGTCATCGCATATAATAACCTTTTAATCGGATGGAAGTGGGTTATCGGCAAATGAATAACAAAGGTAATTTTTTTTGATATGGATAGTAAATAACGGTAAGGTCTAATTTTAAAATTATTAACTTGTATTATTGTAAATTATTTCCCATTTTTATTAAATTTATTAAAAACTTTTACGTTTTTTAATAATAGTAATAATTATGCCAGTTATGATAAGAAAACCTTATTAAGAATTTGATGTCGTCGGATTATAAATATCCTTATCCGTAATACCGTATTTTATGATTATAATTTAAATAAATTTAAATTATTTTCGAAATATTTTTAAATTGTCGTATAAAATCCGTTAATAATTCATCTTTCGATATAAATGTTTATTAAGTTTTTATTATCGTTTAATAAAATTAAATATTTAATTAATTTTTTTGGAATTAAAGTCTTATATAAGCGATCGGCCCGTATAAACAAGCGGACCGCTTTTTGACATTCCGCGATAACAAATTGAAATAAATCAACTATAACGTAATAAATTATTTTAAACTAATCGGATTTTTCGTCGCTAAACGCCTTTATATCCTCCTTATAAATACGCGTATTATATTCGGGCTTATCGTAAACGTTATCTATTTGTTTTTTCGTTTAAACCTTTTTATAACGATTATTTTCAGCTATTACCAGCTGTAATTATTTCCTATTATTTTCCTTCGTAATTATAAAAGTTTGTATTTTTTTAAAATAAATATTCTGTTTTAAAAAAACGTTTGTTTTTATTTTTTCGGCGTGTATTAAGAATATAGTTCGTTTTACGCAATAACCGGTATTTCCCCCCCCTTAAAAAAACGTTTTCGTATAATAATATTAAGTTATTTTTTATTAAAAAATTAACCGATTTAATTATCTTTATCGGCGAGCTACTTTAGTAAATTTTAATTTTTTTAAATAACGTTTTTATTAAATCGTTTAAATAATATTTTTAAAAGTTTTCGTAAATAAGGAAATAACGGAATTAATAAAGGCAAGTAAAAAAACGGTCGGTATAAGTATCAATAAAATTTATTAATTGGAAAAACAGTAATCAAAATCGAATAAAATAAGTTCCGTTTTTACGAATCCCGATTTAATATTATTAATTATTATAGTAATTTTAAGCGCGTTATGGAAACCGGCGATAAATTTTTTTTAATAATATAAATAACGTAACATCGCATAAAATTTTCGATATATAATAAATAAATACGTTTTAACGGAGAAGAATAAAATACGTCGAAAAATTAAAATAAATAAGAACAATAAAAAGATATGTAAAGTGTAATAATATTATAATTAACGTAATATTTTTCAAATTTTATTAAATATTAAGTTTCGTAATTGTTAAGAATAAAAAAAATGTTTTAATTTTTTTGTACGTATTCGAATATATTATTTAGTTTATTTATCGTTTAATCGTTATCGTTTATAGTAACTTTTTAATCGAGTAAAAATGAGTTATCGTCGAACTAGCGAAAAGAATAGTTTTTTCTGATAAGGATAATAAATAAAGATCAGGTTTAATTTTAAAAACTTTCATTTTATATTATTATGAATTATTCTCGATTTTTTATTAAGTTTATTTAAATCTTTTATATTTTTCAATATTTGTAATAATTATGCCAGTTGTCATAAAAAGCTTTATTAAAAATTTCATCTCGCTAAACTTATAAATATCTTTTTTTGTAATATTATATTTTACAATTATAATGCGAATAAGTTTAAATTATTTACGAGATATTTTTAAATTTTCGTATAAAAGTGTTTAATAATTTATTTTTCGCTTTAAACCCGTTTCGAATTTTTATTATCGTTTTACACAATTGGCTATTTAATTAACCTCGATACGTCCGGTAACCTATTGCGCGAATAATAAATTCGCCATATTTTTAATATATTGGCGCCAGATACAAAATATTTACGTATTTAAGTTAAAAATTTGGTTAATAATCGATTTTTTTTTAATTGGTGTTAATTTTTACAAATTGGGAATAATAATAGTTCGGGCGCATTAACCGTAATATTAGTCTTTTAAAGAAATTTCGGTAATACCGTATATAAAATTAAACGTTTTTTAATTTAATTTTTAGTTTAAATAGCTAGTTTTATTTTTGATTTTTATATAAAACGTTTTATAATGTTAGTATTAAGAAATATATAATTTAAGTTAATTACTTAGAAAATTGAAAAATTTGGTTCATTCGCTTATATAGGCCGTTCACTTGTATAAGACGTTAACGTTAAATTTCGCGAATTAGGGATAATATCGGTTCGGGCGCGTTTATCGTAATATCGAGCTCTAAGAGTAATATCGGCGATATTGTATATAGAATTAAGCTTCTTATAATTAAGTTTTAGGTTTTATTTTTTATTTTAAATAGTTAAATTTATTCTAAATTTTTTATAAAACGTTTTATTACGTTAATATTAAATAATAAACAAAGAAAGTTAAGTAATTAAACTGTTAACAAAAGTGCGCCGCTTGTTTATATCCGCCGTTCGCTTATGTAATACGTTAACGTTTTAATTATATTTTTTTTACAGATATTTCTAAAGGTTTTCGCGGGCGAGGAAATAAAACCGGTAGAGGTTAACGGGGAAATAGTTAGCGTAAATACAATTAAAAAGGTTTCAACTTCGAAAAAAACGATATTAAAATGGAATAAAACGAAACTAGTTATGGTAAATGTGGATTTAATATTATCGGACGTTATAGTAATTTTAGATACGTCGTAAAAGCCGGTAAGGAATTCTTTTAGCGACATAAGTATGATAACATTATCTTAAATTATCGATATATAACGAATAAGTACGCTTTAAAAGAAAAAAAATAAAATACGTTAAAATTTAACACTTATGTAAAAGAAAAATTAATATATAAAATATAATAATATTATGATTAGCGTAATATTTTTATTGTTTTATTTAATAACGTATTATATATGTAAACGAGATATACGCGTAAGCGGGACACGTTTTTAATTAGTTTAACTTTTTATATTTACTTATTTATTTCTTAATATTAATATTATAGAACGTTTTACAAAAAGAACGAAAATAAATTTAACCGTTTAAACTAAAAAACGGAAGTCGAAATTTAATTATAAAACGTTTAACTTTATTTTACAATATCTTTTATTTTACCTTAAGGTCGCGATATAACGGTAAACGCGCCCGAACCAATATTATTCCTCCTTCGTAAAAATTAACATAAACTGAAAAAGAATCGATTATCGACTAAATCCTTAACTTACATACGTAAACTTTTCTTATCTAGCTTTAATACGCTAAAATTATAACTAATTTATTACTTTTTTAACGCGTCGTAAAATACGTTAAAGTTAATTAGTTATTAAATTTATTAAACGGTAAAAAAAACTTAAAATATGTTTAAATCGGAAAATCGATTATTAACGGATATTATGTAAAAATTTCAGAACATTTCGCAAATGATTCGAGCTTATTCGGGTTATTATCGCAAAATAAAGCATTAGAAAAAAGGATATTTATAATTTCGATAAAGGTAAATTCTTAATAAATTTTTTATAATAACGGATACGGTAATTACTAATACCGAAAAACGTCAAAAGCTTAAATAAAGTTAATAAAAAAAATAAAAACTAAGTTATAATTATTTAAACTATTAATTTATAAAATTAATTTAAAGCGTTATTTGTGATTATAACAGGGAAAAAATACCTTAAAAATTAATTTCGTAATAATTTACCATATATAATAAACTATAAAATCGCATTAAAAAATAATTATAGGACGATAAACGAATTAAGCTTAAAATAAATCCAACATTTCGATTAATATATTCGAACGCGTAAGAAAAAATCGAAACGTTTTTTTATTTTTAACGGCTACGAAAACGATTATTTAATAAAATTCGAAACATATTACGCCAATTACGATATCATTACATTTTATATACCCACGTACTTTTCGTATAAACTTTAACTTTTTAACGTATTTTACTTTTTTTCTCTCTTTTAAAACGCCCTTATTCGTTATATATCGATAACTTAATACGACGCAATTATATTTATATCGTCTAAAAAATTTTCTTATCGGCTTTTACAACGTATTTAAAATTATTATAACGTCCGATAATAGTAGATTCAGATTCGCCGTAATTAATTTCGTTTTATTCGATCCTAATACCCTATTTTTCGAATTTCTAATTTTTTTAATTATATTTACGCTAACCGTTCCCCCGTTAACTTCTGCCGGTTTTATTTTCCCGTTTGCGAAAACCCTTAAAAATCTTAAAAAAACGACAAAACAAAAACGATATTTGCAAAAAATAATTAAAAAATTATTAAAGTAACATATCGACAAAAATTAATGAAATTAATTAATATTTTAGTATAAAATGTCTTTTATTAAATAAAAAGCCACCTAATTACGCGGAACTAACTATATCTTAAGTAGACGTTAAAAAATTAAAAATAAACGTCTCCATAAAGGAAAGATACTTATTATATAAAAAAAATAAACTCTTCTAGCCGACAAAAAAAGAGGTGGTTGTCATAATCTTATACGCCACGGTCTCCGAAAATGGTCGTAAGCAAAAAACCAAAAACACGAAATGGAGCCGGTCATGTAAGGGATTACCAACTCACTGGAGGTGATCCAATAAGCCGGATCACTAACTTATGAAAGGTAATCTAATAAGTTATAAAAGATATATACGTTCGTCATTTCATAATTAAATAACAACAGCTTAAAATATAATTTTATTACTTAAAACGTTTTTAATATTACGAAACGTAATTAAATTATTTTAATACTTATTACTTAATTTTTATAATATTTCTACTAATATAAACCCGTACATTTAAGTTTAATAATTAATTAACTAATCTAGTTATTACATATTACAAGCTTTAATTTCGCAATATCGTCGGACTTTAAATAATATTTAACATTATTAAAATATTAACCAATTTTCAAAAAACCCTTATTTAATAACTATAAGTTTGCATTCGGAAATTAAAAGAAAAAATTTAACAACTTATTAATCAAGTTAAATCCGTTCCCCCTACGCTAATTATTATTATCACTAAGGTAAAACTCAAAAAGCTAAAACGTTATAATAAAAAAACCCTATAAACTTTCCTTATTTAAATACGCGTTAATTTATACTTCCTAAACCTTAACGAAATAACGGACAAAAGTTTCGCCATAAAAACGTACCTTACTAGAAACGCGGCGGACTAGTTTAAACCTATTATACGGGATTATTCGAAAAATATAAAAATTAACAAGAAAAAGTTAACTAATAAAATCTTTTCCGAATATATCAATTTCGAAAATAAACTCCGCTCTAATTTTAGCAATTTGGATAAGGAGAAATTTTCCGCCTAGAAAATCCTCGATCATAAGCAAAAAAGGCCAGCATTTAAATACGCAGTTAATTTCAAAACTTTAGTCGTAAAAGCCGGATAGGAAAATAAAAAAAACGTTTTAATTAATATCTTCTATAAAAAACTTAAAAACGACGTTAAGGACTGAAATAATTCGAATGAAACAAACGTTTACTTTCGATAAATATATTAAAAAAGCTATTAAAATTAATAATAAGCAATTTAACTAACGATAAAAATAACAAAAACGATTTACCTTTAAAATAAGCACTCGGAATAACAAATTCAAATACTCAGTAAATATTAATACCCCCAGGAAAAATAATACATTATATAAAACAAAACTAAAACTCATAAAAATTAAAACTATCTAGAACAAAAATACCTATTAAATTAAGTATTAAAATTATAGCAAGATAAGTTATAAAGCGCCTTAATGCAAATCATCTAAAAAACCTTGATAAAATAAGCTATAAACCCTAATACTTACGGGATAATTCTCGAATAACCCAAAAAGGAAAACTCTCGCTATAATACGACGCGGGACGAACATTTTAAGGCCTTTAAATACGGAAATACAGAAAGGATAGAAAGAAACTAAGAAACTGTTACAAAAAGCCATACGAAAGCGATAAAAATAATAAGATTCTTTACGTTAATAAGTACAAAACTATAAAAAAGGGAGAATTCGCTGGAAAAATAATTACTATCTAAAATATAACAAAAATATTACCAGCAATAATTAGCATAAATGCTTAAGAAATAATTTTAAAATTACTAAAAGTAAACGGAAATTTTAATACTAGGAAAAATTAATTAACATAATTAACTTAATACTGTTTATGATAATAAATCTTGGTATTTATTTTACGATAAAAAAAATAATATATTACGTAACGCTTATTACGTATATAGTAAGAAGGGTTCGGTTTTATCAAATAATAAAAAACCGACCCTAAATATTAATAATAATATAATTATTTATATACACAAACTAGTAAAAAGAAAATCGATAAAATCGCGGCCGCTTTAATTTAATGTAATAAACAAAAATACCCATAAGGAAATCCTCTATGCTTTTACAATACTTACGAATATCGATTCTAGAAAAATACAGTCCAAAAGGAAGTTAATAAGCCTATGCGATAATTAATCGCGGATTTACACCTTTAACTAACGGTAACTACAAATCCCGGAGAAAAAAGAAATTTTCCGCCGATTTCGTACAACTTACCAAAAACCTATAAGAAAAAAAGGAAAATACGTTAACATAAGATATAATATATACGATAAATGAAAAAAAGTTTACAAATGGAAAAATAAAACCAGGAACAGAAAAAAGTTTTAATACGAATTAAAAAAAAATCCGGTTACTGCAAAGCCGAAATCGATACCATAATACAAAAATAAAAGATTAAATAGAACAATAATAAATAAGTATTAAATAATTATAACAAAATAATAAAAAAATACATAAACGGATTAATAAGTTGTAAAATAAAACAAAGCAATAATAGAAACATATTAAGCAATTACAAAGCGAAATTAACGATTGATATATACAAATATAACAATAAAACCCAAAAAATAAAAGCTACCTATAAAAAACCGCAGGCTGGCAAAACCTAAAGGAGTTAATAAATGCTTTCGAAATAAACTTTAACAATAATAAGAAACGATGATAACCCTATTATTTTAAAGATATAGATTAAAACATATTAATATACCACTATAGTAAATAACGCAACTTTAAAAGGTAATTATATTATATTCGAAATAATTAACCACTTTAAACTATTATAGAAATATAAAAAAAACTTTTATATCGCGAATACCGCCGAAAGTTAACTTCTTTTTTACGATAATAAAAAAGTTATACGCAAAATTAATCACCTTAACCTTTTTATACGAGGAAAAAGTATAATAATTAACTTCGATATCGTACCGCTAAAAAATTACGATATAATTTAAAAAAAAATATGGTTACGCTAGCATAACCCCTTAATCAACTAAAAAACTAATCAAAGATTTTTGTTTTCAGAACCTAACAATAAATATAAGAAAAAAACGATAAAAGTTTTAACACTTAATCGAAAATAACAACAAATACCGGCATAAGAATACGACAAAAAGCTTATCACCTATAAAAATACGATACAAAAAGGAAAATAAGTATTATAAACGAATACGACGCATTATTATTACTATCAAAACAAAATTACAGCAATTAAATAACGACTTATAATAATAACCTAATATATTAAATAATTTAACTAATGTATTATTATAATACTACAAATATAAGCGGTTATTTAATAAAAAGTTCGAAACAAAATTATCAAAACATAACAAATAAGATTATAAAATTATCCTAAAAAAAGCCTTAACCAAGTTTTATCCTATCTATAATCTTAGCGAAACCGAACTATATACATTTAAAAAATATCTAAAAAATCGATTACAAAAGGATAAATTCGACTATTAAAATCATTAATAAAATACCATATATTTTTCGTACTTAAAGGAAATGGAAAATTACAATTAATTATAGATTATCGATAACTTAACAACGTTATGAATAAAACTCGAATGCTATTACCCTTAATTAGCGAAATAAAAAACCGTTTTTACGGAACCCAATAATTCACTACTTATAACCTTAAAAATAAATATAACTTAATACCAATTAAAACAAGTTAAAAATAAAAAATAACTTTTAAAACAAAATATAGCTTGAATAAAAACCTTATTACCCTTATAAAACTTACTAACGTACTAACAACTTTTTAGCATATAATTAATTACGTCCTCCGAAAATATATTTCAACATTTTCGTAATATATTATCTCGATAACATCCTTATATTGTCGGAAATTAAGGAATAACACGAAAAATACGTCTATAAAATATTACAATTACTTTAAAAGGTTAACTTCTTATTAACGTAAAAAAAAGCCAATTGTACATATAAATAATTATATATTTAAACCACATTACTACTTCTAAACATATTAAAATAAATTTTAAAGAAATTGCAGTAAGACAAAATTAAACAATACCCACCATAATTAAAAAAGTATAAACCTTCCTTAAATTCGTTAATTATTATCAAAAGTTTATCAAAAACTTTAACCGGATAATAATACCCTCAAACAAACTTACTAAGAAAAAAAGAAATTGTAATAAATATTTAAAACGGAAAAAACGTTTTAACAAATTAAAAAAATAATTATAAATTAACTAATACTAATTATATACGATTCAAATCGCCTAGTAAAAATAAAACCAATACGTTAAATTATACTTTAAACGTAATAATCGGATAACGAAATAATTAAGATATATTATATTTTATTACTTTTTTTTCTTATATATTATAAGAACTTAAATTACGTTACGTTATGCCCGAACAAAATTTTATAACTATTATTAAAGTATTTCGCGAATTTAAACATTTCCTTAAAAACAACCAACATTAAGTTAAGGTTTATACGGATCATAAAAATCTTACCCGATTTATCACGACCAGAAAGTTTACAGTACGATAACTTCGTTATATAGAAAAGCTAACGAAATACGATTATATTATTATATATTAAAAGGGCTTAAAAACGGTAAAACCGATACTTTTAATAAACGACCAAAACTTAAAAAACGGTTAAAGTTAATTATGTAATTTTTAACATTATTATAAAAAATAATTAAGTTTATGATAAATTACAACTATATAAATAATACCTGCAGATATATACCAAAAAATTAAATTATATAACGACGGTTTACAAAAATAACCGAATAAATTATAAATCCCAAAAAGATATTAGGAAAACTTTATACGAAATATATATCAACATCAATTATATAAATATCTAGAAATCCATAAAACCTTAAAACTCTTTTAACGTATTTATTATTTTCCCTAAAATAAAAATATAATATAAAAAATCTTACGCTAATACAACATTTATGCTAAAATAAAAATACGACGATATAAGCCTTATAAAAAATTATAACTTTTATTAATCACAAAACAATTATGGGATTTTATTTCGATAAATTTTATTACTAAATTTGTTTATTACAAAATCCAGCTACGGGTATATATTACAACAGCATTTTCGTAATTTTTAATCGATTTATTAAATTGTTTTATTTTTTGCTTTATAATGTAAGTATTAATATTAAATAAATAACGTATATACTTTTTAAAAACATTTTTAGCATATATGGATTACCGTACGAAATTATTTCAAATAAAGACATAACGTTTACTTTTAAGTTCTGGCAAAATTTAATAATATAAATCAGCCTAAATTATCAATTATCTAGCACGTTTCGACCTTAAATACATGGGTAGATAAAACGATAAAACAAAACATTTAAAATATACCTACGATATTACATTAATTACGAACAAAATAATTAGGTTAAAAAATTACCAATAACTTAAGTAACCTATAATATTAATTATTACGAAAGTATTAAAAAAACCCCGTTTATAACTAACTTTAAATTTATTCTAAAAATTTATAAAGAAATATAAAAAGCAGGTTTATTTAACTTTAAAGATATTGTTATATCATTATAATTTAAGTAATTACATCGAAAAATAAAAACGGAACTTAAGTTCGTACGTAATTAAGTAAAAAAATATTACAATCAAAAACGGTTAAAAGGATTAACCTTTTCGGAAAAAAAAATTTACCTAATTATAAAAGGATCTAGATAAAACGCCTAAGTTAAAAGCTCGACATTAAAAATATCGAACTTATAAAATTATTAAGAAAATTTTAAAAAATAATTGCCTATTAAAATTTCCGCCCAAAATTAAACTTTATCTAGTTTTCCATATATTTTTGCTCAAATTAGTAACGGATACGATTAAGGTATATACTAAGTTAGACGATATAAAGATGGAAAATAAACGAATATATAAAATGGAAGGAATTTTTAACATACGATAAGTTAATAGATTTACTTAGTATTTATTTAAGTGGAAAAATTACCCGGATTCCGAAAATACCTAAAAACCCGTGAAAATTTTATAAACGTTTAACGGTTATTAAAAAGTTTTCATTAACGATAAAACCGTTCGAGATAATAACGTTTTAGTTTACGTAATTTAATAAAAGCCTTTAATTTACGACGGTTTAATCGATTATATTTATACCACTTAAAATTTAAATAATTATTACAGAAATAAACTTTTTATTATTATATTCGTTTAAGGATTAAAAGGCCTAATTAACCAGTTTCGCCCCTTTAAATTAATGGTATTACCGTTACCGGCGTATGCGGGAAAAACGAACTAAAGATTCGGCCAGAATTTTCTTAGCCGTTAGCTTCTTTTTTTTAAGCGTTTAGTCTTCGTTATATATTGGTTAATTATGGTAATAAGGACGTTTATACCGTTGCAAGATCGATTTCGACGTACGTACTTACGATAACGTAAGACCTTTTTTATTATTTAATATCAAAGGTGCCGCGTAACATAAAAAGAATAAGGTAAGACGTTAAAAAGCTTTGAGAGATCGACGTTTGGAAATACGTAAAACTATAATAATAGACCTGTAAATTACTTACTTTAAAAAAAGAAATTTTAAAGAAAAAATTTATAAAAAAGGGAGATCGTATTATAATCTTATACGCTATAATTTCCAACAATGGTCGTAGGCAGAAAATTAAAAACATTAAGTAAGGTAGATTACGTAAGAGATTACCAACTTATTAAAGGTAATTTAGTAAGCCGGATTATTAACTTACTAGAGATAATTTAATAAGTTATAAAAATATGTACGCTCGTTATTCCATAATTAAATAATGATAACTTATAATATAACTTCGTTACTTAAGACGTTTTTAGTATTACGAGACGTAACTAAGTTATTTTAATACTTATTTCTTAGTTTTTCACAGTACTCCTGCTAACATAAACCCGTACGTTTAGGTTTAATAGTTGGTTAACTAGCCTAGCCGTCACAGTGGTAGAGAAATGCAATTAATAACAGCTAAAGATAATTGTTGTAAAAGGATTAAAACGAAGGAACGAAAATATAACGTTTGCGGCAAGCCCGGATATAATACGCGTATTTGTAAAAGAGCTATCAAAACGTTTAATAAAAAAAATTGATTAATTTTAATTAATTTAATATGTTAGAATTAATTAATTCGAATTTGTTATCGAAAGGTATTAAGAAGTATCCCGCTTACCCGTATATCCCGTTCACTCGTATAATACGTTAATAATTTTTATAACCGTTAAAAATAAAAAAAAACGGTTCGATTTTTTCATGCGCGTTCGAATATATTAATCGAAATGTTAAATATATTTTAATTTTAACGTTCTATATAAGCGAGTTGCTGATTTTTAAGCATTTTACGATAATAAACAATAACATATTCGAATTAAGCAATTATAACATATTAAAATAATTCAAATTAATTAGATCTTTCGTTACTAAACGTCTTTATAGCCTTTTTATAAGTACGCGTATTATGTCCGGGCTTGTCATAAACGCTATATTTTCGTTTTTTGGTTTGAACTTTTTTGTAATAATTACTTTCGGCTGTTTTTAACTGCGATTATTTATTATTACCTTTTTTCGTGATTATAAAAGTTTATACTTTTTTTATAGTAAATATTCTTTTTATCTAAAAACGTTTATTTTTAGTTTTTTAGTATTTATTAAAGATATAGTTCGTTTCGCGTAATAAGCCACATTTCTTCTGGAAAAAAAGCATTTTCGCATAATAGAATTAAGCTATTTATTTAGTAAAAAAATAACTAATTTAATTATTTTTATCGATAAGTTACCTTAATTATTTTTTATTTTCTTTTTATAATAACGTTTTTGTCGAATTATTTCGGTAATACTTTTAAAAGTTTTCATAAATAAGAAAATAAGAGAATTAATAAAAATAAGTAAAAAAACGATTAATATAAGTATAATTGGAATTTATAATTTGGAAAAAATATAAATAAGATTAACTAAAATAAATTCCGTTTTTGCGAATTTCGATCTCATGTTATTAGTCGTTATAGTATTTTTAAACGCGTTGTAAAAACCGGCGATAAAATTATTTTTACTAATATAAGTAACGTAACATCGTATAAAATTTTCAATATATAACGAATAAACGCGTTTTAACGGAGAAAAAAATTTGCGTCGAAAAGTCAAAACAAATATAAAAATACGCGGGTATATAAAATATAATAATATCGTAATTAACGTAATATAATTTAAATTTTATCGAATAATAAATTTCGTAATTATTAAAGGATAAAAAAGTATTTCGATTTTTTCGTACGTATTCGAGTATATTAATCGAATATTAGACTTATTTTAAACCTAATTTATTTATCGTTTAACCGTTATCGTTTATAATAACCTTTTAATTGGGTAAGAGTGAGTTATCGGCGCACTAGCGAAAAAAATAGTTTTTCTCAATAAAAATAATAAATAAGAATAAGGCCTAGCCTTAAATATCATTAATTTGTATTATTATAAATTATTTTCAATTTTTTTTATTAAACTTACTTAAATTTTTTACGCATTTTAATATTAATAATAACTATGCCGGTCGTTATAAAAAAACCTTATTAAAAACTTTATTTCGTCGAAATTATAAACTTTTTTTTATAATACCGTATTTTCTAATTGTAACCTGAATAAATTTAAATTATTTATGAAACATTTTTAAATTTTCGTATAAAACTTTTTAATAATTTACCTTTCGATTTAAACGCGTTTTGAATTTTTATTACCGTTTAATAAAATTAAATACCTAATTAACCTTAACGCGTTTTATATTACGTTTTATAAGTATTAAATTTGCCATATTTTTAATATATTTATGCCGGATAAGAAACGTTTATATATTTCGGTTAAGAATTTATTCAATAATTAATTTTTTTTTTCGGTGGGCGTTAATGTTCGCAAATTGGGAATAGTATCGGTTCGAGCGCGTATATCGTTACATCGCTTTCTTATAAATAATTGAGGAAGGTTATATATTATACCAAAACATTTATAACTAAGTTTCGGATTTTGTTTTTTAACTTAAACCGGTAAATTTATTTTCGCTTTTATATAAGCGGTCTTATATTATTGGTGTTAAAAAATAAGCGATTAAAATTACGTAGTTAAAATGGTATAAAAAACGAGCGACTTGCTTATATTAGCGACTCGCTTATATAAGACGTTAATTTATTCGTTATTTTATTATTGTTACTTAATTAGATTTGTTAACTTGTTATTAATAAGAAATTGTTACGGAATTAAATTTCAAGGTAATTTTTTTCCACTATAATAATAAGTAACGGTATTATTTAATTTTAGGAATTAATAATTTAAATAATTCTAATTTATTTTTTAATTTTTATATTACATTTGTTTAACTTTTTTTCGTTTTTTAATATTAATAATTATTATGTCAGTTATTATAAAACATTTTATTAAATATTTGTTTTTGTTGAAAATATAAGTATCCTTTTTTTATTACCGTATTTTATAATAAAAACACGAATAAATTCAAATTATTTATGAAATTTTCCTAAATTTTCGTATAATATCTATTAATAATCGATATTTCGATATCTACGCGTTTTAAACTTTCTTTTCCATTTAATAAATTTCGTCGTTTAATTAATTCCGACGCGTTTTACAGCGCATTAGATAAGTAATACTTTCGTTATATTTTTAATATATTAAAGCTAGGTAGGAAACGTTCGCGTATATAATAAAAGAATTTAGTTAATAATCGATTTTTTTTAATCCGCGTTAAATTTAGCGAATTAAAGAAGCTATTAGGTTAAGCGCGTTTAACGATAATTCGTATTTTTAAAATAATAAATGTGATTTTATAAATAAAAACAAGTTTTTTATAATTAAATTTCGGTCTCCCTTAAGGAGACGTAACCGTGTAGACAAAATTAGATAAAATAATAAATTAGTACCTCAATTCCTAGGCTTCATTAAACCGATCCCTCTCGCAGCTCCTATTTACGTCGATTCGCGTCGGTATTCTGAAGTGATTTCGCTACCCGGAACAGCCGGGCAAACCATCGGTCATACTCCAGTTTACAACGTTCTAAAATTTAAAATTCACTATTCGTTAACCGTTTTTTTATTCCTTTTAATTTTTCCAACAATTTTTCCGTAATTGCCATATTTTTCGGCATAAATTCGAATAACGATTAGCTAATATTATTTTCGAAATTTATATCATATCCGAAAATTAATAATTAAATGCGATTTTTTTAGGAGATATTATTTAAGTCGATAAAATTATTAATATTTTTTGTTCGTTTTATTATTTTATGGGATTTAACCATTTTAAACGTAATGATTTCGTTAAAGATTTTATCGGTACGAATTACCGGTATTATGTACGAATTTTGTCGTATGTTAAGCTATAATAATAATGGTAATTCGAAAACCGGAAAACGATTAAGCCGTAAAATTGGCGAAGGTTTGTAAAAGCCAGCTTTTTGTACGTACTTAAAGTTTATCATTAAAGTCTACCGCGTAAAGTTTTACACCTTTTAAATTATATTAACCATGCCGAACCGTGGAGCTAACGGGTATAAAGTTTATCAAAATCGAAGCTTGCCGGTAACCACGTTTTAAAAAGTAAGGCTTTACGGAATTAAAGTATATAATCTATCTTAAATCGCGAAAATTACTAAGTAATTACCGTATTCTAATATATTAGGTATAATATCTATCGTACGATTATATCGTATAATAATTTTCGTATATTTAGCTCAGCCTAGAAAATATAGCTTAAACTTATTAATATTTTACATAATTAAATTTCGGGTTGTATTTTTAATTTAAACGCTTAGGTTTATTTTCGCTTTTTTATAAGCCGTTAGACATTATAATTATTAAAAAATAAATAATAAATATTAAATAATTAAAATAATAAAAAAAAGTATATAACTTGGGGGTGTATATAGTTTAGTGGTATAGTACGTTATTGCATTTTGAATTTAAAATTACTTTATAATTATTTTAAATTTTAGTATTTTACCGTATATGGCCACTTGTAGTTAACTCTTCTAGAAGGTATAGGTACGTATTTTTGATCCTTGTCAAGAACAATCTCTATGTCGATAAAAATACCGTCATCCGTAGCTACCCCGTGGCCGTCGAAATATTCCGGGGAAATGGAGATAACGGCAACACCTTTTACGTCGGGGGTAAAAAGGGCCGCCGGTTAGTTACCGTGTCTATAGGGAGATAAAAAAGCGGAAAACTACGCTATATTATGTCTGGAGTTAATTAAATATGTATAAAAGGCAAGAAGGTGGTAAAAATAAAGAAGAGTAAATATAATGCCATAAATTATTCTGATTAAATATATAATATCGAAAATAAAAAATCAATTAAAAGTTTTAATTAATATATTTTTTAAAAAATTATTTTATTCATTTATACTCTTTTAATAAATATTTCATATTAAAGATAAATATCTTATATTTATTTATTAACTTAAAATTCGTCTAGCTGAAATTTCTTTTTTCTAAAAAAATACATATAAATCCTTTTATTAACCTTTTTTAACAATGTTTATATTTACGGGCTACCGAAATATATTCAGATTTATAAGAGTTTGCGATATGTAAGGATTAAGCATCATATTAATATGCCAAACTTTTCCGGGTACAAATAGGGACTTAATTCCGAATCACTGGTCTCCCCCTATCTATAGCCATATTGAATATGCATCGTAACGTCACTTTCTTACCGCATATGCCACCTTCCTTCAGTTTCCCTACTTTACAAACCCCAATCCCGCCCTTGATACCCCGTACACGAACGGAGCCGCTGCAGCCCGTTGGAGACACGTGGCTCAACCAGTCAGACAGGTCCAGTAAAAGGCTGTCTATCTGTACTTGTAGACTAGTATCAATCGTTGAAGTCGCCTTAGAGTAAGTGATGAGGTGCAGTCCACTGGAAAACGATGGAAATATAGCCAAACTGATTGATGGATAAACGCTAATCATATAGAATGCTTAATAACAGGGCTAACTCTAAAAAGTACTCTAAAACTAGTAAACCTCCAGGACGTATCGGCTATCCTCCTTGAGACGATCGATCTCCTTCTTGGCGTCGACCTTGCGGCCGCTCATCTTGGCCTCGGTGGCGATGGCCTCCATGAGGACGTCAGTAACGTCGGGGACGGGCCACGTGGGGCCGCATAGGTAAAACGAGCCCTCCTGCCGGATGTAGGCCTTGACGACGTCGGCCATGGTCTGCCGCATGCGGTCCTGGATGTAGATCTTCTGCGGTTGGTCCCGGGAGAAGGCCGCGCCGAGCAGCGTGATAACGCCGGCATCGAGGTACGCCTCCCACTCCTCGCCGTAGAGGTACTCCTCGCGCTGGTGGCGGGAGCCGAGGTACAGGAGGATCGAGCCGATCTCCTTGCCCTGTGCCTTCTGCATGGCACGGTATTGGACGAACGCGCGGAAGGGCGCCAGGCCGGTACCCAATCCGGCCATGATGAGCGGCGCGTCATCGCGGGTCGGCAGCTTCATGACCGACGGCTTGACCGACACCGTGACGGCAGCGCCCACAGGCAGGCGGCTGAGGTAACGGGTGGCCTGGCCGTATCGCTGGCGGCCCCTGGAGTCTACCCAGTCGACCACGACTATCATGAGCGCCACAGCATTCGGAGTGACGGCCTGGGCGGAGGCGATCGAGTATTCACGGCGCTGTAGAGGACCGACGATGCGTGCGAGTTCCAGGAAGTTGGGTCGTGCGGACTTGAACTCTTCCAAGACGTCCGCAAAAGTGAGGGTGTCGACCTCCGCGCGACGCTTGAACTCCTCGGCACCGTCTGAACTGCCGAGACTTGCAAGATTCTTCTTCTCAACCTCGTCGGTTGCTAGCTCAGCCAGAGACTCGTAGAACCGCTTCGGAGGCTTGCCGAAGATGTCGACGTTCTGCATCAAAGATTGGTAGACGGTCCGGCTCTCGAGGACGGTGGGGTCTTCTCGCGAAGGAATCTGTACGACGTCGTCCGCGTCTAAACCATAGGAATCAATGAACTCGCGAACCAGCTCGGGATCGTTGTCGGCATGGATACCAAGTGCCTCCCCGATGTTATACGTCAGACCGGAATCGCCGAGATCGAACTCGATGTGGAAGATGTTCCGATCGTACGTCGACGGCGTGAGCCTTCGGTTCTCCTTCACGTGGATTGTATAGGTCTTAACCGTCAAGTCGGGACGAAGAGCTATGTCGGTACCATAGGCCTCCTTGAAGACGAGGCCCTTGGCGGCGGATTCCCAGCAGCTTAAGTCGAAGGTTTCTTCCGGCTCCCCCTTCGCGAATGGCACAAAGCTGTTGATCTGCAAAGTCTGAGGTAGCTCCCGAGTGGTTTCGTCGCTGGCCTCCGCCCACGACTCCGGAACCGCAACCTGCTTGAAGCATTTCTCCAGTTCATCAACGCATTCTTCAAGAGTAGGCGGGTTGCCTTCGAGGAGCGCAAGCTTCTCCAAAAACTCGCGCTTCATGTGCGGTACAGCCACCTTGAGAAAGGCAAGCTCAATGAGCAGCCTGGCAGCATTGGCATCTGCCTCGAAAGCAGGAGACAGGGAAGAATCTAGGACATAGAGTGCGATGTTCCGCGACCGAAGATCCTTGCGAATCGCGGCGGAGACGCGCTTCTCGGCTTCCTCTTCCTTGAAATTCGGTAGTTTCAGAACCAACTTCCCACTATCTTTGACGCTCTTAGAGATAGCAACCTCCTTCAGGAGCTTCTCGTCATTTACAATGGCGGCATCGGCCTGCTCAACCGCATAGGGAGCATCGATGGTCCTCTGAGAAATCCTCAGATCCAATCGGACAACGCCGCCCTGTACGAGGTTGTCGTGGGCCTCGCTCAGGTAGACATTGCTCGACGAGTCTCGGGAGAGCAAGTTACCAACGACCGTCGCTGTGGAGAGAGTGGCCGAATCATCAACATCCCAGAAGATGTACTGCTGGGCATTCTCAAGCTCGGCCAGCTGTACACGCTGCTCGGTTGGCTCCTTAAAGAAAGTCTTGAAAACGATGGAGGCGAAGCTAGAGGGCGTGAAGGAGTGGGCGGAGGGGTACTTGACGTCGATGATTGTTTGGGTCGAGCTCGCTGCGCTTGAGAGTGATACTGCGGTCAGGACGTCCGAGTAGAGTACGGACTGCATGGCAACATCGGAGACGGCTGCTTCACTGGGGACCTGGCCGAGGACCGCAATGGTGTGCGCCGAGCGCGGAAGCACCTTGAGGAACTCTTCTTCGACAAAGGGTCGGTATACTCGCACGTTCACGGCACCAACTTTAGCGCCTTCCGCAGCGAGCTTCGAAATGACCTGCTTGGCTAGCTGGGACTCCACGCTCCCGAACACCACCAGGACATTCTCTGCAGCTTCATGACCGAAGTACTCGAACAACTCATACTCGGTGCCTAGTTCGCCGTTGAACGCTTGGATAAGCTCGAGCACCTTTCCGGCATCATCAAGTCGCTTGTTGATAACCTCGGCAGCCTTGGAGACCTTATCGAAGATGCCAGAGATGCCGCTTCCGCTCAGAACGTCAATGACCCTCAGAGTTTCGCGGCTCATCCGGACGCCATCGTAGACGTGGAGAGTCGGTAGGACCCTGGCCATCAGCGTAGCAAAGAGGGCCATATGCTGCGCCTCATAAGCCGAGGAACTCGAGACAAGGCCAAAACCGAGCTCTTCAGACAGCTGCAGAGCGGTGCCATACTCGGTTACAAAACCGGCGTCGGCATCGTAGTCAACGGCGGCGATATGGGCGACAAAGGGGCTGGCAACACCGTAGAGCAAAGCTAGTTGATCCAGAGCAGCGCGCAGATGGCGCAGACTTGGCGAAGCAGCCAACAGAGTCTGGGGAATGTGTCGCTTGCTCAAGTCGAAGTCCTTGGAGAAGATGTAGCCCAGAGCAAAAGCGCCAGCACCGGTGCGGGTCTGCAGGGGCAAGACGCTCGTGGGGTATCCGAAGATGTTGTTCTCCTGATTCTCGGACCACTCTTTCACGGCAACATCCAATTCGAAGGTCTCCGGAGAGTACGAGAAGATCTTGTCTGACAGCTTGTAGGCGATCTGTTGAACAAGCAGCTGGGCCGTGACATAGGTGGGACCCGATATAGACGAGAGAGCAAGAGGCTGACCGAAAGGCAGCGTGGTCGCCCTGCTGGTGAACTCGGCGCGTTCAGTCTTCGTCTCGGGCAGGGCGACCTGGTTCGCAACCGTGCCCTTGTCGCTTTCTATCTGACCGGCCTGCATGGTCAGGACTGCTGCGCTCGGCTCCAATGGACCTTGAAGGCGTGATGGAATCTCGCCAGGAACGTCCTGGACAAAGAACAATAGAAGATTAAAATCAAACACAGAACGCGCCTCCCGATACGGATGCGGAAGACTATATGACCCCCTGATAGAAATCCGGTTCGCTTTGGCGTGCTACGGCGACGGACGATGCTAGAAACCAGCCTGCGCCCTGCTTCGCTTCTCTATCAATCCCCCTTTTCACGGGCAAAGATAGGAAACACGATCAAGGACACGTCGCTACGCCTCGAATAGCAAGCCTAATAATCACGGCGACAGCACGACACGAGGTGAGACAACGAGAAGAAGTTACACGGGACAAGAAGAAAGCTACTTCATCTTATGGGAGGAGTGGAACTAATACTAGCACCTACCCTGCGGCCGAAGACGGTCCATAGTACTGATAAATCCATTGCGGGCTTGAAATGTTTGCCGTAACCGCGACGGTTCTCGGCCGGCCCGGCTATTATCAAATCAAGACAGTCGCAATGATGTGATGCTCGAAAGAAATGGTGAATGGAGGAATTTGCCTCGAGAAGGTGTATTTACTAAGTGATATATGTCGCCTCCAGGAATTGCGTCGTCGTGGGAGGGTATCACGCCATCACGAACTAATGCTTAAACGGTTAGCGGCTATCCTGTGGGCTTAGATCGCATCTTGCAGCGAATCAAATCGCTCAAGGTCTATCATGGACTTTATCTATCTGCCGCTACACACCAAGCGCCTCATACCGGAAGGAATCCATTGTTTGCTAGGTACTCTACAGTGGTTGACCGATTGCCGAATGGCTAATGCGAGCATCAAAAGTACTGATGGTCATGGGCACTCCCGACCGAAGAACCGGCAACGTTGCACCAAAAAAAGGCGAATCGAGTGGACCAATGCGAAACGTCCATTTTATCCTTCGAAATTTCCGCTTACAATAGCGATAGAGGTTATGGCTTACTGACATAATTCTTACCCTCCCTGATCTGTGTATACGCATAGTGCCACCCTTCAGCCTTCATATCCTCTCTGACCTTATAATTGGCTTCTGCGATCTCTAAAACCCTCATATCTAAGTCAACGGTCGACACGCCCTCCGCGCGTCCAAGTTTCCCTATGGAGCCGACATGCGGGATGCCGACTTGACTTAACCCCGCGTAGTTGGTGTCCTCCCCTTTCTCCGGCGGGCCCCCTGCATTAACGAAGACCACGGCGCAGGTGTTCTCGAAGGCCCGGCTCACGACGGTGCTGTTCAGGAAGGCTGCCTCGCCGTCTGGATTCAGCCCGTACCCCTCCTCTGACACATCTTTCATCGTCCAGAACGCAGGTATGCAGATGATCTTCGCTCCGTCCGATATGAGTTCCCTGAACGCCTCTGGGAATGCGAGGTCCCAGCAGATCAGGAGTCCCACGCGACCCAGAGGCGTGTCGAACGCCCGGTGCGGCTCATGAGCTGACGAGACCAGGTGTCGTCGCTCGGGATGCCAGAGGTTCTTCTTCTGATAGCGCCCGCAAATCTCGCCAGTAGATGAGATGAAGTAGGCAATGTTCTGAAGCGCATCCCCCTGTGACTCGAGGATAGTTCCCGGTAAGATGCAGATGTTGAGCTCCTTTGCTAGCTCCTGGTACCTTTGAAGGTAGGCTGCCGAATCTGTGCATGAAGATCGGAATGCTGGGTCATCGGGGACCCATGACGTGAGATGGTACTCCGGCAATACTGCCAAATGGCATCCCTTCGCGGCCGAATCTCTGATGAACGACGCAGCTTTGGCGAAGTTCTCGTCTGGCGACACTGGCTATGTCAAGGGTAAGCAACGAACGTTATGGATACGGAACGAGGCATGTTCAACGCGCTGCATGAGCTGGCCGACGGACATGGCTACCTACGGGCCCAACGGTGGACGTCGAGACAGGGGTTCTAGATTTTGGGCAAAGGTATCCATGTGTCCCTAGGGGCTCGAACAATGATAAGGGGGTGTCCACGAACCTTTGGATGCAATTGTATCAGAGAAACTTTGAAGACCGACGTCATTTTATATTATAGTAAATCTTGACTTTTCCCTTTGGGATGGGACCTCAATTTGCACAATTAGTTTCCTGGAAAGACCGCTTACATAGGGTTCGACATACAGTAGATCAACTCCAAACTGCCCGGGTCAAACTGCCTAGGCACTTGAAGGAGATTAGGTCGTCTCCCCACCTATGTCATTGCGTTGCCAATCGCTTTAGAAGATCTGTATGCCTAATTGCATATCAAACTGCCTCCACTACAGCCCAACTTATGCAGCTAAGAAAGCAACATATGTGGACCGAAGTGCTGAAAGTCAGGATAATGAGCGTGTGAATTGAGGTACTCTAGCTGTCTATCTAGGTGGCAGAGGCCTGTTACATATACACAACACTGACAAAGAGACATGTCACTGTACTTGTAGCTCGACCTTGACCCTCACTTCAACACGAAGATCCCGGACTCTGTCCTGCTCAAGTGCATAGGGGAACTGTGTGGGCCGCGCCACTCGGGGGCAGCGCTTTCAATACCATGATTCGGCTAGCGGTTCGAAGCTGAAGATCGCGATTGCTAGCACAACTTCATAGCCATTCCTAGAATGCAGAGAATGCCATGGGCTTTCGTTGGAGTTGTCAACCTGTGGGAATCCTCTAAAGGGGTTGGGACGAGTCCACGACTTTGTTCAAGGCAGCGCCTCTATGATGCAGAACCACCCGTGGCTGTCCCAACGTCCGCAGCGTGACTATCTTGGTAGGCAGGTAATCGACCGAAGTATGTTCTCTCGATGAAATGGCGTTTAAAAGGGGAACGGGTTCTATTGCTGACAAGGCGAGGACACCGCCTCATACTGGCCCTCGATAGGAGGAAGGGAGGACTACCATTTAGGAAAGCACGTTCAACTCAGGTAGACAGTAAACGTACTTAGTAGATTCTGGTCCAATTGCCAAAGCAATCCTCAACAGGTATTCTACATATAAACGACTTCGTCCTAAGGCTTCCGCTACAAAATAACAATATTAATAGCCTACAGACCACCATCGATAACATGCAGGCACTTACAACAGTATTTACTCCGGAGGGATTCTGTTCCAGCAGATACGCCGTCTTCATCGGCCTTTCTCCGTCGGCTACGAGTACCCTCCCCCCGAGCAGCGGGTGGATTGACCCTCTTTTCACGCAGTGCATTCCGACTGAATATCACAGCCCCTATCCAACATTCAGTCCCGGCATTTGTCCTCGCCATATGGCCATCGTATCGCCGACCTCCAACGTGAATCTTGGCCAGACAACCTGGACAGGTAGATGCTGCGAGAGGTGAGTGGGCTGGCGTTCATTTAATAGGGACTAGAGCGACACAAGACTGACTCAGTATCACAGCGGTTTCTCGCCGGTTCCCCTCAACCCCGAATGGATTTGCACGTCGACTGTGACGACCCCTATGTCTTTCCTCCTCGACCCAAACATATCGACTGCTGACGTCTACACGGTGCTGTCCGACTTGTGGATCGAGCACGACCAGATGACCGTGCTATGGGAGAGTTCGGACCTTTGTGTCCTTCCGAAGGAGGTAGCCTCGCAGTACGCAGACATCATGCAGGGCACTCCCGGTCCCCCGACGGCCACGAGGCTAGAACCGACTGATATGCCGAGCACTGTTGCGCGGGAGGCACTGCCCATCCCGACACGGACAAGTCCTTGGCCCGTAGACGCGCCTATCGAAGCCATTGCCCCAATAACGGCGGCTACGGCTTCTATCGTGCAAAGAAGTCCAAATCCGCAGAGTGTGGCACCATCATTGACAATGTGGAAAGCTATGTCAAAGGATACAGTGTCTGGGTCCGTGGTATTCATGTCGCTCGTATTAGTGCTATGCCATCTCTGTATATGGCTATAGACTACGGGAAAGGGAGATTTCGCGGCTTGAGGACTGGCGAAGAATGGACGGAACCGACACTCCTAGAAAGTAAATCCTCTAGAAGCTATAGGCTATCGCAATAACATTGGAGAAATATCCTTCCGCCCGTCAGTAGTTGGGGCTTGGTGCTAATCTGTGAGACTTGGGTTTTAATGGCACTTCTATGGAAAAGGCGGCTGTTGACGTGCTGCAACCTGCGGGCCCTGGTTGCTGGCTTAAAGGCTTGACAGAATCGGCACTCGATCATTGTTTAGTTTAAACGCTGTCATGGTATTTACAGGAAAGAGAAGTGCCCTATTTTGCGCAAGAACACGATGGAATATCACAGCAATGAAACCAAATTCCGCCGACGATAGGGCATACTTAGGCATGCACCTGTATCCGAGGACGCTTTTCAACTCCAATACATGCTTTGACCACTTTTGAGGAGGTCTGATGACGCCCGAAGAAGCCAAATACTTTCATGGGTGAGAAAACTAATCCACTAGCCCAGGGGGCAACAGCATCACGGCGTCTGCGCACCGACCTTCCTAGCCCTAAACCCAATCCCCCACCAGCGCGACCTCAAGGCCAAGCTACTGAGCACGACGCTTACGGAACTGGCCGCCATGGCGAGAGCCGCCCACTCGGGCTCCAGCCTGACGCGGGTCTCTTCCCCCATCCCCATCCCAGTGCCGCCGCCGTTATGGCTCGCACCAGCAGCACCGCCCTTTACGACGATCGGATAGAAGCACCCGGCGGCGACGGGGACCGCGATCAGGTTGTACACGATGGCCCAGGCGAAGTTGAACTTAATGCGCCGTAGGACGGCCCTGCTGAGGTCTAGCAGCGTCACCATCGTCCCCAGGTTGTCAGAAATTAGCACGAACCCCGCGCTCGCTATCGCCACGTCGCTGCCGCTGCCGACTGCGACTCCCACGTCGGCCGTGTTGAGCGCCGCCGCGTCGTTGATGCCGTCGCCGACCATGGCGATGGTGGCGCGGCGGCTGGCACCGTGTTGGGTAATATCTCCGTCCGCACTATTCGTTCGCCCCCCCTTCTCTTCCAATTGTCGCTCTCCGTTTCGTCGTCCGCTTTTGCCTTCTTCCAGCTCTTGTTCCGGCGACTTCGCCCTCCCGCGGCGACCGAACACCCAGTGCCATAAAGGGCGGCCGCAGCCCTCGGAGCGAGCATAGCGCTGGTGCCGTGACGCTACCTTGAGCGTCGACTGCAGCCAGGAGATGCGCTCGTGCTTCTCCGTTGGAAGTACCCCGGCGATGACGTTGGACGCGGGGATCCCTACCTGGCTGGCGACGGCGCGTGCCGTCGTGACGTTGTCCCCCGAAAGCATCCAGACATCTATGCCGCCTTCCCTCAGAGTATGGACCACGGTAGGGGCTTCTGGGCGGACGGGGTCGGCGGTGGAGAATGCCGCGGCGATTGCCCAGTCGCTCGGAGCAGGGTTCGATGAGATCTTGGTAACCGAGCCAGCGTTGGGGATTAGGGTTGATCCCGAGCCACCGGGGCTACCGTCATTATCGAGGCTATTGGTCTGGATGGCGACGAGCGCAATAGATTTGGCCTCGGATTTCCATGTCTGGAGGGCTGTTTCGACGTCAGCTCGGATAACGGCCTTGAGATCGGCCATGAGCACCTCGTTTCCCACCGCAACGTCGATCCCCCGCCGTACGTCAGGAGTTTTGTTGGAGGCGTAGGTTACTGTAGCCTTCAGGCCTTTCCCGGGGAGCTCTTCCACATTGGAGACGGAGACCTGCAGCTGTGAAGAGTGGTCTGTCTGAGAGTTGCAGAATGATACGATAGCCTTTGCGATGGGGTGGCTGCTGCTTTCCTCGATAGCCCGGAGAGCAGCGAGGAACGTGTCGCGCTGCCCGGCGAAAACTCTTTCGTGGTCGAGTTCGAACATAGAGTCGGTGACCTTCGGCTCACCCCCCATGGTGAGGGTGCCAGTCTTGTCGAACACGACGCAGTCGATGCGACTGGCCTTCTCGAATGCCTCGCCACCTCCTTTCACTAGGATGCCGTGCTTGGCGGCGAGGCCGCCGCCCACGAATATCGCCGTCGGAGCGGCGAGAGCAAGACCACAGGGACACGCGACGACAAATACGGCGATGGCGAACCGCAGCGAGAATGCTACCCAGCTGCCGGAAGACTCTCCCTCTAGAAAGTGTCCGGGAGCAGCGCCTGTGAGTCCGAGCGCTAGCCAGACGACCCATGTGACGATAGCAATCAGTGTGATGATGGGTACGAAGTAAGCCGTCAGCCGATCGGCGATCTTCTCCACGGGAGCGCGGTTGGTCTGGCCCTCCCGAACGATCCTGACTATTTTGTCTAGCATAGAGTGGCCAGCGATGCCTGTGATTTGAACTAGAATAGGAGAGTCTTTGTTGACAGTGCCTGCGTAAACCGGATCGCCTGGGGACTTCTTGATGAGGCGCGATTCGCCCGTCAGACTGGACTCGTCGAATTTCGTCTCTCCTTGCGCGATCACGCCATCGCAGGGAGGTGAAGCGCCGTGAGGGATACGGACCCGGTCGTTGATCTCCAGGTGGTCCACAGGGACGATTGCGTCTCTGGCCTGCGCCCCGTCGCCGGTACCGACGAGGATGGCGGTGGTTGGGCGGAGCTTGACTAGCGACTCGACGGCATCGCCGGCCCTGGACTTGCTATAAGACTCGATGAGCTTTCCCAAGAGGAGGAACAGGGTCAGAAAGACCACGGTGTCGAAGTAGAAGCTTGACTCGTCGACGTGCTTGGGACTATCCACAGCAGCCGCTATCATCTGGGCGCAGGATGAGAGATACGCCACGCCCGTGCCTAGCGATATGAGCAGATCCATGCTTCCGAACCGGTAGAAGCGCTTGAGGAGAGGAGTTTCGCTCGAGTGCCTCCACATCACGACAATCCCCTTGATGGCGCGCTTGTGGAAAATGGCGGCGGGCCAGAAGAATACGGGAGTGGATAGCGCGAGGAGAATGAACTGAGCGCGGCCTATGCCAACCCTCCACGGTTCCATAAGCCAAATCCTGCCCGGGTCATCTTCCGGCACCGACGTCATGTAAATAATACCCACGACGAACGTCGGGATTGTAATGATGGCTGTGAGGATAAGTCGATTAAGGAGGTCCCTCTGATGCCGTGCGGCTACCTGCTTTGACCGCTCTTCAAGACTGGGGGGTTTGTATAGGTGCGCCGCGAACTTTTCATCAGCACTTTCTACGGCCGCCAGAATGTGGCGGATAGTGAAGCGCGGGGAATCAGGAGTGTATCTGATCTTAACGATGGGTTGCGCCAGCGTAGGCTCAGTGAGCACCTCGACGTCGCCCTGGGGACAGGATTCGAGGGCTCCTATGACGCGGGCAGGACAGAAACCGCACCGGAATCCGTCAATGCGGATCTCGACCGTCCTGCTCTGATCCGACGGTTCATCCTCGCGCGTCTCGTCAACGCGGACGACTTGGTCGAGAACCGCTTCGTAGCCCAGATCCTGGATAGCCCCCACCACGCGGCTGACGTCCTCCTTGGCTCCGTGATACTCGACAGTGGCTTCGTTCGCCAGGAGGTTGACGTTAACCTTCCACCCGCTGTTCTGCTCGAGATTGTGCGTGATGGTGTTGGCGCAGGAACCACATGTCATGCCGCGAACAGCTAGTGATGCCCTCCACGATGGTTGCCTTTGAGTCTGATCCAAAGTTTGGGCGGAATGGGATGAGGGCCCGTCGACGGGCGTGGTATCCTGCGGGGACCGTAATCTCCACATGATAGGTAAGATGAAATAAGTAGAGGAGATGCAGCTATGAATATAAAAGACAGGAATGAACGAGGATAGAGACTTGAAGGTGTGGTAGAAGTAAGTGAACAGGTCTTGAAAACAGTAGTTGGAATAGTTGTTATCGTTAGCCGTTGCTTCGTTGTCCCGGGTCGGTTCCGCGAAGAAGGTACAGGACGTGTGACGGGACTAAGTTTATATTCGCCGGGTTTGGGTTTCACTAAGCCGGGACCGGGGCGGATTTGTCATGCGATATTTCTGCGGGATTCTTCAAACCTTAATCCGTCATGCTTAGGCGACTCCGAGGGGCAGTCCAATAGACAGACGTCCGGGCCCTTATAGACCGGGACACAGCAGAGTGTGACACAGCAGTCAAATTTGTAAAAGGTGTGTGGGAAAGCTAGGCCGGACCCAATCCCGACCTAGCGGAGGGAAGCGGCGTCCAGTCCGGTGAACTCTCCTTCCCTAGTCTTACTTGTTACCCAAAAAGGCACCCGCTGCAGCTGGGTAATTACTTTAGGCAATGAGATATATGAGCAGTCGCAAAGGATCAGTCGACCGACGCTCGCTGGCACTGCGCCCCGGCGGCCACTGGAACCGATGCGCATCGTGAATCTCCAAGGACGCACATTAGCTTGCCAAGAACAAAGCCGTACAGCCAGATGATCCGCTAACACTACCTAGGTATATAACTACATAGAAGTGGCTGAGAAGGCGATGGCGATGAGGCATCAGGGGGTTGCCGCTCACTTGGCTTTGCGAACTGATGTGCTCGCTCGCGTATCAAGTAATGGTCTTCATTAACAGAGTGGGTACTCACGGCGACCGGGGTAATATAGGCTGTGTGGAGTTGGCGAATCGGACAAGGTTGAGGACTCCGCTGCCCGCCTCTGCCGCCCCGTCGCTGAACTAGGTGGTTCCGGTTCGGGGTGGCGATCACGCACAAACGGCGCACATGCTCCGCTGCCTGGAGTAAGGGCATTCTGGGGAGATAAACGCCTAGTTCTCTACCGATGATTACGCCAGCGTATGACGTCAAATAGTAGAAGATAGAATAAGAGCGAAACATAAGGCATCCGCATTCATGTGATGGCAAGGCACGAGTAGAAGCCTGTCTACATACCTACGTATCGGTCTTGATATGTAGATGAGGTAGGCGATATGCATATATACAGTGCAGTAGTGCATATACACTCCGGGCCATGCCGAATTAGGAGATCGTAGACCTAAAGACAAGACATCCGGTACATCAAAGTATCATATAAGGCACCAAAGTTTATCTGGAGAGGCATAGTTAGTATTACTAATATTGGTTAACATTGGGCAAAATGATTTACAATAAATAGACAATGCCAAGACTGACAGTGAAATATCTGTCATTTGTGAGAAACCCCAATCCCGTGTATACTCCGCAACTCAATGTCAACAAGTCGGAATCCTTGTAGTCGTCCTCAGATAGCACCAGCCAGCCATTTCCCTCTATACCCACTGAGTAGTTAGCAGGACTCCATCTCAGCACAACCCAGCCTAGGCCAGTCACATTTTTACGCTGATATACGAGGACAAGGGCAAAGGGCGGTCGTCTATTTGTTCGAATTCTCTCCTTTCAGCGGGCGGTGTCTCTCGTGTTCCATAGCATCTAAGCGATGACGAGTCATACATGCCATGTCTCGTCTACCCATCGAGAGCCCTCATGAACTTTTAGCTAGTGACGAACAGACCGGGGGGAGGGGGGAAGGAAAAGAGGCTCTGGAAGTGAGATGTGACGTGGCACCACTGAAAGATAGATCGGCGCGAAATATCGACGCTATGGGATGGTTCGTTCATACATCGACACATAAGAGATCAATTCCGCCCCTGACTACTAGTTTCTCGTTCTTTGTCTCAGCATGATAGGACCACAATGTTGCCCAGGTTCTCGTCTCCCAGCACAACGGCGGTAGGATAGCGGTAGTGAGGTAGGGACACCAAGATGGTAAAATTAGGAAAGTATATGCATTTGCCCCAACAGATCGCTAAAACAAAATATGACAAACCCACAACCCCGACCCAGCTCATCCCGACATAGAAAGCGTACAGCTCAACGCCAAATGCAAATGGGACGTGACGGGCCAAGTTACGCCTTATCAGCCTCGTTCTCCTCAGCCGCACTGGTTCCTCCGGCTCCGTGCGCCGTAGTAGGTCGACTGGGAGGGGCCGCGCTAGATGGCCTGCTCAGCGTACGCCGCAGCCTCTTCCCGTTTTTGGTATCGAACAGACTCTTGACCCGCCTCAGTCTCGCCCACCGTTCCTTATCTTTGGCATCCGCGAGAGCCGGATCCTCCTCCTGGTTCGTTGCAGCTAGTGTTTCTGGAGAAGGCGCCGGTGACTGCCCCTGCCCGCCATCCCCTAGCTGATCTTCACCACTGCTGCCTTTTCCTCCTTTAGTCGGCGTTGCGGGCACCGAGGCGGCAGGGCGATGCCATACCCTAGGCCGGTTGCTCTTCTCGGCTTGCTCGCGGAGGTAGGCCGTGTTTTTGAGGGTCTGCGTGAGGACTTCCCACGCCGCCTTGCCTTCTTTCACCTTGGAAGCGGGATTTCTCTGGGCCGAAGGGTTCCGCCACGGGCAGAAGAAGCGGTGTTCGCGGACGGGATCAAGGTGGTCCATGGGGGCGGGGACAAGTATCTCGCCTGTCGCCTCGTCGACTTCCTTGCTCTTGAACATCCAGAGACCTAGGCGGCGTAGGCAAGTGGCGCACGAGGCCGAGTTAGGGACGGGGCCTATGCGGGGATTGGTGAGGCCTTGCCACCCGGTCAGGGCAAGAGCGAGGGCGACATCATTCGTGGCTGGCGTCGAGCCTACGAGCGGGGGCGGCGGAGGGTCGGTGAAGAACGTAGGCGGGAGTTGCGACTTCACGGACTGTAGATCTAAGCTTTCCGGAAGACGGAGGTTGAAGTGGTGGGGAAGAAAGGAAGGTCGCGCGGCCAGGTCGTCGTATCGTTCGCGGAGAGAGGTCAGCGCGGTCTGCGGATTCGCAAGCGGGAGACGCAGTAGAGTGTCTAGGATAGTTCATGCGTCAGATACTCAAGCCCAACAACACCGAATGAGATGGTGAGAAGAGAAGAGGAGGCTTACCATCGCATGCGCGCTTCCTCCATAGACAATCCTCCTGATGCGCCTCGTCCATCAACTCGGCAAACTTGTTGACCAACGCCTCCTGGATGTCCGAGTCGAGGGGCACCGGGACGAGTTCCTTGTTACCCCCCACTTCCCGCTTGTTCGTCTGGACAACCAACTCCCTATTGCACAGCGTACAGCGGACGCGCTCCTTTCCCCGGCAGACCCAACCCCTCTTGGCCCACTCGATCTCGTTGACCTTGTCCGGCTTTGGGGTCCATTCCGTCAGCTCCTGGAAGGTGGCTAGTCGTCGGATGAGCTGGTCGCGGTCTCCCGGACAGAACTTAGGCTCCGGCGCCGGCAAATTCCCACCAGTACTAGTCCTCTGCCTCCTCTTCTCTGAGGTAATGCCTGTTGCCGTGATAGACGTTGTCGGCGCTATATCCTCACTCCCCGCGGATAGCCCCAAGACGCCTATGCGGCGCCGCTTACTCAGATCATCGTCATTGTCGTTGAGGGGTGAAGAGGCACCGGCACCTATGGCGGTCGCTCCTTTTGACGGAGAGTCGGCGGTGCGACTGAACAACGGAGAGGTGAAAGGGGTCGAATCCAGAAAGCGATCATTTCGAGGAGTCGACTTCGGCTCGTTAGGTTGGGGCGATGGTCGAGTGCCGAGGCCTTGGATCAGAGAATTAAACTTCCTCTTAGTAGCATTCATCGTCGGTTCAGAAAGAACCCGGTACCTATGCACACTCGCTCGGGTAGGGGCTATTAGACGGTTTGGCTGGAAGGACGAGGACCGGGTAAGCCAACATTAACGGGTATTAAGGAGCAGATATAATGAGTGCGTACGGAGTGGCCATTAATTCAAGTGTATGTTTGTAGCTAAGTACGTAGCGAAATCATGTTTCCCATCCGGTTTGACGTTCAGTTCGAGGCGAGCTTTGCTTTGTTGATTTCACACGTACAAGGGATGTAGTAGCTAGGTGCTAGCTAATGTAACTTTCTAGATACCTAGGTAGTAGCAGCAGATGTTGGTTACCTAGGTACCTATTATTTACAGGCCATTCGTTGCGCCGGTGCAAGAGCCGCTACCTAGCAAAAGCTCAGGGGTGCGGGAGTGTAGTTTTTTGTACAATCAGATGCAGTCATACATATGAGGTATCTATGGGCTGTAACGCGATGCCGTAATAACGCGAGTATACGTATAAATCAGCCAATATCTACTCGGCTACGCAGTCATTTAAGAAATTTGACTTTACATTTTCTTTTTTGGTATGCTTGCTCAATTCGAAGAAGTATTGCAGGTATTGGAAACGGCCGATGATGGACTAGGTACGAAGGCCGGGCGTAGAAGTTTGCCACCATACCTTCGCGGGCCGAGAGCACGGATTGTGGCTCAGCAAACTTCGTAGTACGTACCTGACCTAACTAGTTAGATCCATATACCTAGGTAGTTCGGTCTACCGGCATTGTAGTAGATCCGTCCCTAGAGGACGGCTCCGACACCCGCCGTCTTGCCGGTCTGCCCACTTGAGAGCCGCGCAACCTCCGCAACGGCGTGTCTCTCTCTTCACAGCACGCATGTTGATGGTACCTAGATGGAACTCGCGGAAAGGGGAATACAGACTTAGATGCCTAGCTCGGAGATCTAGACCAATGATATCGACATAAACGGATTTCTATATCAACAAGAGTTTGTCATCACGGGCATCACACGCTGCGGTCATGAGCAAAGGGTCGGGCCATGAGATATGAGAGACGCCGAGATCGACATAGCAATATAATCGTCCCCACAAGACCGCTCCTTACTATATCCCTCTGTGTTGTCGTTGTGGCTTTCCTCGTGTCAACCACCAGAGTCCTCCCCCGCATCGGTCTACTCGCATCGCAACTCATTTCATCATCTACTCCCTCTCTCACATCTGCTGCAATATCTTCTGTGGGGAATCTAGGACCGGCACTACATACGACAAGCACCAGCGCATTCTCAAAGACCACAGCGCCGGATACCATATCAATCAGCACCATGTCCGCCTACGCCAAGGAGCTCGAGATCGCCCAGCTGGCCGTCCAGCGGGCCGCCATCCTGACCAAGCGGGTTTTCCATGAGAAGGCCAAGGGCACCGCGTCCAAGGACGACAAGTCCCCCGTGACTATCGGCGACTTCGGGGCCCAGGCTCTGATCATCAGCGCCCTGAAGGCCAACTTCCCGGACGACGAGATCGTCGCCGAGGAGGAGGCCGCCTCGCTCCGCACCAACGACAACCTGCGCGAGACCATCTGGGACCTCGTTAAGGCGACGCAGCTCTCGGACCCTCAGGCCGAGGCGGCCCTCGGCGGAGCCATCGCCGACGAGGAGGCCATGCTGACCATGATCGACCACGGCAGCAGCAAGGGCGGCGCCAAGGGCAGGATCTGGGCCATCGACCCCATCGACGGCACCAAGGGCTTCCTCCGCGGCGGCCAGTACGCCGTGTGCCTGGCGCTCATTGTCGACGGCGAGGTGCAGGTCGGCGTCCTGGGGTGCCCAAACCTTCCCGTCGACGACGCGGCGTCCCTGACGAGCGGGATGGAGAGCGGACAGACAGACGAGGGCGGCAGGGGCGTCCTGGTCTCCGCCGTCCTCGGCGGCGGGGCCACCAGCCGGCCCCTCACCACGGGCACGCTCGCCGCGCCGAAGAGCATCGCCATGCGCCCGCTCACCGATATGACGGCCGCCACGTTCTGTGAGAGCGTCGAGGCGGGCCACTCGGCCCACGGCGACCAGGCCGAGATTGCCAAGAAGCTGGGCATCACGAACCCGAGCGTGCGCATGGACTCGCAGGCCAAGTACGCATCCATCGCGCGGGGCGCCGGCGATATCTACCTGAGGTTGCCCGTCAACGCCACATATCAGGAGAAGATCTGGGACCACGCCGCGGGTGACTTGATCGTCCGCGAGGCTGGGGGTGCTGTGACAGATATTCATGGCAAGAGACTGGACTTCGGTGTCGGACGGACACTAGCAAATAACAAGGGCATCGTTGCCGCCACGGCGGGCGTTCACTCGCAGGTACTCACCGTCGTGCAGGAGGTCCTGAATAGCAAATAAGGGTTGCATGTATACGTAACGCCATGTATATGTGCAAGGTTTAGGTAGCCATAGTGTACATATGATACATCTTCTTTGGTGCCGGCACATGCCGACCATCCCGATATACAGTAGGTATGGAATGGCAAAACACCTATTTCTACCATTGCCAATGCATCCACCCTTTCCCTATGTCAACAGGAATGCCAGAGGCCAGCCGGTCGATCATTTGATTTTCTTCTGCTTTAGCTTAATCGTTTCGTCGTTGACAAAGATGCCCTTGCCCTTGTACGGCTCTGGGCGCCTCCATCTCCGTATCCGCGCCGCGACCGACATGACCTCCTCCCTATTGATACCCTCAAGCAGGATGCGCGTCGGCTGGGGCGTGCTGGCTTTCATGCCTCTCGGCACAGGTTCTTCGACCGGGTGGGTGAAGCCGAGCTTCAGACACACGAACTTCTGGCCGGGGTATTCGGCCTTGCGCGGACGCTCCTCAACGCTGGCTCTGTAACCGACGCCGACGAGGCGGAGGATCGCCGTGTGGCCCTCGGAGACGCCCATGATGTGGCGTTGGAGGTATGCCCATGTCGTTCCTAAAGAGTCATAGCCGTTAGTAGGGCTATTCATAGTAGTGCTCGCCTCTCCTTCCCTTACAGCCGCCTGACACGCTACACAATGAACGTCGCATTCAAATGGCGCGACGCATCCTGCTTCAACTCTCCGCGGACGGACGGGCGAAAAGACGTACCCCACATCTCGTTCTGCTGCTTCTCCTCACTGTTCTCGATGGTCAGCACCGCCCTCCTTGCCTCCGCATCGTGATCGATCTTGAGGTAGGGGGGGATCTCGAGGTCGAGCTTGCCCAGCGGGCCCTGAACGGTGACTGTCCGCTTCGGTATGCGCAGGTACGTCGTCGGGTCCTTCTTCACCCTGGGCTCGCCGATGAGGATCTCGACGCCCGGCGGGATGGTTATCGGCGTCCGGCCCAGCTTCGACGGCCTGTTCGCGGTGTTGGAGAACTGGCGGCGCGTTGTCGCGGGAGAGTGGGCGGAGGGCGAGGAGGATGCGGTGGCAGTGGTAGAGGACTGGAAGGCAGGCAGCAGAAAGCTGGGGAGCGTGATGAAGGACGCGGCCGCTCTCTTTTCGAGGACCCAGCCTCGACTCGGCGCCAGCATCATAGGCGGTCACGGGTGGATCGGATCCGGGCGGGTGTTGCAGCGCTGAACTCAACGCTGCTGGGGCTGTCTCGTCTAACAAAGGGAAAACCGCTTGTTGTCAGCCAAGAATTCGAACTTGATGCCGAGGTCATGTGATTAGTGATTGATTTGATCCAATAACTCGCTTAGGAGCAAAGTATGCGCTCGTTTAATTCATAGATACATCTGCTGCTTAGCGGGGATACGGGGTAGCGGGATAACGGGATAACGGGATAACGGGATAACAGCTCAACCTAGCCCCTAATATGCAAGGTATTATCTTTCCCCAGTATTGAGGCTTCATTTCAAGTTGATCGCGATGAGAGCAAAACTTCTCGGAACTTATGCCAAGTCCTGACCCTCCCTTACATTATCTGGAAACAGAATCTTGAGACGTGTGGTAAATATTTACCGGTTGGGTCGGGTCTGATTTCACCCCTGGTCGGTCTTTTACCGGACTACATTGGGCTGGCCGAGGTGACGTCTCTTAATACGTTTGAGGTTGTCCTCTAGCCAATCCGTCCAGATCGAACTCTAGCGGCCACCCTGCTTTAAAAAGAGCTGGAGTCCTTCCTACGGACATTTCTCGTGTGTCTATTACCTGGGCACATCACCCGCGGTAGACAGACGAGTGAGTTGTTTGTTGGCATCTAACCTATACGCACATACATTATTTTCAGATAGTTACTTATGAAATAGGCCTGGTATAGTTTCTATGAATAGAGTGACTGGAAGAGACTGGAGGCGATGCGTCGAAGTTCCGCGGTTACCACGCAGACCTCACATTCAACATTTCATATGAGTACTACTAGTACCCTACCCAGGTCCTGGAAGTACGGCAGGAGCTCAGCTTGGTCACGATTCCATTCGCACCTGCCTCCTGATGTTCACATGCATGTATGCATCACCCTGCCTACTTAAATACCTACATACCTACCTACCCAGTGGTAGACGTTGCCTACGTGCATCTATGGACGGGGTGCTTAGTATCCAATATCATCTACAACAACATCGTCAACCTCCGCCAACTCCACAATCCAGAAGGTAGGTACTGTCTGGCATGGGGCGTGGTCCAGGAGAGAACATACCGATTTACAGAGTTATCTTCATATCTTGACGCCGTGCGGCGCCATTCACATCTCCTTTCTCTTGTCCCTCACGGCACGAAGTTATCTTCCTGACAACAGCGCCGTATCCGGTTCGTCATATCTCCCTCATCCTCCCACATTTCCTAGTTAGCTACCCAGGGTTTGTGCTTTCTTCTCTTCTTTGCCATGTCATCCTGGCGGTGACTAAGGGCGAATATGGGACAACGACGAAATTCGATGGCCGTGGTCAAAGCAGCGGTGGCTACCTTGGCATTATTTACCCAAGCTCAGTGCACATTAGCATTCTGGCCTGGCAGGCCCAAAGGTGAGCTACCCAGTATTTCCTGGGAAGACAGTCACCCCATGGAGGTTATTCAGCGACATGTTGCTGACCGGGCCTGCAGGAAGGGATCACGTTCACGTCCTCGGTTCACGCCCAAGCCTGAGTGCAGCACAGATCCTCCAAGATTCCGCCCATCAACCAACTATATATGAGATTGCCCTCCAGGAACTACGCCAACTCGAGTCAGAGCCACTTTGCCACAGGGTAGCGGCGCGCCTGCTTGTCAGCAATTGCGAACTTCTCGAGGGAAAAGACGAGGCTACCGTCCTCACCGATAGCGGCCGCCAGATTCGAGACTTCGTCGATTCCTATGCGGCCAGCCTGGCCATTTGCGATTTAGAGAGGGGCAGCTTCGTCATCCCCAGGGAATGCGCCAAATTCCGCGAACCAGTCTTGAGCCAGCTCCCCAGCGGCAATGCGGTCCACCTCCATGTCACTTCCGCCGAAATCGACGATTGTCTATCCGGCTTAGGCTCTTCAGATTCAGCTTGGAACACCTGGGTCAGCTACCGCCACAAGGCGTTGAGATTCTGCGATGCTGCGAGGGCGGACTATGACAAGGGTACGTTGCTGGCTATATACGCTTGACGTCGCGCTGACATCTCACAGCGCAGCACATCATGCTCTTCCAGAGATTGGCCGAGATCATGAAACAGATGACCGATTCCGCCGAGCAAGAGCTCGAAATCCGCATACAGCAGTTTGACAAGCGGGCTCGCGAGTGGGCGGACAGGATCGGCGACCTCTCACCTACAGTTGATCGGCTGGGAGAAAGGCTGAAGGGCATTGAGGCAATGCTCTCGGGCGGCCTTGCTGGTGCGCTTGAGGTATGTCCACCAGACCTAGCATGAATCGAGATCTGGCTCACCATATCGCAGAAGTCAACAGACGCAGTCAACGGAGGAATCGAGAACGCCGTTAGCCTGCAAAGAATGCTCGAAACAATGATGAAGGACGTTATGAACAGCCACGCCGAGGCCGCATCCGCGCATGAGCATTCCCTCCAAGTGATGAGTCGGAGGGCAGAGTCCGAAATGGAGACTGCCATGGCGATGGTTGCAGCCGCAGTGACATCTGGAACCGCCCTTCAGAGCCAGCTTGTGAGCACCGTCATCATGAGATATTTTGTGCTTGCGGCATACTTATGGGCTTCATAGGAACTCTCACGACTTCGCGCCGTTGAGTTAGAACGTAGGCAGGACAATCTGGAGCATGTCAGTTGGCGTGATAATGACCTTCAGAGCCAAGCTAACAGGAGAAACAGGGCTTGCAGTGGCTGGCCGACGTCACGGAGGGCCTCTCGACCAAATACGATGATCACACTGAACTTTTGCACCGCGCCCAGAACATGACCAGTGAAATATTGAGCACTTTGGAGAATACAGCTGCGTCGGCATCTTTCATAGGTGATTCGTTCTCCAGGCACGATTCAGCCAGTTCTTGGTGGCCGTACATCTGGTGTCCGGCGGCATCCCTGGTAATGGGATCCTACGGGCTCCCTCCTTCGGGATTGAGGAACTTGGGATTGCTCGCTTTAGGTAGACTCTCTCTCCTGCGCGCATAAAGTAAACGGGCTGACAGTTTCCAAGGTGAATTTGCGGGTCTCATCGTCTCACGGTTCAGCCTCCTATCCTTTGATCTCCCATCGCAATCTCTGTTGGCGTCTTCCCGATTCTCATTTGCTACGGCCTCGTCAAACGACTCGATGGCAACCAATAAACAATACAATACAATTTATCAGGACAAAAAATTCTAGGCCGGCAGTTGCTTGCCACCCCACCCTGGCGCGATAGGGAAAGGTCTGGTTGCGTGATGGGCTACTAAATGCGAGCTCATCGTTATCTCTTGGAATTTCTTTATGGGGAAGGACGGGACAGTACACTTGCCTGGAGCAGCAGGGCCGCATAGGCCGTCTCGCTATCATCAACGGGAAAGGATCTACCACGTCGGGGGAGACAGACTGATTGCCAATCTGATTTATCTTAGCTTTTACATTGGGAGGGAATACGACACATCGAGGCCACATATACCTGAGTTTTACCGTGATGTGCATTTCCATTGCTACACTACTCCTGTTCCTATTACCATTACCTCTCCAGTATGGTACTAAGTCACGCGTTATCCGCGTCCTCATTTCCCTCAATTATGGAGAACAACCCGGCTCTTCGCAATTTGGTTACTAGGCGGCGAGGATCTCGGTGGAGCCGTTGAGGGGTTCGAGGATGCCCAAGGTGATCTGACCCGGCATCCGCGCGCTCTTGATCCCCAAAGAGATGAACCCCTCGACCAGGTGCGCTCAACCGCAGGTCGCTCGCCGGCAGGAAGCTGTAGATCTCGGAGGACACACCCAGATCTTCGCCTTAAACTGCCCTGCCCCGGTGACACGGGTTCAGCCGCCGACTTCCGCCGCCAGTATCCGGTCCGCGACTTGATTCGGTGGACCGCGGCGATTGGAACGTGTCAAGCAGTTACACTAATATTATTCCTCGGCTTCTATATCCTCTTGAGTTCCTTGTGCCTGATCGGCTCGTGGATCCGGACCCTTCCGGGATGACCTCCTGCCTGGGAAAGTTTACCACGTTCTTACGCGCTGCATGACAGCTGTTATCGGTCAACCTTTCGTCTCACGTCATACTCTGTCACGTTAGGCATCCTTCCAATCCATTTAACAAGAGTTGTGCTATTCGCACATTAGTTTTTTATATGAGAGCCATACATTACTTTTTTTACACCTGCCACCGACCCGCCACCATTTTAATCACCTCATAACACTCATTGCTTATCTTTAAATAACTTAACAATATAACGTCTTTTAAAGGGCTTTTGCAACTGATGTTAATCTGTATTGATTGAAGATAATAAAATTAAAGTCCGTTTAATTTTGCGATTTTTCGCTGCGACAATACGTATAAGTAAAGTATAAGGTATAAGAGAAGGACATAACTGCAAAAAGAAAAAAGGGGTTGCTTAAAGTGTTTTAACAGGTTCAGCCCTATAGCGCACCCTATAGCGCACCTTATAGCGCGCCTTATAGCGTACCTTATAGCGCACCTTATAGCGTACCTTATAGCGTACCTTATAGCGCTTTGCTTAATAACGAAAAGAACGATTAATATCTCAACGCGTATATATCGCATTTGGACAATTGTTATATAGTTTTTGTCGCTTTTATTAGGGCAATTAATTTATCGAAGAACAAATTATAAAATGAAACGGGCCGTCAGATATATGACGGGCCGGTGGCAGGTGTAAAAAAAGTAATGTGCAGCTTCTATTAAAAAACCAATGTGCGAATAGCACAACTCTTTAACAATGCATTGCTGTTCCCAGCCTTAGCGCCTCGACCTTGTCAAGGAGCTGAAGTCTGTCACATAATCCATCCAACCCTTAAACCGTCGGCCAAGCAATAACTCAAGCCTCCTGCAATGGATATCTCCCGAGAGACGTGGGTGGGCGGACATGTGGGCTTAGCGGATAGCGTGGTTACGCGATAATTGCTTCATATACAGTGGTCTCAAGCGTACAAGAATGAATGAGCCGAAGTAACCAACGAAGTGAGTGAAAGGAACGAGTGATAGCCTATATTCTTGCGTTTAGAGCTTGAGCAGGCCAACTTAGAGAAAGTCTCGCAGCTCCAAAATGGCTGGCAGACACAAATAAAATACAGTTAGGCGAAATATTGTAGAATACAGTACTGAGGAGTGATTAATGTTAGTGTCTCCACCCGACCAACATTTGCCTTATGAAGTTAGAATGTCGAATCACATAGAGTTTATATGGGGAAATACATTATAAATTCATCATCACTTCAATAACACAATAAGAGCATAAGGTAAGCCCCTAATTGCAAGCTATTCCTTCCAATTCAACGCGATTTCAAAACACTCCTATAATAGTAATAGGAACAGCAGAAAAATAAATAATGTTACTTTTTATACAAATTGCATAGGGATTAACATTTTGACCAATTCAGTATCTTGTAGGCCTGGTGGAGAAACTAACATTACAGTATATACCCTAGCAGGCACTAGTCAAAATAAATGGCGCACATACAGCCACTAGCCTCCAAACGCACCTAAATCATGATGATTTCAAGCCTTCGTAATTTAACAACATCAATGACGACGATATAATCTTTTTGCATTATTATAAAGAGCGATATATCGCGATTACGGTAAATTTTTTCCCACCGCGTTTTTCCAATTCTGCCCTCGTTTTTGGGTAATGATAAATACCGCTAATAGTACGGCTAAAGCCAAGGTTAGGGGGGCCAAAGAGCTTAATAACGCCTTTAACCTAGGTGCTTTAAATCGCCAAATCTTTAGGATATTCGACGTTCCCGAGATTATAGGCAGGCGTTAGGTAAAAAAAGATGCTCCTAATGTATTGCCTTAAGGCAAAAAAAAGGGAAAAAAACGCATATTTAACGAAATACAAATCGAATTTGTTAATTATTTTTATTACCATATATTTAACCTTTAAAATAACTACCAGCTAGGGTAGCAGGTTTTCGCAAAAAAGGCCGGAGCGAATTTTTAGTATTTTATAAATATTTTCAAAAGGGCTCTTAAGCCGTTAGGGATTTCTATTCGTTTCGAAACGAAAAAACTTAAACTTAATAATTTTATCAAATAATAACGGGTGGACCGAGCCTAACGGGAGTTAACCGGTAGCTATTAGGAGGACCCAAATTTCCTTGCGAAGCTCGTTTCCGAAAATAAGATATATTTCGGTTTTAGGAGGAAAAGTAAAAACAACGTTAGAAAAAAGGTTAAAAATTATAACGCGTAGTAAACCGTCGCTGAATTTAACGTTACCATGGATCGGGGGCAACGCCGGCAGGAATAATACTTTTAGCAAATATTTTATTACGATCTTCCCCTTAAATATTACGAACAAAAAGCTTGCTACGTTATAGGATTAATAACTGCGAATGGCTGACGATTACCCTTTTTTTAGTACGAAATTAAAAACCCCGGTAGAAGGATAATTTCGTCGAAATACATCGAGATTATGAAGCGGGCGATGGCTTTCGCAAAACTTCACCTCGGCCGTAAGGACTTGATTATATGGCAGGACGGCGATACAAGCCATATTTCGAAAACTACGAAACAGTAGCTCCAAAAAAAGGGTTACATCGCTATCCAAAACGTTTACGATAACCCCGAAACGAACCCGATCGAAAGCATCATTAAGAAAATCAAGTCCCATATCGCGAACAACCCTTATATTAATATGCGGCACCTTATAAAGCTAACTGAAAAAAGGTGGAATATATTAAATAAAGGGCGGCAAAAAGCTATATTTAAATCCATGGTATAACGGTGGAAAGATGTGATTTGTGGCGGAGGATAACGTATAGCCCATTAAATCAACGCCTGAAGATATCATATATTGTCAGCTAGCCACTGCACCAAAAGACTGTATTGATAAGAGCGCACTTATTGCGCTACTTATCTGACACACCCCCTCAGTTGTTGTCGACCTAGAGGCAACAGCTGGTTCAGTCATAGTGCATCACTACGCCCAGTGTTTTATTTTCGCTCTCTGCAGGAATCGAACTTGATATCTTTAGGTAGGTGGTCAGGTGCAGGGCCGCATTTGTATGCGCGCTAATTAGCTGCGACGGTAGAACTCCACTTAGTGGAGCATGTCTGAGACTCTTAATTGTCAGCTAGCCACTGCACCAAAAGACCGTATTGATAAGAGCGCACTTATTGCGCTACTTATCTGACATATATAGTATTTTTAAAGGTTTCATCTTAATTGCGTCTCAATTAACCCGTGTTGTCTCTTGAGGTATATGCAAATTGCATGGAATTTTCGAGGGTGGGGCGGTTGGGTGCGCCATTTATTTTGACCAGCGCCTGCCTAGGTATTGTACCTATGTCAGCTAGCAGGGGGTGCGTTAGCACCCCATATACTGAAGATTCCCTCTGATCGGAACATATATGTTCCGGGACTAGATCACCTTAAAGTGCAGTGCGCGTTCTAGAGCACCTGCAACTAATTATCAATACAACAACAACTGATATCCCTTATATCTGATAATTAAAAGTCTTATTCGTTTAATTCGCGTTATATACCAATTAATCAGCTAATACTAAGACGATATAAGCTATATATTAGTTGTAATTATTTAAATACGCCAATAATAACGATAGCGACCGTACCGTCGGTGTTTTTTATTATTTATAAAAAACCTAAGGACTAGGATCGTTTTAAAAACGAATTCCAATTTAAAATATACGCGCTCGATATTTGGGATTATATTAATCCTAATTAAAACTTTCGGTGGCTTATTAAACCTATAAAGCCCGATATGGCCTTTTATCCAAAAAAACGAATTCGCCATACGACGCGAATTAATACCTTATCCTTATTTATAATGATATTCTTCGAAAAAATTACCGAAAAAATCGATCCGACGGGATACTTAATAAATACTTTTAAAATAACGACCGAAAGCAAATAAACTTATAATCAGAATTTTACGGCGTATATATATAAAAACCGGAAATACGATACTTTCTGTAAAAATATTAACGACTTTACAAAATAAATTTTAAAATCGGTATTTTTAGCGATTAAGGAGATAAGCTTTTTTCCAGGAAAGAATTTACGGAAATGGTACGTTAATTTGGCCGAATCCGGCAAAATATACAACAGTAGGCTTTTAATTAATACCTAACGGAAATACCGTGAACGGTTAAAATAAGTTTCGAAATTAGCAAAAAAGTTAAACGAATGGATTATAAAATAATAAGAAATTATGGCCTAAAAATAACGACATAATATCCCAGAAATGAAAACGATAATTATATAAATTAATAATTTATATATAGTATTAGTTTATATTATAAGAATTTAAACGATTACCTTTTAGATAATAAAAAAGGCCGAAATTAATAACGGTACGATTAATGATTAGGAAATAACGGCCGACTTTTTGGATTATTGGAGTATAACTTATTTATAACCCGCGTTAAGAAATATTAAGGCGGCGTTTTTAACGTTTTATGGGATATTAGCAAAACCTTCGGATTAGGACGATCATAATTAGGAAGATTTTAATATTAACCTTTAACCGCGAGGAAAAACCTTAAGCCGTAATCCGAAACGAGATGGCCGGGAAGGTTTTTATCTGGACCGAAACGGTAATAAACGAAAGCGTCAAAAATCGAACGTATAAAGTACCCGTTATAAAGCGTATTTAAGCGCTTATTATATATTATTTAATTATTATTATACATTTCCTAAGAAAGCCTTAAAAGGTTTCCGCTTTAACGATAAAGTGGTAACATATATCCAAAAACGAATCTCCGTTAATTAATTTTTAAAAGAAAAAATCGACCGCTTATTAAAAATTATGGAAAAATTTATTGCATAAAAAATAAATTAATTCCTAAAAAAGGTACGACGAATATTAATGTATTTTTTAATTATTAATTAGCGTAACGCCATAAATACCTTATTTTATTTTTTAAAAAATTTAGTTATTTTGGATTTAAAATTTACGATATATATTTTTAATTTAATTAGCAAATTTATAAACTTTAAATTTACCGTATAAGGTAATGGGATATACGTAGGTAATAATTTTGTCCTAATTAAAAAGTACGGAAAGGTTAATATAATTTTTCGAAATTTTAACGGTATAAAAGCGTTACGTTTATACGACGTAACCCATTACGAAAACTTCGCATGCAATTTGGTGTTATTCCGGTAGCTTCGAAAAAAAAAGTATTGGTAAATTAATAAAGAAATTAATAATTATATTTGAAATAAATATAATTAAATAATTATTACATTAATAAATAAGTTTGATTAATTCGTTATCGAAAATATTAGCGTAATAATATTTTATATAATCTTGGTTATTTATAGACGAAACGTTAACTTATAAACGGCGAAACCATTACGGACCGGTAACGGTATTATGTGGTATTTAAGGTTAGGATATCCAGGTTTTAAAGTAATTGCTTAGTTGCAATCCTATACTAAAAAAGTCCGCTTAAAGGGTTTTACAATAGTCGAATGCCAAATATGTGGCAAGGCGAAAGCTAAAAGGCAAATACGCCGCGAACTTAGGGAAAAAGCATCCCGATTAAAATAGAGAATCGTTGCCGATTTTACAAATTTCGAAAAAAACCTTAAAGGATATAGATATCTTATATTTGCCATTAATAGATACTTAGGTTTTATTTGGGATATTTACTTTAAAAACTAAAAGCAGGATATTTTAATTATAACGTTTCGATATTTTTTAAAAATCCTAAAAAATTAAGATAAGGTTTTTTAATAGGTAATTAAATACGACAATAAGATTTTAAAAAATTATCAATTTCGAGATATGTTCTAATCGCCTTCTTTTAATATTAGATTTAAGCTTTTAACACCGCATATTTAGGCTTAGAACGGAGGTGCAAAACGTTTAAGGGGTATGATTAAGGAAAAAGCGATTGCGATATGGAGTGGTGTTAAGTTACTTTCGTTTTTAATTACATATATTTTCAAAACGGTAATATATTTATATAACCGTATTCCTAAATACGCATTTTTCTGGCAAAGCTCATATAAGGTTTATTACATTTACTTAACGTATAAAAACGGCGTTACAATATTTAATCGAAAACTTTAATAAGCTTACTTACGAGCATATAACTATATGGCTTACGTTATAACAATTACTACCATAAAAAAAGAATAAAAATTTTAAAAGTTAAATCTTAAAACGTAAATTGGTTATTTCGTTAATTACCGATTTACGAATATTTACGAAATTTGAAACCTATTAATTAATAAGGTTAATGCCGTTCGAAATATATAATTTAATAAAAAAGTTACTTTTTTAGGTAATATCAAAAACTTAAAAAATAACTTTTTATACGTTATAGAAAAAAAGCTTTAACAGTAATTCCGATAAGTAACAATATTTAATCGGAATAATAACTATCTAATTTATTAAAAAAAGATAAAAACTTAAGCAAAATAATTTAATTACCGGTTAAATAAAAAAAATAACTCCAAAAAGGTACTAACGTAAAATACGTACGAATTAGGAAAAAAACAAACTTATTCGCAAAAAATTAATTACCCCTATACGACCGTTATATTCGAATTATTTCCGTCCTTTAAATTATTACCGCCGTTAGCGTTTATCTTAATAATTATTACGATTATTATGCCGACGGAAAAAATAAAGGTAACCTTAAATTCCCTTTATTTTATTTAACTTAAAGTAACGGTAAAAAACGAAAATACCTTATAGGTAATAAACGTTAACTTTCCGTATATTCTATACCAAAAAGGTATTATCCGAAACGAATACAAAATATGGGAAACCGTATTTAATATAAAACGTTTGGCTTTTTTTATAAGTACGTACGATAACCAGCTAGTAAGCTGCGAAAATTTAAAAAAATTAATTACCCGAAATACGCGTTATCTTAATCGGAAAAATAATAATATCTTAATATATAAAAAAGTATTTAAGTCGTTAAACCGGGTATATAAACGTAACTTACCGCCACCGCCGCGAGGTTATAAAAAACTAAATATATACCCGTTAAGGGAAATGTTCCGTAAAGCCGAAAGGGCTTACTTATAAAACCACAAGGAAATGCGATTTTGAAAGGTCGTTAATTAATCTTTTATTAAAAGGAAATAAGTTTTAAAATGCAAATAGATATACGTTTACAAATTTACTAAACATAACTAGCTCTAAAAGTACAAGGCCCGTTTTATCGTACGAAGCGATTAATAACTTAAAAACGTCCGTAACAATATATACGTAACTACATTCGCTAAAAGATCGTTTTAAATCTTAATCGCTATTATGGCTAAGTTCGACTTAAAACTTAAATAATATAACGTTATAAACGCCTTCGTAAATACCTACTTACCTTACGAAATATATATAAAAACGCCCTTAAGATACCGGTAACATAATAAAACTTTCCTAATTAGGAAAGCATTATATAAACTAAGGGAGTTACCTTTATTATAACAGAAAGACTTTACTGGGATATTTAAAAAATTAAGACTTAACCCCGTTTCTTACGAATTTTGTTACTTTATTTATTAAAAGGTATTTATTTTTTTCTTTATAAACGATATTATTATAATATATCGTAAGAAAAATTAAACCCTTATCGATTAATTAATTTAACAAATATAAAAACGGTATACCTTAATAAGAAGTAAGGATTTATAGTAGTTTCTTGGTATCGAAATAATTAAAAATAAACCTAATAGAAAAATTTAATTATCTTAATCCGACTTTATAAATAAGCTAATTAACTTAATCCTTAAAAAATTTTTAAATAACTTCTCAAAAATATTTATAACTGGTATTAAGTTATTGCCGAATCCTAATTTAACTTATTTAAGTTTTATTAATAAATACTAGAAAAAAATCAGTTTCATTTTTTTCATAATAATTAATACGCGACCCGATATATTTTTTGCCATATCCCGACTGGCGCGATTTAACTTAAACCCTAATAATATATATTACAAAATTACCGATCGAATTATATTATACCTAATCGGAACCAAAACGTTAACGTTGCAGCTCGGGAATAAGAATTCGTTAAATACCTAAAGCGACGCCTTTTTCGCGAATAATACGATTAACCGAAAAAACTCCCAAGCTTACGTTATAAAATTATTTAGAAAAATAATAATAAGCAAACAAGCAAAACATAATAACTATTTTTACAACAAAAACGGAATTATTATCCCTTACGCAAATTATAAAAAAAGCTTTATTTAGTTTTTAATTAATTAAAAAATTAAAAGTTACTTTAAATGTAAGATTATTAAATATATGGTACGATAATAAGTAAATTATACGGCTTATTACCGCCAATATCGCCCTATTAATAACGAAATTGCGGCATGTGGATATACATAACTACTAGCTACGAAAAACCGCAAAAAGGGACCTAATTAAAGTGGATTATACGCTTACGGGCGATATGCTAGCTGACGGATTAATTAAAGCTTTATTACGCGAGCTTTTTCGGCACTTCAGAAAGCAATTAGGACTAGTGGATATTACGGAAGCCCTTAATCAGCGGAGGAACGCCCTGCGAGTGATTTCAGAGCAGGAATTGGCTGATTAGGAGGATACAATCCCCGGGGGAGAGGTGGAATGGAAAGCTGTGGCTCCAGGAATCGTGACAATCAACACCGTAAATGCTTCAAGATGTTAAGGGGGTGTGTCAGCTAGCAGGGGGTGCGTTAGCACCCCATATACTGAAGATTCCCTCTGATCGGAACATATATGTTCCGGGACTAGATCACCTTAAAGTGCAGTGCGCGTTCTAGAGCACCTGCAACTAGTCATCAATACAACAACAACTGATGTCCCTTATATCTGACAACCTAGCTCGAATAAACTAACGGAAGGCCAAGAGCTGCCAAGGGGCAGCACATCAACAATTATACGTACGGCTTGGCTCGTGCTGAGACTAAACATATCGGTCAACCAATCATTAGCCGGAGTCTTGCGCGCAGCGGGACGTTAATTGCCTTCTGTGTGCTATGTAAAAACTACAAGTGGTGTCATCAAATTGTTCCGACTGACGCACTTTTGGCCTTCCGTCAGGCATGTGAGCTTACAAGGTCCGGGGCGAATGCTTTTATATTCTCCTCGGGGAGGGAGCCGGGTGATTTCTATTATTCGTAAGGATCTCGCGCTAGGTCTGTATATTTTCATATCTTTGACCGTCACCGTCCCCATTCCGCCCATCCCCGTCGCCTCTTGAGCGGCTATCTTGCTTTCCTGTATTTCCATGATAGATCTTACAGTACTGATTTAGCACCCTTCAGCTCATTCCTTGTCCTTTCAATGGCTTGCGTGATACTTTCCCTTCTGGCTCTCGCCTCTGCCTGGGTGGTGCGTAAGACTGCTTGTACGGATCGGACGTCAGGCATATGTGGAATCATGGTAACCAGCGATGTGATTCCAAGGATCATCGCTTGACCATTTCGGAGGGTCTGGGTTGATCTCCGGCGCGTTCGACACACAAGGGGGCGTCTCTAAGACATGTGCTTAGGTACGCAGCGTGTTCGCGTGGCGGTGTGCCGGGCCGTCTCCTGGGGCCACGAGGTCGTCATGGGGTTTCGGTCGCACTGGGTCATGCGCCAAAGGACAGACTATTCAACTGACCCTAAAAAAAGGCGTTATTTGCTTAATCATGTCGGAAACTTCAAAATTAGAGCTCGCTGTTCTCGCCCAAAACGGAGAACGGGCGGTTAGGTAGCATCAGAAGGCGGCCGGAGCCGGCAGAACGAGGACGGGAAGAGGGGATCAGGGCATGGCTGCGATGGGTCGTGCCGCATTGGGAGCATTGTAATAAGCCTCCTCGTTCTCAGCACTTCAAGTCTGATAACCCGAGATCCATCCATTCGTGAGATTATTCCTGAAACCCCAAACTCTAGCGGACTCGCTTGTCATTTTGTATTCGAATCAACCTCCCGGCAACTACACCAAGGAATATTCTTCGAGGCTGGTTGCTAAACCGTTGCTGACACCGTCTTGTCAGAACTCGCCGTTCACGCGGCCACACGCCAGGCCAGACCGGCAGCGTCTAGACCGCTCCCCACCTTGTCTGATTTGGCCAGATTCAATCCCTGTCTTGGGCTCAAGACCGTGCCGCCCCAAAACCATGCAGCGTACCTCGTTGACAAGTATGGTAAACCCTTCGAGGTCCGCCCCGCCCCATACACAGCACCGGGCCCGGATGAACTTGTGATTAGGAATGAAGCCATCGCGATCAACCCGGTGGACGCAGCCGTGCAAGTAGCTGGCCGTGTCATGTTCCCGTGGATCGAGTACCCCTGTGTCCTGGGTTGCGATGTGTCCGGGGTGGTGGTTGATGTCGGGTCTGGCGGGAAAGCAGGTCCGTTATTCAAGGTCGGCGACCGCGTCGTCGGCCTCGCTGTCGGTACAGATAAGCGCGCCAACAAAGCATCCGAGGGCGCGTTTCAGCAGTACACGGTCCTGCGTTGTCAGTTAACCTCTAAAATTCCTGAAGACTTGTCATACGAGAAGGCGTGCGTGCTCCCGCTGGGACTGTCGACGGCGGCATGTGGCCTGTTCTTGGGAGAGCATCTCGCATTGCAAAAGCCAAGGCTACAAGCTAGCAGTGAGAGGGGAACAGCATCCCTCGAAGAAGCTCGCACTGCCGTGGTTATTGTGTGGGGAGGATCAACTAGCGTGGGCAGCAACGCTATTCAACTCGCTCGGGCAGCAGGGTACGAAGTGCTCGCCACGGCTTCTCCCAGGAATTTCGAGTACCTAAAGTCCCTCGGCGCATCCATGGTCTTCGACTATAAGGAGACCGACACAGTCTCGAGGATTATTGAGGTGCTCCAAAGCAAGACCTGTGCAGGGGCGCTTGCCATTGGTGTCGGGTCTCTGGAAGCATGCATCGACATTGTGGCAGCGGTCCCGGGCCGCAAGTTCGTCTCACAAGCCAGCGTCCCCGTGGACATGAGCGACATGCCCAAAAGCGTGGCTGGGTTCGTTGGCATCATGTTATGGCTTCTGTGGCGGAATATCTCGGTCGCTTTCAAGGCAAGGTTCAGGCGCGTCTCGACCAAGTTCATCTGGGGCAGCGATGTCATGGCCAACGAGGTCGGCCCAATGATTTATCATGACTTTCTACCGGATGCGTTGGCGAGGGGACAGTATCAGGCGAAGCCCGACCCCAGGATTGTGGGGAACGGACTTGAAAGCCTCCAGGAAGGCGTGGATATCTGTAAGAAGGGCGCCTCCGCTGCGAAGATTGTTGTTACTCTACGGTAGGTTTCTGCTTTATATATACGTCCATATCATTTATACGTGCCAATGCAGCGTGTGTTCTATAGTCCAGACTATATAAGAAATCCACGGAACATCTCTGAGTATCTCGTGAATCAAGCCATACTCTCTAAATGCATTTAACCTTATACAAGACTAGGACAAGTCGTGGTAGAAATTACCAAGTTTACGGTTATAATTTTAGCTTTAGAAATTTAATACTAACCTTGGACCCCACCTAATGCATAGACCTAGCAATGCATAAGGATTTCTACCAAAACCCGCGATATACAAAAACTAATAATAAAATAACAAAAAAAGATAAAATAAAACGGCTTTTGGATTTATAAAGAGCTTTATCTTGTTTATACGTATAAGGTACTTATATCATATAATAAAGGTTAAGATAACTTATAAGCCTATATATTTTAATATTTATTTATAAAGATAATACATAAAGAATTTAATAAACAATGTATTTATAGTACGAATTATTAATATAAAAAATGTTTTAAAATAAACTTTAGCTTATATTACGCATAATCAAAAAGAAATATTAAGTAATTACCTTATTTTATGATATCCTATTACGTTTACAATCTTAAAGTACAATTTTAAATTTTTGAAGTGATTTTTATTTATTATTATTAAATTTAATAATTATAGCGAATATATATATTTACTTGTTGTGTTTTTATGTTTTAATTTCCGTTTTTATACTTATATTAGTACTTCAGAATTACTTTTTAATTGGTATAATTTCTTAAATTTCTCTTTTAAAAAGTATAAAATATTATCAAATATTTATTAAAACTTAAATTTGAATATAATTTGCTAAATTATATAAGTTGGCCTTTAATCTTTTAAATTTATATAATTATTTCAGGAATCGTAAGTTATATACTTAGTATATAATTAATATATATTTTAATATATACTATACAGAATTAACCTTATATTAATGTACGAAAACGCGGCAAAATCTTTTATTAATAAAATATCCTATTATATATATCAAGGCGTATAAATACGTAAATTTCTGTTTAAATTTATAATAGGTTTAATATATTAAAAATTAAAATTTTCTTATATTATATTGTAACTTAACCTTAAAGTAATTATAATTTAAAGTACTTATAGAATTAAACTTTTCAGAAACTTAAAATCAAGTTACTTTATTTTATGATTATAATGATTACTATCTTTTGTTTTATAATTTTCATATTTTAATTAATTTTTAAATTTATATATATTTTGTGGTATTTATGAAATTTTTAAAAAATATTAAAAAGTAATAATATAGTATAAACCCTGTTGTCTTAGTGAATTATAATGCCTTTTATATATGTATAACTTTTATTTTATTATATATATTTTTGTTATTTTATTATTAGTTTTGTATATCGCGGGTTTTGGTGGAAATCCTTATGCATTGCTAGGTCTATGCATTAGGTGGGGTCCAAGGTTAGCTGGTTCATTAGTTAAATAATTTGTTTAACAAGCTAAGCAAGTAGTAGTCTTGCTAAAATATGTAATAAAGCAATACAGGTATGTGAGTTTAAATTCGAACGTTTATCACGATGGTTCCGGCACTCCTTTGGTGCGAAGCAGGTTGGTAGGCTAGTTACCAGCAGTGGATCAGTCATGTTTCCGTGAAAGGATTTTCAAACAACAGGAGCCGAAGTAGGGAGAACGAGGACTTGTCAGGAGATCCAGGCAATAACTAGGAGGAACCACCTCTGATCTGATCCCAGTTCCCTTTCTACAGCATACCTGGCGGCGTAATGCTTTTGGCTTTGCACAATATGTAATTCCAATTAAGGTCATGTGCCCGCAGAAACAGGTCGCCATTGCCTCTGGGCCCTCAACCAGGTTCATTTCCTCGGCGTGCCGCATGATGACTAGCCAGGGAAATGATAGTTTCGGCATCTTCTGGTCGTACTGACTCCAATACGCAAGCCTGTGCTCTTCTACAGTGATATTTAGTCTTACACCAGGGTTCTGCGTTGCTCTGTCTGCTTTCATCTGTCTATAGAGGGGTCGACGCCTTCACACCCCCAGTGACAGATCGTACAAGAGATAGTTGAGGCATTTGCTACTGGTGTCCTAACTGTTGACAGTAGCAGTTCAATAGTCATAGAATAGAAAGCAATAGCTGCTTGAATATATCTAAACCCTGCAGAAACAGCTAGAGGAGTACGTTACATATGACGAGCTCCGGGACCTGGTTCTTGGACTCCATCGGCTTATGTTACCAACACCCTTTTGCAACCCATCGTGAATAGAGGCCAGATTTACTTCAACTGTTCTGCACATTTTCAGCAGCTGATGGTACACACGTTATCATGTATCCTACGTATCTTAAAGCGCGGTCTATCCATCTATACTATAAGGTCCTTCATGCCTCATGATATATATTTCGCCGATCAAGACGGCGCAGCCAATGGTCATGGCGATAGCTATGATGGGCACATTCACACGCGCAAACTCCCGACTCGGGACGCGGATGTGCTTACGGAATAAGATATCCCGCCACAGCAGACCAGCTAGCGAAGCGCTGAACGCCGTGCTGAACGCGCCGTAATTGACACCGATGGCCATGCTGTACACCGTCCCCCAAAATGTCCGGTCGCTGATCTCTATATTGCTGTTTGAGCGGATATCCTCCCACGCCTGGATCACGCGGCAGAGCAGGATCGTGGTGCCAATGTTGGTGCCGGCAAACTGGGTTTCCGGGCGTGAGATGGTTAGTTCGTCATACTTCAGGGGGATTACACATACGACCACGCAAAACTTACATTACACAGAATCACGGATAGAAAGCCCATACCGCCGATGCTGCCGACGGTCCCCGTCTTAGCGGCCCATTGGTCCCATCCGTGGGCGAAGACCTGGACCCAACCTTTTGTGACCAAAGCCTGAACAAGAACAAACATGGATAGTGCGAATGGAACCAGAGCAAATGGGAGGTGTGTCACTACCACCGTGGCGGTAGGGAACGTCTCCTGAGACCAACTGTATGCCTTTGCCGTGAGAGACGCAAGAGTTTCTTGCTGTGGCTGTTGTTCAAGCACAGTGTTGCACGAGGGACGCCTCTGCAGCTCTATATCTCGCTCCGGTCTTTTCTCATCTCTCTCTCCGAATATTTCGTCTGCTGACCCTGACGGCGACTCGTTAGAGTCTACCGGAACCACCTTATCTTCCCCATCCCGCGTTTCTGTTGCGTTGTTTGACGATATCTCGTTCAATAATGACGCATCTTCAGGCGTGATGCGAGGGACTGCCTTGCCAAGTTCACCTGCTGACCCTGGGGGAGGGAGACCGCCGCCGGGCTCAGAAATGAAGACCATAGGTGTAGGAAGACTTTCCTGCCTATTACGTGTAGGAGATTGTGTGGTGGGTGGATGAGACAGCTCGAGAGCACCTTCTTGACATGGGCTCTCCAGACCTGCTCGCTGCGCGTCGTTCTCTCTGGCTGCTCGTTCCTCTCGGGCTTTCTGGATTTCCTCTCGACCTTTGCGAGCGATTTCGCGTGTTTCGTGGCGGTGCAACCATCCAAAGCCAACATCCCAGAGAAACATCACGAACGCGGCTGGAAGCGTTACCCAGTAAATGGGGCGCTCGTGGCCACTCTGGCTGGCAGCATTGAGAGCCAAAACAGTGATCAACGTAGCAGCCATAACGACAGCCCCGAACCCCGCACCTCCTTTGTCAAGGAAGGGGTTCATAATCTCTTCGAGCGGCAGACGCTTGGCTTGATCGCTCGCGCCGGGGCCGTCTTCTTGCTCTTCAAGCTCTCCCCGAGCATGTGGAATATTCGGGTTCACCGCCGGCTTAGCCTTTTGAGCGTCCGAGAGCTCGTGCATCTTGATTTCGAGTGGAATGAGCGTCTCGTCCGCGAAAATGAAGTAGAGCAGGAAGGGAAACAGAACAATAGCTGTGATGATAGCAGGGACAATCATGTTGGCAGTGTAGTCGATGAACTTAATCTTGAAGGCGCCGGCGAGTACGAGGTTCGTCGGGTTAGAGGAGACAAGGATGGCTGAAGCAATGTTGGCGACGGCGAACTGACTGTAGATCCAGGCTCGGGGGTGGACAATATTGCTGGACACGCGGGTCATGTAGGCGAGAAAGGCGGTGCCGGACAGAATGATGGGGTCATTGCCAATGAAGATGCCCAAGGAGAAGAAGAAGGCATATAGGTAGAAGAATAAGTTGTGGCCAACCTTGCCTCCCTTTTGGAGGACCTTGAAGGCTAAGAACCTGACTAGGCCAGACGCGTCAATCGAGATGGCAATATATGCCAAGGTCAAGAAAAAAGCCATGATATCAAGCGGGGAGATGTGGTTGGCGCCGACGGTCCCGTCGTGCACTTCCTCCCGTCCAATAGCCCGAATGGCGAGTAGGAAGAGATCTGCTATTAATGGGGCCGTCACCATGTTCATGGGAAATGCCAGCTGTACAAACCGCCGGCGCCAACCTCTACCATTGTTAGAGCTGGTGGCTATGGCGTCAACATCATGACGTCGCCGAGGCGGTATCAATCGCAAGGTGCTCAGCGTAGCCCAGATGCCGTTGTACAGTGGCAGAGGCACGTAGACGGGAATGTGAAAGTTGAAAATCACAATGGTATCTGGTGACATTGGTCAATTGGGTTGTGTGCGAGCTGCTGGTGTCAACTCACTGGTGGCAACGAATACTATAAGGGTTACGATAGAGCGCCAGTTACTAATCTGGCTGGCATTGCTATCGAGACCAACGCCATTGAGATGTTGCGAGTCTGCCATCTCGTGCACATCAAGTTCCTCACGAATCCGGTGGCGTATGAGTTGGTCCTTGGAATGTTCCGAATGGAGCGCTTTCCAGGTTTTCATCTGACCGTTTTGAGTGGGGCAGGTCGCTGTGGGATCGGAGTTTCGGTTGGCCAATCGTTTACTGTACCCGAACAGGCAGCATTGCATGGGTCATGAAACCCAGTCAGATACCTACCTAGCTGGGGCTGTCGGCTTACGCTCTTGCTTGTGCTACGTAGCTAGACGATGCGGCGACTTCGTCAGTCAGCATAAGAAAACCATGTTCGAACCAAGTTGGCAGTCGATCATTTTCTTCTCCACTTAGACACCTATGGATTCATTTGGGCAAACCCATCGTCCTCATGCCTCCCTCGACACTGTTTTTGAATCAGGAACGGTCTTCCCCGATGACGGGGAGCAGCGCAACTGTCAATGAGAATGCTCTGCAAGTTGTTTGCGCCTGGCCCGTATCAGGCCAGTACGGCTTTGGCTCACGTATCCTGTACGCTTCCCCATACCCACATATCCCCAAATCTCCAAATATGCTGGGGACCCCCACGAGGCTCCCCACTGTGCCCTTTATTATGCCTAAACTTACCACCGATCCAACATCGAACGAGTACACTAAGAAGGCCTTTATATATATAGATATTATGTCCTAGTGGCAGCATGCGTCTTTGCTTCGAAAGGAAAGTGGCTCAGGGACCCGTGCATTGCCGCTGCGCTGGTTCTCCCGGCCATCGCCGCTGTCCACAGCATCGTCCTCACTGCTGCGCATGTCGATGGTGAGACCACTAGCACCTTTCTACGTTAGTTCAAGCTAATTGACTATTTATGCTCAAGGCGCTGTTGACATGGATGTCTATGGTGCCTTCCAGCTGTGCTCGATTGGTGTCTTAGCTGCCCCAGTGACCGTCCAGTTCTCCCGGACATACTTCTTTGACCCTGCACGGAACCTCATCTTCCTGTGGTCTAGTCTTCTTTTCATTGGTAAGTCGTTCTATCTCCGAATCAACAACATACTCATTCTCGAGTGTTTCCTGGAAAAGGCTTAGTATGCCTAACTATCGAGTTCTTCCGCATCACGCCCGTCGAATGCACCCACGATGAGTCCAACAACCCCATATTTTTCAACGCCAGAAATTTCTCCTATAATACCACGTGCGGCCTCATCTGCTCCGAAGACCTAGGTCCCTACTCACCTTTACGGCGAGACTCAACAAGCAGCATCTACGTCATACCCTCCCCCTTTTATATGTCTTTTGGCACGGGAGTCCTGTTGGCAGCCGCTTGCTGCATTCCGGCTGTCCTTTCACTGGTCTCCATGTGGAACAAGATCCTGGAGATCAACTGGAAGAAGAAGTCCACCACGGAGGCTGACGATAAGCATATCGAAGGCACCAATGGCGCTACTATTGGGGGGATGAATGGAGTCAACTCTGTTATCAGGAGATTCTTAAGTGTCATCGAAGTACCTATGTTCGGTGCCGGAGTGCTGGCCATCGTGATAATCGGCGAACTCAATTTCTGGAGTACCCCAGTCAATTATCAAACCGAGCCCATAACGGGCATCGGTACGTGTTCAGTCACCCCTAGTAGCTGTCCTCCGCGTTGCTAACCTGCTAATTCTTAATAAAAGGTCAATGGGGACCTATAGTTGGCACATTACTCGCAGCTCTGGGGTCGCTCTATGTTCTCCTAGCCTCATATGTGAACACCCTGCAGGATCCTGAATCGGGGGGACCAGCGCAGGGTACCCCGATCACAACTACGCCCCCGCCGATTGCCAGTCCACGTCCTTCTTATACGCGTCCGCGATCTATAATCTCTCAGAACCGCGACTCAGGTGACCACATATCAATAAACAGCCATTTCGGCCCAGATACGGCCCCTGGGCGCCAGCAATCCTGGATATCACGGGATGCGGGCTACAGACGCAAGGTGGCCAAGTCTTTACTAAAGATCAACAGCTATTTTGAGACCGCGGCCCCTGGCCGCTTCGATGTTTCCGAGTTCAGGCGTGGGAAAGCCAATGGGTTCCCGGAGGTGCCGGGCGAAGGTTACCGGAATCCTACCCTGCGGCTGACCAAGAAGCAATACAAGCAGAATAGGGACGCAGAGAACAGGGAGGCCGAAAACGCGTTGCTTGATCTGAGCCGCCAGCACTCGCAGGCGGATAGCTTTGCTGGAAGCGTAGCCCACGGGTTCGGTGGCGAGGGCAGTTCGGCGGCTCGGACGGGATTATCGCAGAAGTCGCGGTCAAGTCGCTCCCCTTCGCCCGCCTCAGAGAGATTGCATCGAAGCAGCCCTGGGACGACCAATATAAAGTCGTCCGGGCAGGGAAATCGTCCCTCGATTTCCGATGCCTTCGGGGCGTCGAGACAAAGGCTACGAAGCGATACGCTTGAGGTGCCTAGGCTAACCCATCATAACCATACGTGAAATTGTGGATCGGCACCCTCACCCGCCCCGGCCCCTAATCTGGCGCAGGTTTACAGCTCGCCTGCTATCGACCTTTTCCTTCGATGCTGGCATTACCTGGTCTAACGACACGCCCGATTCTAATGAGCCCTCTAAAGGATCGTCTTCCGCGCCGCTGGCAACAACCCCAGGTCTCTCTGCACCTGGCGAATGAAACGAGCTGGGAAGAACCGGCCCTCATCCTGAATAATATAACCGCCAGATGTCTTAGGAAGTGAGCAGCGGGCGATGGCTAGAGGCCTGGTTTTATAGTGCAGTAGCTGCCAATACGCAATCTAGTGCTAACAATAAGGCACCAGAGGGAAAGAATTGTGCATGAACACGCTACTAGTGCTGGGCAGGACCTATCAATCCGTAACGGAGAAAAACTAAAATTAATATTATAAAAACTCGGACAAGCAAAAGAACAGTTTAAAACTAAACACTAAACTATTAATTAGTTTAAGAATATACATTGGAAGAAAGAAGAAAAAGAAAAAACCAGGTTTTAAAATATTTCCGACAAATAAAAACAAATATTATAAAGAGTATAACTGTGACGGCTAGGCTAATTAACTAACTATTAAACCTAAGTCGACGGGTTTATGTTGGCAAAGTATTGTGAGAAATTATGTAATGAAATAACTTAATTACGTCTCGTAATACTAAAGGTATTTTGGGTAACGAAGTTATATTGCAAGCTATCGCTTTATCTATCTATGTAATCACAGGAATATATATCTTTTCGCTGTTTTTTTCTAATCCGACGGAGCCGCTGGAATCTTTTTTGTTTAAATATATGCTATTTTTTTCTAATCCGACTAAATAGTTCGGATCCTTTTATTTAAGTACATACTTGTTCTCGTAATTAACCTATTTGGATTTTGTTTCGGTTTTAGTACGACCGTTTCCGTAACCTTTACTGGTAAAACCGTAATACGATTTCCTTTTTTTTAAATTTTCGTCCCGAAAATTTTCGTCCAAGGTAAATGTTTCTTATTTTATTATGTCCGGTCGTATTAGCAAGCTTCGTAAATATCGTGCTTATAAAGAGAAGGTTATATTAAAGCGTGATTAAAAACGAAAAAAGGAGGCGTTTGTTCGTTTTATCGTTAATTTTGGTTTCGAAATTATGCCTTGTACTTTTTGTTTTCGTGCTAAGGATAAATACGTTATGTCCGATAGCGTGTTTTATTGCGATTATTATATTCGCAAAAAACGTTATTACGATGATTCTGGTATGCCCTTATTTTTACTAAATAATATTAATAACGCAATAAAACGTTTCAAATTTGAGGAATTATTGGTTCGTCAGTAGTTACGCAATACTCGTGGAAAGCTAGAAATTATCTTACGTCGTTTGGATAAAACCTTATCTCGTTTAGATCGTCTCCGAACGTAATAAGAATTTCTTCGTAAGAAAGAGGTAGATATGGTTAACCGAAAGCTTTAATCCTTGGATAAATTGGAGGAATAGGAGAAAACGGAACGTTTGGCGGCCGAAAAATAACGTTTTAAGGCTTTTTTGCTCGTTTTTACCTCCGACTGGTCATTACCGGAGGGGTTTTTTTTTAATTTTGACTAAGATTTTTTCCTGCGTGATATCGCTGTTAATGGAAGTTTTTTAGTAAGCGTTACGCGCCGGCAAGATTTTTAGCGGGTTCCCAGAAATTTTCCGAATCTGGGTAACCTTTTTATTTAACTAGGTATTAGGTAAGTCCGTTAATTTTTTGTGTATTTAAGATTTTTTCCGCTTCGTATTTTTGTTTATTTTCTATTTCCATATCGTTTTATTTGATATGTATTTTAATGGTTTTTGCGGTTAACTCGAATAAAGATATATGAAAAACTGGATGGAGTTTAACTTTAAGTGGTAAATCCAGTTAATAATTATTATTTAAAATCTTTTTGACGATCTTGTAAGGGCCGATATATTTAAAATCGAGTTTTTTATTTAGGCGTTTTATTTAGATATTTTTGATGGTTAAGTAAATTATTTTTCCTTTTAAAACGGTTAATTTTTTTAACCATTTTTGGTTATAATCTTTTTTTATTTAGTTACGTACGAATTTTAATTCCGTCTTTATTTCCTAATACAGTTATTTAAGTTATTCCGAAATAAGGATTGCTTTGATATTAAGTAGTTTTTTTTTATATTTTTTTGTGAATTTTTAAGGTAAACCCAAAATTAGTTATAAACAGAGTTGTTTTAATGTTTTTATGGTAACTGATATTATAAGGTATTTGGGCTATTAATAATTTTTCGACCCAGTTATTTTGTTCGTAATTAATATAATATCGTAGGTACGTTTTAAGTATTTAATTTTGTTTTTTTATTTGTCCATTTGTTTGTAATCGAAAAGCGTTGGATCATTTGTAATTTAGGCCGATTTGCGTTATTAGGCTTTATTAAAATTCAGAAATAAACGTAATACCTTTATTTAAAACGATTTCGTATGGTAACCTGTGTACTTTGAAAATGTTCTGAAAGAAAATATATATTATTTGTTCGGCGTTTGTGCTTTCGTTATAAGGTAAAAAATAAGAAAATTTGGTAAATCGATTAGCGATTATGATAATGCTGTGGTAATATATGCCCGTAGTTGGGTTTTTTAATAAAGAAAGCTTAATGATGAAATTTATCGTAATAGAATTTTATGGTCGTTTTGCGACTGGTAATGGTTGTAATTTTTCGTAAGGCTTATGTCGTCGTATTTTGGTTTTGGCGTACGTATCGTATCGTCGTATTACTTTTTGTACTATTTTTTTTCATATTGGGAAAGCGGTAAAACCGTCGTAAATTTTTTAATGTTTTTCCAATACCTGGATGCCCATATAAGGCGTATTCGTGTATTTTTCGAGTAAGGTATTCCCTATACTTTTTAGGTACTTACGCGAATAACCGACCGTTTATGTTTTGTATATATACGTTAAAATTCCGAATTACCTTGTATATGTTTGGTGGTGTTATTATGGTTATAACCATTTGTCGTAGGCGTAAGTATCTTTTTATGGTAGTATCGAAAATTACGTAATTAATTTTAATCGCTTTTTTTTCGAGGTTAGGTCGTTTACTTAATACGTTAGTTTTTCTATTTTCTAAGCTCTTTTTGTAAATAATAACGAAATCATATTCCGTTAGTATTTTTGCATAGCGAAATTGTCGTGCTGTAAGTTTCTTGGTTATGGTAAATCGGGTAAGATTTTTGTGATTCGTATAAATCTTAACTTAATACTAGTTACCTTTAAGGAAATGTTTAAATTTTCGAAATATTTTGATAATAACCAAAAACTTTTTGTTAGAGATAACATATTGTAATTTAGGTTTTTGTAATTTGTAAGAGAAAAACGTAATAACATATAGTATTTTTTAATTATTTCGTTCTCCGATTACTGCGCCCGAAATATAATTTAATGCGTCGGTTTTTAGCTTTATTAGGCGATTTGGATCGTATATAATTAATATTGGTTGATTCGTAATTGCTTTTTTAATTTATTAAAAGGTTTTTTCCGTTTTTGGCGTTTATTGAAATCTTTTTTCCTTTCGAGTAAGTTTATTTAAAGGTATTGTTATCCGGCTAAAGTTTTTAATAAACTTTTGATAGTAATTGGCGAATCCGAAAAAGGTTTATATTTCTTTAATTGTGGTGGGCGTTATTTAATTTTGTATTGTAGCGATTTTCTTAGGGTTTATTTTGATATGTTTAGGAGTAATAATGTGGTTAAAATATTCGAATTTTTGTTTATGGAATTGGTATTTTTTAGCGTTAACTAGCAAGTTAACGTTTTGGAGTAGTTGTAATATTTTGTGGATATGTTTTTTATGTTGCTCCTTGGTTTTTAAAAAGATAACAATGTTATCGAGGTAATATATTACGAAAATGTTAACATATTTTTTGAGAACGTGGTTAATTATACGTTGGAAAATAATAGGTACGTTGGTAAATCTTATAAAGGTGATAAGGTACTTATAAAATCCGTATTAGTTCGAAACGTTATTTTTTATTTATGGCTTTTTTTAATACGAATTAAATTATATCCATTTTTAAAATCGAGAGCAGTAAATTATTGGGCTTTATGGAAACGATTTTTTGTTTCGTTAATAAGGAGTAATGGTATTCGGTTTTTAATAGTAATATTATTACATTGTCGGTAATCTATAATTAGTTGTAATTTGCTGTTTTTTTTAGTTTAAAGAATATAGGGTAGTTTGTTGGTAATTTCGACAGTCGAATCTATTTTTCTTAAGTTAATTTTCCAGATATTTTTTAAGCGTTTGTAATTTTGTTTCGTTGAGATTATAGATAGGGTAAAATTTAGTAGATGCTTTTTCTTTAGGATAATTTTATAATCTTATTTATTATGTTTAGGTAATTTTATTGCGAGTTTTTTATTAAAGAGTTTTTTGTATTAGTGATATTGCGGTAGCATATTAATTAGTTTTTTTTATTTTAGGGTTAGTTGTTATAGGTTATTATTTAATTGCCGTAACCTTATTTTGATGGTGGTAATGATGCGTCGAATTTTTCTGTAACGCCTTTTTTCTTTTTTGTATCGTTTTCCTGTAGGTGGTAAGGTCTTTGTCATGTCCTTATGCTAGTACTCGTCGCCGTTTTCGATCGAATGTTAAGATTTTTGTTTTTTTTTTTTTGGTACTTATCGTTAAGCCGTAAAGGAAATTTTACTTAGCTAGTTACTTAGTTAATTAAAAGGTTATACTGGCGTAATTATGTTATTTTTAAGATTATGTTATAATTCCCTAGCGGTATAATATCGAAATTAATGGTTATGTTTTTTCTTAAAGCAAAAGTTTCGAAATAATTAATTTCGCGTATAACTTTTTATTGTCGTAAAGGAATGGTTAATTTTCGGCGGTATTCGTAATATAAGGTTTTCTTTTTTGTATTTTCATAGTAATTTAAGTCGGTTAATTACCTTAGGCGTAATGTAGTTACCTTTTAAAGCTCCGTTGTTTATTATAGCGGTATACTAGTATTTCCTAATTCGTATTTTTAAAACAATGAGATTTTTATCGTTTTTTATTATTGCTAGAGCTTTTGTTCGAAAATTTTTTATCTCTTTTGGATTTCGCCTTCCTGCGGCTTTTTTCTAAGGGGTTCGGTTTTTTGGGTAATATTGTTTAATTTGTTATATTCGTTTTTTTAAATTATCGATTTAATTTCGTAATTATTTGGTAAAATGTCGTTATTGTTCTGCTTATTACTTTAACTTATTGATACGTACGGTATATATTTTTATGTCGTAGTAAAATTGTATTATTTGTATTTTTTTCCTATTGTTTTTTTAATAGGAGTAATTTTTTTGCTTATTACTTTATTTCCTAATTCCATTAAGTAAATTATTTTTTCATAGTACAGGTTATTTCTTACGTAAGGGTATTTTTATTCGTTCCTTATAGTTTTTAGGTAGTTTGTTTGAGGTTTATTAAAATCTTTTTTTTTCTTAAGGGTTTATAGTAGTGGATAACTGAAGATGAAAGTTTGCGATTTATCGTCGTATGGATAAATCGCGTTTTTTTAGGGTATCTTTTTTTTCTTTTAATAGCTGATCGCATTTTTTAAAGTAATAGAAGGGATTTTTTTGTGGGTATTGTTTTCCTAAGAGCTAGTTGTAAAGCGTTATTTTTTGATTAATTTCCTTTTGGGAGTTAATGGTACGAAGGTAACGGTATTATCGTTTATTTTGTTTATTTCGGCTAGTTTGGTTAAGAAAATCAAATTTTTCTTTTGTTATTCGTACGATACGTTTGTAAATAGATTACTTTTATGCTTTATAATCGGGATATTGGTGTCGTCGACAGTGGAAGGTATGTTTTTGCGTATGTCGATCCTGGGTGCTAGGATAAATAGTTTCCGTTTATTTTTAATGTTTTTATAGCCATTTTTTTATTTCGTTTAAAGGTTTAGCAGGTCCGTTACGTATTATAACAACCGTTTTTCCCTTTATGTTATTTGAGGGTTGTTTTGTAGGTATTGGAGTTTATGGTTTATTTTGTGAGGTTTTCTTAAGTGATTTGCATTTTTTGGCCTTGTGACTTGTTTTGCCGTAGTTTCAATATTCGATGCGTTGCTTGTTTTGTTTTTGAATAACGCTGATTTTCATAGGTCCAGGTTTTGTTTTATGTGATGTATTTTGTCGTTTAGGTGTACTGGTATTTATATTATGGCGCGATTTATTGTTATTTTTTTTAGCGTTACGAGTTTGCCAGGCGTATTGCCGGTTATCGATTTTTACGGCCATTGTAATGTAGTCGGTTAAATATTATGGGCGATTTTCTTTAAATAATTTTTCTTGGATTTTTTTTAAGGTCGTTAAAAAATTTAGCCATTAATATTTTTTGTCCTTAATCAAGTTTCGAGGAAAGCTGGATTAATTCGCTGCCATATTTAAAGGTAAATCTTTTTTGTCATAACTATTAGATTTTTATTTCGGCTTTCGTTTACCACTCCAAAGACCTTTTAAAGGGTTTATTCGAACGTTTTATAGTTATTATAAATTCGTATTATTTCCGGGTTTTATTGTTTTAAGGGTAATATAATATATTTTTTTATAACGGGCTTAAAACAAATAACCGTATAACTCGAAAGCCGTCCGGCCGCAAACTTAACTTATACCGTAAAAGTGGTAAGTCGTATTGGAAAATATCCAAAATACGCACGGTATTAAGTAAGGAATAATTATAACTTAATGGACGTTTTATCGAAAGGTTTAAGTTTAAGGGGTTTTAATACCTTTTTTATTTTTTTATTAGAAATTAGCTCAATTAATGTTCTTTTAGGAGTTTATCGTATTTATTCTAAAAAGTTTCGAGTGGTTTAAAATATCGAGGTAAGCTCCGCGTTATTTCGTTCGAGTTAAGTAATACGTTAATTTATAAGGTTTAAGCGTCGAAGGATTTTTTCCTTTATTAAAAAAAAAGTTTATTTTTTTTATCTAAATCCATGTTGTTATTCTTAAGAACCTTATAAGCGGGTTATTTGTTAGTAAATATGTTGTCGAAATATTGTTCAAAGTTTAACGATATTACTAAACAAAAACTTATAACGTATAACGGCTAAGTTAATTAATTAATTATTAAACCTAAGTCGACGGGTTTATATTAGTAAAGTACTATAAGAAATTAAATAATAAAATAACTTAATTACGTTTCGTAATACCAAAGGTATTTTGGGTAACGAAATTATATTGCAAGTTATTGCTTTATCCATTTACATGATTATAGCAGTATATATCTTTTCGCTTTTTTTTTAATCCGACCAAACAGTTCGGATCCTTTTTATTTAAATGCACGTTGCTCCTTTTTGATCCGACGAAGCAGCTCGGATCTTTCTGTTTAAGTACATATTTATTTTCGTAACTAACTTATTTGGATTTTATTTCAGTCTTAGTGCGACCGTTTCCGTGGCCTCCACGAGTGGAACCGTAACAATAACTTCTTTAAATAATATATTAACTAGGCAATGATATAATGATATATTAATAAAAGTAAAATTATTTTATTTATATTTTAAATATTTCGTTATTTAGTTATACAACTATAATAAGAAAAATTAAAACATATATAATTAACTTAATGGAATAATAAACTAACGTTTCCTATATCTCATGAACACCTTCTAGGCTTATGCACCATGATGTAGCTATTATAAAAAGTTCGACAGCCGACGGCTATGAGAGTTCCCCGGAACCCGAGTTCCTCAGAACCCCTTATCACCATTACGACATACTCGAAACAATCCTAGCATGCAAAGTATTTTGGCACGGCTTCCAGCTCGCGGCCGGACTGCAGTTCCGGCGCAAATTCGTCAAGGTTCAATATGCCAGCTTGCAGTAAGTCGAACCTTTTTGTCCGTGTCTTCTCTTCCGTAGGAGTGTCATACTCTGATTGCCAGGTGCGCAGAGACACGGGCCTACGGCATATTCATCCAGCTTGCCCGTCCCGACCCTTTAATATGCGTCATCGCTGCTGTGGTCCGTCTCGACAGAGCAAGATCGCAAAGCGTGTCAAATTCGTGGTACGCCTTAAGGTGCAATAGATGGGCATGAAGACAGGTCTCAGCTTCTCTAGATGCTCCCGCTCGAAGTCCTGGTCCACGACGAGGCTCCCTTCGCTGTATCCGTTGCCTAAATGGAATTGTAGGTTCGGAGCGCCAACGCTTGCTTCGACCCCGTTTCGATGTCCTTGCTAGAGTTGTATCTTATGATAGCACCGGCGGAAACTCAATATCCATCCTGTTCTGTCCTGAAGGCCCGGTGGGCAGCCCATCTCGGCTGTAACCATAGGACCTAAGCCCCTTCCCCGTATAACCTGGAATTACCCTGTTGAGGTTACGGGCTGCGTTCCTCTGAATTTCCTTGGTGCTCCGGCCGTCGACGTCACGCGCTGGCTTCTCCCTCGGTTTTGCAAGTCTGGGGCGGAAAAGGGGTCCCGAATATTGGACCTGGAAAGGTCTTTGAAGCTGCACGCGTAAGCGTATACGTCATATAGTCTTTCTAGAGCCTTCTGGGCCCATATCAACAGCTATGACGCTATACCCAACACCGTTGGAATCCTTAGGCTCCAACGAATATAAATACGCCCTTATCTCCCAACTAGGTCCTCTAGTTAGCTAGAAATCCTTAGAATTTAACAACTGATTCCTATATACTGCTTCCTTATACTTCTGTTGTGCTACCCGTAACCTTATCACTTCCCACTGACCTCCTAGACCGAAACCTGCATTGTCCCACGAGAGACCGAGATAAACTCATCGATATCACATAACATATCCGTGTTGATGATGGTCGCAATCTCCCTGACTCCAACCCGCATGTCTTCTCGCTCCAAATCTACGAATCCCGGCGTTACTGGACCATTAATGGTAATCCCAGACCATGAGGCCCCTTCACGCTATTCAACCCGTGCAGTTTGTGGAGAATGCTTCCCAGCATAACAGTTCTTACAGACCACATTCCCACAGTCCAGCCAGGTACTTCCCGCTGAGCTGAAGGGATCATGATAACTGTCGTGCAATTGCCGATAATGCTACTCTCCTCGTGGAGACCACCTTCTAGTTGGGGTCTACTGGATCAGGGCCTTCTAGGCCAAGTTTATCCGTCTATAAATCGAGGGATCCCAGAAAATCCCTCATCCTGCTCACTTTCTTTCCTCGCCTTAGGTCTCTCCATATATCCTCTTCTACGAAGGTTTTGTGCACAAGTGTGCGACAATGGCTTTGTCGGGCAAACAGTACGGACTGTGGCTTAGCAAACACTATTTCTAGCGAAGTACATTATAATATGGTTGACTTCAGCAGTAGGGGTAATATTAGGGCAGTAAGTCCTCCCTAAATAATTTACTTGAAGGCATAGCAGCCCAAGCCTGCGGTTTACGTATAATAATAATATTAATTATAAGGTTATATATTTATAAATAACAACTCTTTTTATTATATAATTTAATACATACAATTATTATACTATAACGTACCATATAAGTAAGTCGCTCACATAAGTAAGTCGCTCGCTTTTTTCGTTACTTTAACTTTTTAACTTTAACTACTTATTTTTTAATAACTATAACATAAAACGGCTTATAAAAAAACGAGAATAAACCTAACCGTTTAAGCTAAAAAATAAAACCCGAAACTTAATTTTAAACGGCTTGGTTTTATATACGAAATAACTTTATTTATATTACGAAATCGATTTAATAATAAACCTTCCCAAATTAACACTTTTTTTATTTTGCGAAAACTAAGGCCGACCGAAAAAATATCGATTATCGAACAAATCCTTAACCTAAATACGCGAAAAATTCTTATCTAGCATTAACACGTTCAGAATAAGGCGAATTTATTACTCGCATAACGCGTAACAAAACCCGTTAAAATTAATTAAGTAATTAACTTTATTAAACGGTACAAAAAAACTTAAAACGCGTTTAAATCGGAAAATCGATTATTAAAAAATATGGTACGAAAATTGGAAAACATTTCGTAAATAGTTTAAACTTATTCGAATTATTATCGCAAAATGCGATATTATAAAAAATATATTTATAATTTCGACGAAATAAAATTTTTAATAAAACTTTTTATAATAACGAATATAATAATTACTAATACCGAAAATTATAAAAAACTTAAATAAATTTGATAAAAGAATAAAAATAAATTATAATTATTTAAATTATTAATTCTTACAATTAGGTAATACCGTTATTTATTATTATAACGGGGAAAAATTAGTTTAAATATTAATTTCGTAATAATTTATTATTAATAACTCATTAAAAATCGTATAAAATAATAAAAACTAAAGAATAAAGAAATTAAACTTAAAATAAATCTAATATTTCGATTGATATATTCGAACGCGTACGAAAAAATTGAAATATTCTTTTATCTTTAACGGTTACGAAAATTATTATTCGATAAAATTCGAAAGATATTACGTCAATTATAATATTATTACATTTTATACATCTGCGTATTTTTCGTATAAGTTTTAACTTTTTAATATATTTTACTTTTTTCCTTTAAAACGCGTTTATTCGTTATATATTAAAAATTTAATACGACGTTATCATACTTATATTACTAATTTTTTTACGGCTTTTATAACGTATTTAAAATTATTATAATATCCGAGAGTATTAAATCCGGATTCGCCGTAATTAGTTTCGTTTCATTTAATCTTAATACCGTATTTTCCAAACTTTTAATTCCTTTAATTATACCTACGCCGACCGTTTCCCCGTTAACTTTTACCGGTTTTATTTTCCCGCTCGCGAAAACCCGTAAAAATATTAAAAAAGCAACAAAATAAGGACGTTATTTAAAAAAGAAAATATTAAAAATTACTAAAGTAACTCGCCGACAAAAAATGATTAATATTTTAATATAAAATAACCCTTTTTAAATAAGAGACCGCTTAATTACGCGAAACTAACTATATTTTGAACAAATGTTGGAAAATTAAAATAAACGTTTCCAAAAAGAAGGGATATTTATTATATATTAAAAAATAAACTCTTCTAGCCGAAAAAAAAGAGAGTAGTAAAAAAATACAGCCAATAACAGCTGAAAATAATCGTCGTAAAAGAGTTAAAACGAAAGAATAGAAAAATAACGTTTGTGGTAAGCCCGGGAATAATGCGCGCACTTATAGAAAAACTATAAAAAGGTTTAACAAAGAAAAGTCCGATTAATCTAAGTTAATTTAATATGTTACAGTTAATTAATTCGAATTTGTTGTCGAAAGGTGCTAAAAAGTAAGCGATTTACTTGTGTGAGCAACTTACTTATGTGGTACATTATCCGAATTCGAATTTAATTTTTATATATTAAGTTAAATACCTCTTTTACGCACCACCCCCTTTACACCCCGCCGAATATTTGAGATATACAACCTATTAACCATAACTTCAGCTCTATATATCTCTATAAAATACTGTTTCTTTATAAAATAAAATAAACCTTCGTAATCTCTAAATTTTGTCAATTTTAGTAATATAACTTTCGACGTTTAACTGCGTATTACGAAGGCCATTAATATGATCGCAAAATAAAAGTTTTTTCGAATAGCTTTAAAGTTATACTAAAGCGAGCGTATTTATTTTTGTCCTATAATTAAACGCATATAAACTCGAGCAAAATATAACCAGGATTGGTAAAAAGTATTTAATGTTGTAAAAAAATATTTCGCTTCATAAATCGTAATTTATGGCCAGTTTAAATACGTTTTCTCTTATTTCCGATTTTATACGTAGTAATGCTTTTTAATTAAATCTAGTAGCTACGAACGCTTAAAAGAAAAATAAGTAACGCGATTTATTTAACGTTATTATAAAGTTACAACTTTAAAGGGATAGGCCATTAATCATTGACGTTTAAAGGGGGTTATAAAGATTACTTGTATCATATTATTTAACCGTTTAGTCTTACGAGAAATACGAAGACTATATTTCCGGAATAAATATAACGCGAATACATTCGAGTAAATAAAAGGCATAAAAAACAATTTTTTTATGCTTGATAAAATTCTTAAAAACTTTTTCTTTTTCAAGAATATTTTCAAACGCACTTAAATATTTAGTATAACTTGTATTAACGTCAATAAACACCTTTTTTTTTTGTTGATTATATTGAACGGCGTTAAAGTATAACAATTATAGTTTTCTGATATAATAACTTAAATATATAAAAATTAATATTTTATTATATTCTTAAATAATTAACTTAATACTGATATTAAGTTACAATAGTTATAAAAAGGATTTATCTCTTATACGAAACCTGCTAACATCGAGGAAAAAAAATTTTTTATTATGGATGGTTATAATAATTATATCACTACAACATTTATATAAACCTATATAATTAACAAAGTTTATATTATTTTTTTTACGCTGATAATAATTATATGCATAACAGCTTTTAACTATGGGTATTTCTTCTGCTTTAAAACTTAAATTCCGTTATTACTTCCAAAAGCGGTTCTATAAAAAGATTAGAAAATAATTAACAGAACGGGTTTCTTATAAACGATTATAAGGCTTAGAAAAGGTTATAAAGATTTTATAATATACTTAAAATTCTTTTAATATGATAAAAGTTAGCTTAGTAATCGAAACAAGGGTTTAAACATTAAATACGTAAAAAGGAGAAGAAAAAAAAACCGACAATGCGAGATGATAACCAGCTGCCAAATTATCCATTATTTAATAACAACCCGATTTTCTTTTGCCATTCGTTTCGATAAGCTTTAACATATTTAATTTTTCAAGCGATACAAAAAACCTTAAGAAAATTTTAATTAAGATTAACCTAGCTTTGGAAAATATAACCCTTCAGGTTTTTTTAAACACTATTATAACTACATAACATTGATTAATATTTTTTTAGCATTAATACCATAAAGCGGTTTATACTAAAATGTAAGATAAGTTGAATTCTTTAGTTTAAAAAAACAACAGTTTAAATTTCAGTATAAACTTTTTTAGTCGATATATAACGTCCTTAAATTAACTTTAAAATATTGATATAACGGTATAATTTCCTAAATCGAAATTGTTTCCAATTTAAATAATTAAAATAAACGGTTCTAATAAAAGAAACACTTATTATACGGGATAAATACGTTTTCGATCGGCAGAAAAGGTAATGGTAAAAAACAATACTATTGGTAGCTATTAGAAGTAATTATCGCATATAAGTTAACAGGAAAAAATAATAATGTAACGGTTGTAACAAGCCTTAATATAATGAATGCATTTATTTCAAAGCTATATATATGGTTAATAATAAAGAATATAATCCATTTAAATTAAATAAATATAGTATATTTAAATTATTTGGATTAATTATTACGAAATGCTAAAAAGTGTCCAGCTTAATCGTATGTCTAACTTATAAGTATAATACGTTACTTTTATATATATTTTTAATTATATAGTATTATAACATTAGTTTGTTAAATGTATAATAGTATGAAATTTAAGTTGTTTATTTTAAATTATAAATAAATATAATAAAGATTATTTATGGTGCAATACGTATAAAAATATTATAACGTACCATACTACTAAACGAGACATACTACTAAGCTAGATAGTTTTTGACACTTCCTAATAATGCACCTTAATTACTAAACTATAACATTTTAAAATTAACTTAATTTAATCGTATGGTTTTTTTGCTAACTATATTTATAGTTTCTCAACAAGTGCACGTATTATATTAAAGGCTTGTTACGGGCGTATGCGACCGACGAGCTCCTAATCCGTTTAAGCTAATATTACCCCTCTTTCGCAAGTACTAAAGCCGACGGAGAAAAAAACGATTACCGACCGAATTGCTAACCCGTATACGCGAGCTCTTTTTATCCGGCTTTAATATGTTGAAGATATACGTTAAAATACGTCGGAAAACACGTTATAAGGCAAGTTAAAAGGCGCGTTTAAAAGGCGTCGCGGGGCTTTTCGCGGAGCGTATAGCAGGGCGTATTGCAGAGCGTATGGAGCTTAATTTCGTAACACTAGATACTATATAATTAAAAGATTAAAAGCAACGTGTGACGGCTAGGTTAATTAACCAACTATTAAACCTAAGTCGACGGGTTTATGTTGGCAGAGTACTGTGGGAATCTGAGCAATGAAGTAATAAGGTAACTTAGTTACGTTTCGTAATACCAAGGGTGCCTTGGGTAACGAAGTTGTATTGAAAGCTGTCGTTATCTAACTAGGTATTAACGAGCGTATATATCCGTATTCCTTAATAATGGCTTATTGTTGCTTAGTGATACTTATTGAGCAAGACCGATCTTTAGTGTTGCTTAGTGATTACTGCTGAGCACTGCTTACGTGACTCGACCCATTTGGGCCCTGTTTTACGGCTTGCCAAGAGACCGTTTTCCGAGTTCCGTCCAGCTGTGTCATAACACGATCCTCCCTTTTCGAAATTTTCGCTTCGAAGATTGTAAGTTTTCCCTTTTTATCTTGTATGTTAATATGGCTTATCGAGTTAGAAAAACTGCTTTTCGTCCTTCCATTTTTACTGCTAACCGCTTGAAGTTGTTTGAAATAATTTAAAACTTTGGTTTCGAAGTTATGCCTTGTTTTTGGTGTTTTTCTTAAGGTGTTAAGTGTGAAATGATGGAAAATGTTAAAAAATGCCGAGAATGCATTCGTAAGGGTTGCCCCTGTGATGGCAATGGCATTTTTATCCAGTCCTTGGATAACATTAGCCGGGAGAAGTGTCGCCTTGAGCTGGAAGAGGAGGTTGCGGAAATACGACTCCTTTAGGCGTAGTAGGAGGTTACTGAAACCCTTTTTCGTCTTATGCGGTTGCGCAAATAAAAGAAGTTTTTGCATTCTAAGGGCGTGGAGATGGTATAGCGTAGTTTGCAGTCGTTAGATAAATTGGAAGAACAAAAGCGTTGTGAATAGGCTGGCGCGGAGGCCTCCCTGGCCGCGCTTGTGCCGCCTGTTGGCCCAGTGAACTGGTCGGGTATTGAAAATACCGATTTGTCCGCCGAGGACGTTGACTGGAGTTTTATCCTTGGTGGCCCCGTCGTTGCTGGTGGAAATTCTTCAGCAGACGCTGCGTACCGACAAGGTTTTTAGCCGGTTTTTAGGACGTTTTTAAGTCCGGGTATCCTTTTTATTTGACCAAATACTACGTAAGTCCGTTAAATTTTCGTGTGTCCAGGATTTTTTCTGCCTCGTATTCCTGTTTATTTTCCATTTTTATATCGTTTTGTTTGGTGTGTACCTTGATAGTTCCTACTGTTAATTCGAGTAGGGATATATGAAAAACTGGATGGAGTTTGACTTTGGGTGGCAGGTTTAACTGATAGTTGCTGTTTGAGATTTTCTTGACGATTTTGTAGGGACCGATGTATTTGAAGTCGAGTTTTTTGTTGGGTCGTTTTGTTTGGATATTTTTGGTGGTTAGGTAGACCATTTCTCCCTCCGAAAAGGTTGGTCCTTTTAACCGTTTCTGGTTGTAGTGTTTTTTTATTTGGCTACGTACGAATTCGAGTTTTGTTTTTATTTCTTGATGTAGTTATTTAAGTTGTTTTGACGTAAGGATTATTTTAATATTAAGAGGGTTTTTTTTTTGTGATTTTCGGTAGATTTCCGGAGTGAACCTAAAATTGGCTGTAGATAAAGTCGTTTTGATATTTTCATGATAATTAATATTGTAAGCGATTTGCGTTATTAGTAACTTTTTTACCTAGTTATTTTGTTCGTAGTTGATATAATATCGTAAGTATGTTTTAAGTATTTGGTTTTGCCATTTTGTTTGTCCGTCCGTTTGGGGTCGAAAGGTATTGGATAGCTTATGATTAAGGTTAACTTATGCTATTAAGCTTTGCCAAAATTTAAAAGTAAACGTTATGTTTTTATTTGAAACGATTTCGTATAGTAATCCGTATGTACTAAAGATGTTTTTGAAGAAAATGTATGTTATTTGCTTGGCGTTTGTGTTTTCGTTGTAGGGTAAAAAATAAAAAAATTTTGTAAATCGATTAACGATTACGAAGATGTTATCGTAGTGTATGCTTATAGCTGGGTCTTTTGATAAAGGAAGTTTAGTGATAAAGTTTATAGTGATGGAATCCTATGGTCGTTTTGCGATTGGTAGTGGTTGTAGTTTTCCGTAGGGTTTGTGTTGTCGTGTTTTTGCCTTGTTGCAGGTGTTACACTGGCGTCGAACTTTCTGTACTACATTTTTCATTTTAGGGAAGGAATATGTACGTTGAAGGCGTTCGAGGGTTTTGTGGATTTCTGGATGTTTATGTAGGGGGTGTTCGTGTATTTCCCGTACTAGGTCCTTTTGATATTCTTTTGGGACTTATATTTTATCGTCCTTTCTTGGTAGGGCATTATTGTATGTTTTGATTTTTTGATGTATATCTGAAGTTGTTGGTCGTATTGCTGCAATTTGTTATGGACGTAGATATCCTTTTTTCGTCGTGTCGAAAACCGCATAACTAATTTTAACCATTTTTTCTTTAAGATTTGGTCGCCTGTTAAGTGTATTGGCTTTGCCGTTTTTTGAATTTTTGCGGTGGATAATGATAAAATCATATTTGGCTAGCTTTTCGGTATAGCGGAATTGTCGAGCTGTGAGTTTTTTGGTCGTGGTAAATCGGGTGAAATTTTTATGGTCCGTATAAACCTTAACTTGATGTTGGTTGCTTTTGAGGAAATGTTTGAATTCGCGAAATGCTTTGATAATGGCCAAAAACTTTTTATTAGGGATAGCATAGCGAAGTTTAGGTTTTTGTAGTTTATATAAAAAGAAAGTAATAGGGTGTAATATACCTTGATTATTTCGTTATCCGATTACTGCGCCTAAGGTATAATTTGATACGTCGGTTTTTAGCTTTATTAGGCGGTTTGGATCGTATATGATTAGTACTGGTTGATTCGTAATTGCTTTTTTAAGCTGCTGGAATGCTTTTTCCGTTTTTGGCGTTTATTGGAACTTTTGTTTTTTTCGTGTAAGAATATTAAGGGGTATCGTTATTCGGTTGAAATTCCTGATAAACTTTTAATAGTAATTGATAAATCCGAGGAAAGTTTGTACTTTCTTAACTGTAATGGGCTGTGCTTAATTAAGTACTGCAGCGATTTTTTTAAGGTTTATTTTGATATGTCCAGGAGTGATAATGTGGTTTAGATATTCCACTTTTTGCGTGTGGAACTGATTTTTCTTTGCGTTAATTAGTAGGTTGGCGTTTTGGAGTAATTGTAGCACCTTGTGGACGTGTTTTTCGTGCTGTTTTTTGGTTTTCGAAAAGATAAGGATGTCGTCGAGGTAATATATAACGAAAATATCGAGGTGTTTTCGTAGGACATGATTAACCATACGCTGAAAAGTAGCGGGTGCGTTGGTAAGTCCTATCGGGGTGACAAGATATTCGTAGAGACCATACTTGGTTCGGAATGCCGTTTTTCATTCGTGGCCCTTTTTAATTCGAATTAAATTGTATCCGTTTTTTAGATTGAAAGCAGTAAATTATTATGCTTTATGGAAGCGATTTTTTATTTCGCTGATTAAGGGTAATGGCATTCGATTTTTAATAGTAATATTATTAAATTAGCGATAGTTTACAATTAGTCGTAATTTGCCGTTTTTTTTAGGGACGAAGAACATAAGGTAATTAGCTGGTAACTTGGATAGCCGAATCCATCTTTTCTTAAGTCGATTTTTTAGGTATTTTCGGAGTATTTGTAATTCCATCTCGTTAAAATTATAAATAGGATAGAATTTGGTCGAGGTTTTTTCCTTAAGGATAATTTCGTGGTCTTATTCGTTGTATTTCGGTAGCTTTATTTTAAGCTTTTTGTTGAATAATTTTTTATACCTGTGATATTATGGTAAAACGTTGGTTAATTCTTTTAATTTAGGGGTTAATTGTTGTAGGTCGTTATTTAGTTGCCGTAATTTTGCTTTGATGGTGGTAATGATATGTCGAATCTTTTTGTGGTGTCCTTTTTCTTTTTTATGCCTTTTTCCTGTAGGTGGTGAGGTTTTTGTCGTTTTCTTATGCCGGCATTCGTCGCCATTTTCGATCGAGTGTTAAGATCTCTGTTGTTTCTCCTTGTGCTTGTCGCTGGGTTGTGAAACAAATTTCACCTGGCCAGTATTCCAGTCGATTAAGGGGTTATGTTGGCGTAACCATATTTTTCCTAAGATTATATCGTAGTTTCTTAACGGTATAATGTTAAAATTAATAGTTATATGTTGTCCTAATGTAATGGTATCGAGGTGATTAATTTCGCGTATAACTTTTTTGTCATCATATAGGAATGGTTAACTTTCGGCTGTGTTCGCAATATAAGGGTTTTTCTTATATCTCCATAGTAGCCTAAGTCGGTTAATTATTTTAAGTGTAATGTAGTTACCTTTTAAAGCTCCGTTGTCCACCATAACGGTACACCAGTATGTTCTAATTCGTAATTTTAAGGTGATGGGATTTTCGTTATTCCCTATTACTGCTAAAGCCCTTTTTGGGAGTTCCTTTTAACTCTTTTAGGTCTCGCCTCCCCGCGGCTCTTTTATAAGGGGCTTAATTTTTTTGGGGGCTATTCGGGCCATTATGTTTGTCGCTGGAGATTATTAACTTGTTTTTGTAGTTGTTTAATAAAGTATTGTTGTTATTCGATTTATGGTTTTAACTTATTAATGCGTGTTGCATATCTTTCGGTATCCTTGTAAAATTGGTCCGCCCGAAACTTTTGCATTTCGATTTTTCCTTTTAGTACGAATATTTTTTCGGCTTGCTATCGTATCTCCTGGTTTTATTAAGTAAATTGTTTTTCCATAACATGAACTGCATTCCATATGGGGGTATTTTCGTTATTTCCCCATAGGTTTTTGGTAAGTTGGGTAAGTTTTGCGGAAATCCCTTTTTTTTTTTTATGATTTGTAGTGATAAATAACTTAAGGTGAAGATCCGCGATTTGTTATCGGATTACTAGGTTAAATTCTTTAAGAGCGGCTTTATTCTTTAAGTTATGTGTATATCCTTTATAGTGGTAAAAGGGGTCCCGTTAGAGGCACTACTTACCTAAAGGCCAGCTTTAAAGAGTTGTTTTTTGATCGATCTTTTCCTTGGTACAAAGGGTATACAAATGCCGATATTATTATTCGTCGTTTTTGTTTTTTCCTATCTGATTGGGAAAGTCGAATCCTTTTCTAGCTATTCGAGTAATGCGTTTTTCGATGGATTATTTCCATTTTTCGTAGCTAGGGTATTGCTGTCGTCGGCAGAAAATGGCATATTTTCTTCCATGAATGTTAGGGTATCCAGGGCAGACGCGTTCCGTCCATCCTTAGTGTTCGTTTAACTATTTTTTTATCATCCAGGACTGCCGTTTTCGAAGTTTTTTTTGTTATGTTCGTAAGATTGGTTATCCTAAGTACCGTTGCACTCCGGCCTGGGAAAGTCGTTTGGCCTTTGCTTATCCTTGTTATATTTCCTGTTTAGAAAGCTCTGTAATACCTTGTCCTTTACGTATTATAGCGAAAATTTTTCCCTTTTTGTTCGATGGTGATCCGGTAGGTATAAGAATTTAAGGTTTGTTTTGTCGAAGTTTCTTAGGTAACTTGCAGTTAGGGGCTTTGTAATTAATTTTACCATAATTCCAGCATTTAATTTGTCGAGGGTTTCGTGGCTAAATGGCTCCGAATTCCATAAATCCTAATTCTGTTCCAAACGAGGTGTTACCCTTTTTGGAAGCGTTAGTATTGGCTGTATAACGAGATTTCTTGTTGTGCTACGTGCTTATTCCTGGGGCAGCACGTTTTCGTTTTTCCTATCGTCGTTCGAACTGTCGATTATTAATTTTAATAACCTTTTCGATGTATTCGTTAAGGGTATAGGTTTGCTTTATTCGAATTATCTCATTTTTGATATTATCTTTAAGCTTTTTGTAAAAAATGTTAATTAAAGCGTTTTTTTCCTTATCCCCTTATCCGGTTTTGGCGATTAATGTTTTAAAGTTAACCGCGTATTTGGAGGTAAGTCCTTTTTGTTTAAAATCGAAAATCCTTTAAGCGGAAAATCTTTTTTTATCGGAATTGCTAAAGCTGGAACGAAGCTTATTTTCGAAGTTGGTATATAAGAAGAAGATTTCGTTAGTTAAAGTTTTTCGATTATTTTTTGCATTTTTCATGTAATCGCGTGCAATAGGTTCGAACCAGTTAGCTGTATTTCCCGTAAGATATGCTCCTACCGTAAGGATTAATTCGGGGATATTATTAAAGTTTAGGAAACGTAGGTAGATACGAGCTTAAGTAAGGAAAGTTTGGGGATTTCCCTTATTATCGTAAGATTCAAACTTTTTGGGTTTTATTCGAAAAATAATTAAGGGTGCAACCGAAATTACCTTAATTTGTTCGCTAAGTCGTTAATTTTCCCTTTCGAACTTTTTAATGCGAGCTTGGAGTTATTGCGAAATAGGTTTAGGATTGTTGGTCGACATGTTGACAGTATCGAATATTGCTTAAAGTTTGACGGTATTATTAAATAAAAGTTTTTAACGTATGACGGCTAGATTAATTAATTAATTATTAAACTTAAGTCGACGGGTTTATATTAACAGAATATTATGGGAATTTGAGTAATAAAGTAATAAGGTAACTTAGTTACGTTTCGTAATATTAAAGGTGCCTTAAGTAACGAAGTTGTATTAAAAGTTGTCGTTATTTAATTAGGCATTAACGAACGTATATATCCGTATTTCTTAATAATGGCTTATTGTTACTTAATGATATTTACTAAGCAAAACCGATCTTTAGTGCTGCTTAGTAATTACTGCTAAGCACTGCTCACGTAACTCGACCCACTTGGGCCCTGTTTTACGGCTTGCCAAGAGACCGTCTTCCGAGTTCCGTCCAGCTGTGTCATAACATAACGTTACTAATAAAGAGAAATCTATAATATATAAGATAATTTTTTTTTGTCGGCAAAAAGGTTATAGTAAAAGACTATTAATAATAAATGCTAAAGGCGGTCGTTTATATATAAATTATAAGAAGGAATAGTAATATAACGTATATATCAAGTTTTAAAATAGTACGCATATTTAGAAAAAAGCTGTAAATTTTATTATTTAAAAAATATTGGATTAATAGGTGTTAATCTAATGTATTATAGTTAAATTATTTAAATCCATTATTAAGAAGTGCTAAAAAGTGTCTTGCTGGGTCTTATATCTAGTTCGGTAGTGTAATACGTTTTCTATTATTAGAAAATAAATAAATACTATGTAATATTTATAATTTAAGATAAATTTTAAAGTTTCATTTCTTAAAGCCTAATTTTAAAGCCGCCTGCTAGCCTTTGGAAGTACGCGAAGTTTTAATTAATGTTAATTTAAAAGGCATATATACCTAGTTGTTAATAACTTTCAACTTTAATAAGCCTTATGCCCGTTATTATTACAATCTAATAACGATGATAAAATTTAAAAAGAATTATAAGTTTTATACGATAAACCTTAAAGATATACATTTAAGCCAAATTTTAAAGTTACATTATAAGAGTAAAATTTAAAAACGTATAAAATGTTTTATAAACTTTGATAAATTTTATTATTTAATTTTGTTATAACAATTATTAACATTGCTATTACTAAGAGAATTTAACATTGTACACAATTTCTATGTAATACTAACAGTATATAGCGGTAGCGTTTTAATAAAAAGATTTTTATTTAAATGCTTTAACTCGTTTAAATATATTAAAATAATTAAAACTGCTATAATTCTTATTAATTGTTAAAGCTTTTTCTTCAAAGATAAACTTCGATTTTAGAATTTTGGATCGAATTTAAATTTTAATAATAACGATAATTAAGCTTTATAATATCTAAGCCGAACAATTTAACAATTTTTTTATCATAACCCAACTAGTGGAGAGCCTTGGAAACGGTCGTACTAAAATCGAAAACACGATTTAAGTAAATCGATTACGTAATACGCTTCGAACGGCTTTTACGGAACGTAAAGGAGCGTAATATAATTAAACGAAAAACTTCGAATAGTTTTTACGAAACGTAAAAAAGCGTAATATAATTAAACGAAAAGTTTCGAACGGTTCTTACAGAAAGTAAGAAAATACGATTAAAATATATAAAATTAAGAATCATTAGTTTAGATAGTACTAGTTTGTAATATAATTTCGTTACCCGAAATATTTTTAGTATTACGAAACGTAATTAAGTTATCTTTATTGCTTAACTTTTTACGATATTTCTGTTAAATGAATTCGCACGTTTAAATTCAATAGTTAGTTAATTAACTTAACCGTTTTACGTTATTAATTTTTGTTTAGTAATATCGGTAGATTTTGTATATTATTTTGATAATATATTTACTAGTAAATAGCCTCCTTACGAAGTCCTTAAAGATAATAATATGGATTCGGACGAAAAAAAGTAATTATCCTTTTTAACTAAGGAAAAAGTTTTTAAACATTTGGACTTTGTAAATTAATATATTAGTTAATTCGAACGGGATAATTCGGAATTTATTTCGATTTTTTAAGTTATATAAAGACTTTTTAAATAAGTATAGCCGTTACCTAACGAGGGACCGGCTAGTCTAGGTTAATCGGTTTAAATAATGTTTAGCAAAACATTAGAAAAAAAGTTAAAGCCTTTTAAACCTAAACCTTTTAACGGAACGTTTATTAAATTATAACTATTTTTTATTTAATATCGATCGTATTTTAGATATTTCCTGATACGACTTATTATATTAACTTTACAAATTACATTTGTAGTTAAACAATTTTCTGATAATACCGTTATTCAGTTTAAACCCGTTATAAATGAAAATATTACGGCCTTTTTAGAATAACAAAACTTAAAGGTGGTATAAGTATATAACGATTATAAAAGATTTGAATAAACCTTTTAAAAATTATCGGAATAATAAACGAAAAAACGAAAACGGAAGTTAAGATTTAATAGTTACGACAAAAGGGATTTACCTTTAGTTACGGCGGCGAACTAATTTAACTTTTTCTAAAACTTAATTAAGGATAAGAAATATAAATGGCCCGATTTTTCGACAGTTTGAAAAAAAAAGGTTTAAAAATAGTTTAAAATGATTTAACCGGAATACTTAACTAATTATATCGTTATAGCAGTAAAAATTAATAATCGATAATATACCTAGCGAATACGTAACGTTAAAAAAAGCGATAACAAATTAAGTTATAATATTAATATTAGTATATTATGATACTAAAGTATTTCTTACGGAACCGCCGTAAGGCTTATAAAAATCGGCATAATTTAACAACAAAACGCGCGATAAATATAATACTAGAATTACAGCAAAATGGGTCACAAAATATCTTATTATAAATCGTTTAAAAAATCACGGTAAGGTAAGTTATAGATCCCGGTATTTATAGGATAAACCCCGAATAATACAAAAAGGAAAACTTTTACTATAATTTAACGAAAAGGAAGTTTTGTCGAATTTTTATATACGAAAATATAACAGGCTTAACGAAAAACCAAAAAACTTTTAGAGGCCGAAATATGGTAATATTTTAAATAACGACAAAAAAAGAGTTATTAAACGTTTTTTACGAAAACGATTAGAAAAAAATTAACGACGAATAATTTGGATAATAAAGAAATGGCTACAAAAATATTAAGAATAGACGAAAAGTGTCTGCTTTGGCACTCCAGATCGATATAGACGAATATATACTTTCATATTATTGGTCTTTAAAAAGATATCGATTAAAAAACGGCCGTATGAAATTGGCCTAAAGGCAAACAATATCTATAATAAGACCTTTTTTATTATTTTAAATGATGTAGCTATTAAACGGAGAAGAAATTCGTCTAAAAAATAGTTTTTAAATACTACTAGTAAGTTATTATATAATTATAATTATAATTAGCATACGTTATTAACCTTGATAAGTAACAGGCATTTAAGGTTAATATAAAATAATATCTTAATTTAGAAAATACCGTAACGGAGTATGTTAGCAAGAAACTGTTTAAAATAAAAAACGAATATTTCAAAAATTTCGAAACTTAAATACAACGATAATATCGCTATATACAATAACTACAAATAACTAATTAACAATTCGAGCAACAAATTAACGAATTACGAAAAGAATTAGAATAATAATGGCAACATATATAACAATCGCGAAAAAAGATTAATCGACTATAGGGAAAAATATAAAAGCAGGATTTAAAAAATAAGAGTTACCTATAAAAAAGTCGTAAAATAACAAAACTCCGCGGAAATAAAAGAAACTCCTAAAAAGGCCTTTACTAATAATAAGGGATAAAAATAACCCTATCATACTAAAAGTCCAAATTGGGATATACTGGTATACCGTTATAGTAAATAACGGAGTTTTAGAAGGTAACTATATTATACCGAAGGTAATTAATTAATGAAAATTGCTATAGGAGATGCAAAACAAACTCTTATATCCCGAATACCGCCGAAAAATAACAATTTTTTTATAATAATAGAAAAATTAGGCGCGAAATTAATTATTTCGACATTTTTGTTCTAGGAAAAAGCATAATAATTAACTTCGATAATATACCGATAAGGAATTACGATATAATTTTAGGAAAAGCATGGTTACACTAGTGTAACACCTTAATAGATTAGGTAATTACTTAAGTAAAATTCGTTTTATAGCTTAACGACAAATACAAAAAGAAAAATATAAAAATTTTAATATTCGATCGAAAATGGCGACGAATGCCGGCATAAGGATAAAATAGAAACTTTATTACCTACAGAAATACGAAATAAAAAAACGAACATTACAAAAAAATACAACGCATTATTACTACTATCAAAGCGAAACTTTAGCAGTTAAATAACGATTCACAATAATAATTCGAAAAATCAAAAAAATTAATTAACGTATTATCATAATACCGCAAATATACGCGCTTATTTCGAAAAGAATTCGAAATAAAGTTACTAAAGTATAACAAATAGGAGTACGAAATCGTATTAAAAAAAGTAGTTTTAATTAAGTTTTGTCTTATTTACAATTTAACGAAATGGAATTATATATACTTAAGAATTACCTGGAAAATCGACTTAAGAAAAGATGTATTTAATTATTAAAATTACTAACTGGTTACTTTATATTTTCATACTAAAAGAAAATGGAAAATTATAATTAGTTATAAATTATCGATAACTTAATAATGTTATTACTTTTAATCAACAAAATGAAAATTTATTTTTACGGGTATAATAATTTACCGCTTTTAACCTTAAAGATAAATATAATCTAATTCGAATTAAAAAAAGCCATAAATGGAAAATAACGTTTCGAATTAAATACGGCGTTTACGAATACCTCGTTACCCTTATAAAATTTACTAATATCCCCGTTACATTTTAGCGTATAGTTAATTACGTTTTCAGAAAACATTTTAACGTTTTCGTAATTTATTACTTTAACGATATCTTTATTTTTTCAAAAGCTAATAAATAATAAAAAGAACATATCCATAAAGTATTATAATTATTTCAAATTCCTAATTTACTAATTAATATAGAAAAACATCACTTTTATACTTAAAAAGTTAAATATTTAAGCTATAATATCATTTTCGAATATATTAAAATAAACCGTAAAGAAATTGTAATAATACGAAATTAAGTGCGACTTTTTACGGTTATGAAAATATAAAACTTCTTTAAATTTGCCAATTATTATCGAAAGTTTATTAGGAATTTTAGCCGGATAATAATACCGCTAAACAAATTTTCCCGGAAAAGGAAAAAGTTTTAATAAACGCTAAAAACGGAAAAAACATTCCAGCAGATTAAGGAAGCTAGTACCAACCAGCTAGTACTAATTATAGAAGATCTTAATTACCTAGTAAAGCTAAACACAAATACGTTAAATTACGTCTTAGGTAATATAATCGGGTAACGAAACGATTAAAAAATATCATATCTTATTACTTTCTTTTCTTACAAATTATAAGGACCTAAATTATACTATGCTATCCTTAACAAAAAATTTATAACTATTATCAAAATATTTCGCGAATGCAAATATTTCCTTAAAAGCAACCAATATTAGGTTAAAGTTTACACGGATCATAAAATTTTTGCCCGATTTACTACGACCAAAAAACTTATAGCACGATAATTTCGTTATATAAAAAAACTAGTAAAATACGATTTTATTATTATTTACCGTAAAGGCTTAAAAAATAGTAAAGCCGACGCGTTTAGCAATCGATACGACCTTAAAGAAAAAAGGGTCAAAATTAGTTATGCAGTTTTCGATACTACCATAAAAAGATGGCTGCGCCCGCGACAAATTATAAAAGTATAAGCAGCCTTTTAAATATATATCAAAAAATTGAAATTTATAACGATAACCTATTAGAAACCGAAAAAATAAACAAAATATAAATGCTAAAGAAATATTAAAAAAGCCTCTTACGAAAAATATACGAACATTAATTACATAAATATTTAAAAATCCGTCAAACCTTAAAAGGTTTTTAACGCGCATTTTATTTCCTTAAAATAAAAAATATGGTATAAAAAGTTAAACGATAATATAACGTTTGCATTAAAGTAAGAATACAGCGATATAAATCGAATAAAAAGCTATAAGCGTTACCAGTCGGAAAACGGCTATAGGATTTTATTACGATGGATTTTATTACTAAATTTTCTTTATCAGAAAACCTAGTTACGAGTATATATTATAATAATATTTTTCTAATCGTTAACCGGTTTACTAAATTTTCTCATTTCTTGCCTTTTAACGAAAATATAAATACCGAACAAATAGCATATATCTTTTTTAACAACATTTTTAACGTATGTGAATTACGGTACGAAATTATTTTAAATAAAGAAATTATATGTACTTTTTAGTTTTAGCAAAACCTAAGAATATAAATCGGGTTAAACTATAAATTATCTAGCGTATTTCGACTACAAACAAATAAATAAACAAAACGATAAAATTAAATATTCGAAACGTACTTACGATATTATATTAATTATAAATATAATAACTGGGTTAAAAGGTTACCGGTAGCCCTGGTAACTTATAATACCAGCTATTATAAAAGTATTAAAATAATTCCGTTTATAGCCAACTTTAGATTTATTTCAGAAATTTATAAAAAAATTCAAAAAGAAAAAGCTTATTTAATATTAAAACCGTCCGTACGTTAAAGCAGCTTAAATAGTTATAACATAAAATAAAAACAGAACTCGAATTCGCGCGTAACTAACTAAAAAATATTATAACCAAAAATGGTTAAAAAAATTAACTTTTTCGAAAGGAAATATGGTTTACCTAATTACCAAAAACATATAAACGAAATACCGAAGTTAAAAACTTAATTTCAAATATATTAAATTATATAAAATCATTAAAAATATTTCGAAAAATAATTACTAACTGGAATTACCACTTAAAATTAAATTTTATCCAGTTTTCCATATATTTTTACTTCAATCAACAAGGGATACAATTAAAATATATATCAAATAGGATAACGTACAAATGAAAAAAAAAAATATACGAAGCAAAAAAAATCGTTAACATACGGAAAGTTAACGGATTTACTTAATATCTAATTAAATGGAAAGATTACCCGGATTTGGAAAATACTTAAATCCGTAAAAAAATTTATAAACATTTAACGCCTACTAGGAAATTTTCACTAACAGCACCGCGTAAATAAAAATACTAATCGAAATTAAGCGAAAAACCCTTAAGAAAAATTAGTCAAAATTAAGGATAAGTAGTAAAACGTTAAAGCAATAACGTTCGATTTTTAATTATTTGGCCCGTTCCTAATTTTCCAGTTCGTCTCGAAATTCGAAACCCCGATTAACCATTTTAGCCCTTTCCTTGCGAAAAATCTTTATTACGTACGAAAACGATCTAAACGAAATAAAATTTTATTTAAACGACGTAAAATAATTTCTAATTCCCCCCGAATATCGCGTAGCTACTGCCGAATTAATAATTTCTTTAATTTTAAACGTTTTATTTCTTTATTAATTTTATTAAAAAATGATAAAAGCATGGCGGAACCATCGTAATAGTGTTTTTTTAAGATATAATTTTCGTAACGAAATACGTTTTCGGATATAACGTACTTATTATCAGCGCGGAAACAAAAAATGCAAGGCATAATTTCCAAATTAAAATTAACAATAAAACGAGCCAACGCCTTTTTTTTTTCTTTCCGATCGCGCTATTTACGAAATTTATCAATACGGCCGGACATAATAAAAAAGGAACTTACTTTTAAAAAGAATTTTCGGAACAAAAATTATAAAAAAAGGAAATCGTATTACAACCTAACTACTGGAAAATTTTGAAAAGGGTCGTATTAAAACCGAAAACAGGATCCAAATAAATCGATTACGTAATACGCTTCGAGCGGCTGTTACAGAGCGTAAAAAACGTAATGTAATTAAACGAAAAACTTTAAATGGCTTTTACGAAACGCAAAAAAACGTAATGTAATTAAACGAAAAATTCCGAACGGCTTTTTACGAAACGCAAAAAAATATGATTAAGATATATACGACAAAAAATCGTTAGTTTAAATAGTATTAGCTTGTAATATAATTTCGTTACTCAAGATACCCTTAGTATTACAAGACGTAACTAAGTTACGCTTATTGCTCAGTTTTCTACGGTACTCCTACCAATATAAACCCGTACGTTAGATTTAATAGTTGGTTAACTAACCTAGCCGTTACACTTTTAGTGAAACTAAAATGAGAAAAAAAAATTAAAGAGTTTAAAATTTCGTAGTTTAAATTTTAAAAAGCTTTAAGTAAAATTACGAACAGTGGTTTAACCGGTTGCCCCGAATAACAAAAGCTCTTTAAAATACCCATACGAATTGTCGTATACAAGAGGTATTATGAAACAGATTAGTTTAATAAAACTTAAAAACTAAGGTACTAATTAATTATATTATATATTGTTATCGTTACGGTTACGTCTATTTTAAGAAAAAGCAATTAGTATTAATTATTATTTTTAAAAAGATTAATTATGAAAAGAGGAACGTATTATAAAATCTCCCGGGTCAAATATGCTTGCGGTCGGTTTTCTTAAAACTTCAAATAATTAACTTATATCAATTATATTTTTATTAAACTTATTTATTTTCTTCTAGTAAATACTCGTATTGTAATCTTACTAACGATATATTCTGCACTTTTATTTTATCTTTCGAAGGTTTTTATGCTAATTATTTTCAGTCGTAACAAATATATTTTTTCTTTACTTTATTTGTTCAGCTTAAAAGTTTTGTCCTTTTTATATATTATAAGACACGGATACGTTCGAGCTATATTTTCAAGTCTAAGCTAAATATACATATAATTATTATACGATATAATTCGCACGATAGATAATATACATAGTATTTAGAAATAAGATAACGTACTATACAAACGAACGAGACACATAAGCGAGCGAGACATTTTTTAGCACCTTATAATAACAAATTTAAATAACTTAATAATAATATATCGTATTAATTTAAATTAATCGGATTTTTTTTCGTTAAACGTATTTACAACTTTATTATAAGTACGCGTATTATGTCCGGGCTTACCGCAAATACCATATTTCCGTTTTTTCGTCGTAACCCTTTTGCAACGATTATTTTTAACCATTATTGGCTGTATTTTTCTACCACCCTTTTTTTTTCGGCCAGAAAAGCTTATCCCTTTTGTATAGTAAGTATCTTTTTTTTCTTGAAAACGTTTATTTTTGGTTTTCCGACGTCTGTTTAAGATATGGTTAATTTCGCGTAATTGGGCGGTTTTTTGCTTAAGGAAAGTAACTTTATACTAAAGTACCAGTTAATTTTTGGTTAAAAGATTAACCGATTTAATATTTTTTGTCGGAAAGTTACCCTGGTAATTTTTAATCCTTTTTTGCAAATAACGTTTTTGTTTTTTTATTTCCTTATTATTTTTAAGGGTTTTCGCGGGCGGGGAAATAAAACCGGCGGAGGTTAACGGGGAAACGGTTGGCGTAAATACAACTGGAGGAATTTCGAATTCGGAAAAAACGGTATTAAGATCGAATAGAACGAGACCAGTTACGGCAAATTCGGATTTAATATTATCGGACGTTATAATAGCTTTAAACGTCTCGTAAAAGCCGGCAAGGAAATTTTCTTTAGCGATATAAATATAATAACGTCGTACTAAACTTTCGATATATAACAAATAAGCGCGTTTAAAAAAAATACGTTAAAAGGTTAAAATTTATGCGAAAAATACGCGGGCATATACAATATAATAATATCGTAATTGGCGTAATATTTTTCGAATTTTATCGAATAATAATTTTCGTAGCCGTCGAGGATAAAAAAACGTTTCGATTTTTTCGTACGCGTTCGAATATGTTAATCGAAGTATTGGACTTATTTTAAACATAATTCGTTCGTTATTTAACTATTATTACTTAATGCGATTTTCTAACCAGTTATTAATAATAAGTTATTACGGAATTAAATCTTAAGGTAATTTTTCCCCGTTATAATAATAAATGGCGGTATAACTTAATTTTAAGAATTAATAATTTAAATAATTATAACTTAATTTTTTTATTAAGTTTATTTATGTTTTTTACGTTTTTCGGTATTAATAATTATTATCCCCGTTACCATAAGAAACTTTATTAAAAATTTAATTTCGTCGAAATTATAAATATCTTTTTTTGTAATACCGTATTTTACGATAATAACCCGAATAAGCTCGAATTACTTACGAAATATCTTTAGATTTTCGCATAATATCCGTTAATAATCGATTTTTCGATTTAAACGCGTTTGGAGTTTTTTTTACCGTTTAATAAAGTTGGATACTTAATTAACCCCGACGCGTTCCGCGATACGTTACGTAAGTAACAAATTCGCCATATTTTTAACATGTTAACGCCGGATAAAAAACGCTCGCGTATTTAGGTTAAGGATTCGGTCGATAATAGATTTTTTTTCGGTCGGCGTTAATTTCCGCGAATTAAAAATAATATTAGTTCGGGCATATTTACTGTTAGAATGGTATTTTATAATCGAATGTAACATTTCATAAATAAAATTAAGTTTTCTGTAATTAAGTTTCGGATTTTTTTTTAATCTAAATGGCTAGGTTTATTTTCGCTTTTTTTATAAGGCGTTCCATATTGTGGTTGTTAAGAAATAGGCAATTGAAGATATGTTATTAGAATAGCTGAAAAAGTGTCTCGCTCGCTTGTGTGTCTCGCTCGCTTGTGTGTCTCGCTCGCTTGTGTGTCTCGCTCGCTTGTGTGTCTCGCTCGCTTGTGTGTCTCGCTCGCTTGTGTGGTACGTTACCTAATCGGTTAGTTTTAATTTTTTGACCTTTGTTTAAAATGTAATTCGTTTTTTATAGTGAATACTTTAACGCCGAAGGCCTAATTTCAAATGGAAATAACAAATGAATTTCTATTAAAAACATTCTATTTAATTATTTTTGAAGCAAATTAGCTGAATCACTTTTTAAATCTTTTTAAAAACAACTCTGTATTTTCGTTATTTCGTCGTTAACTTTAACCCATTTTCTCTTTTTATAAGCGAGGAAAAAGAAAACTAAACAGCGGAGGCTAACGGGGAAACAGTTAGTATAAATCTAATTTAAAAACGTTTGGCTTTAGAAAAACGATTAATAAAATTAAATGAAATACTATTAATCTTCTCAAAATCGCATTTACTATAAAAAGACGTTATAGTAGTATCAAACCCGTTATAAAAACCGGCTAAAACTCTTGCTTTAATATTATTAAACAAGATCGTATTAAAGTCTTAATAGTTAAATAATAAAGACGGATATAAAAAACATTAAAACTAAGAAGAAAACTAGTTACACATAGAAGATTTAATGGTATCCTAATTCGAGTGATGTCTTTCGAATTCTATCGAATAACAATTTTCGTACCAGTTAAAAATAAAAGGATTTTTTGATTTTTTGGTACGCGTAGGAAAATATTTATTTAAAAAATTTAATTTACTTTAACTTATTCACTTATTATTGAATTCTTATTGCCCGAATTCACTTTTGAATCGATTACTATTAAGTTTTTACAGATTACGATAATAAATAACAGTCAAATCTAGGTTTAAAACCCTGGTGCTTAAATGTTTGAAATTTACTTTTTAATTTTGAATATTTTAAATTATTATACTCGTCACTAAAACATTAATATTACATGTTTAATTCTGTCCTAAATATAAATAGCTTCTTTCGTAATAGCCGATTTTAAAATAATAACTGAACTAATTAAATTATCTGAAAATACTTTAACACTTTCGCATAATGCTAGTTAACAGTCGCCCCTTCGATTTTAACGCGTTTTAATCTTTTTTTTAATATTAAAATTCGACATTAAATTAACTTGAACATATATCGTAATGCGTTAAGGGATTAGTAAAATTGTAATATATTTATCTTATTAAAACCGGCTAAAAACACTAATGTATTGTTATTACAAAGCTTTTTAATAATGAGTTTATCGTTTTTTTCTCTTTCTTTAAGCTTGTTAATTTTATATTATTTTGGTTAACGTTAGTTGTCGTAAATTAAAGTAATACGGTTCCAGCGCGTTAATCATAACATCGAGCTTTTTAAATCATTTCGAGACTATCGTATCAATATTAAAGTTCTTAAAATTATTTATTATAGTTAATATTTTCTATTTCAATCGTTAAACTTAATGTAATTTCTTTTAGATAAGATTTCATAATTTCATATTATATAAACATTAACTTAAAATACATAATTGATATGTTAGTATAAACGGGCCGTGAACTTATACAAGCTGCGAGCTTATATAATACGATATACATATTAGGTGGAGGCTGGCGTCGGGCGGTGCACACCATCCGAATTGTCAACGTAAGCATTCATCACACCCTCTACTAAAGGCTCTAGTTAGACGGGAATGGACCATGTGATTTTGACTTAAACCTAGCCGGGTTAAACTGGACACTTCGACCGACCTCGTCCCGTGGTACAACGGCAACGTCGAGATGAGTTACTATCTGGAAAATATCAACAAGGAGAAGGAGGTCACTGAGGCAGTGTAATCACTTTTACCCTTGGTATGGAAGACCAGGACTGAATAGGCTATACAACGTCCTCGAATAAACTAGATTTCGGCCTAGCGCCTTCATGAACACCCCGGCCATCTCCACAGGCTATCAAAGCATGTCACCACGATACCTCTGCAAGTCGACCTCGAGAAGCTGCAGGCTATCGCGGTTGAAGGTCCACTAGGTGACGGATAGCCTACACATTAGTCGATGATATAGGTAATATTATGGCACGTGCCATGGAATGCGGATGTGAACGGCCGGTAGTTGGCGGCATCCGTAGTGACCGGGTGTCGGTGGGTGAACTCCTCCTGATAGTAGAGTCCGTCCGGGGTAAGTCTCCATAGAATTGTGTCGCAGAATGGGGGAAATTGCTTACTGATCTACACTGTAGGCACCTCGCAACAACGTTGTTCCGGGGCACCCACACTATATATAGAGCTTTCTAGCCACTGCTCTCTAGAGCCCTGGTCATCTATGACAATTTACACTTTCTACACTCTATGCAACCTTTGCTCGCTATCAGCCTAACTGTGACACAAGGCCTATCGAGTGTTCGATGATAGACGTGCGAGCTTAAAATACCCAGGCTGAAGCCTCTGGAAGACACCAGTAGGATCGTACTTCTCAGCAATGGCCGCCAGTCTGGCCTTGTTCACCGCACCGTACCCAGCAAAGACGTCCTGGAACTCACCAGCGTAGTTCATGTATACAAAATCCATGTCCCACCCTCGGGCTCTGGCATACTCGGTCGTCCGCTCAATAATGTTCCTGGAGACCTGCCCAACGCGCACATCATCGGCGGCGTGCGGCCACGAAAGGACGACGTTGAGTAGAAATAGAGGTCCATCCGCTGAGTCCAGACCGAAGGCGTTACCGCCCCTGTGTTCCGAAGCGGTGAGCTGAGACCTCGTGATGACCTGGAACACGCACACCGAGTCGAGTTCCTCGACGTATGCGGCGCTATCGAACTCCTCAAAACAGACGTCCTTAGCATACGTTAACATCTCTACGCTAAGGCGAAACGTGGCAGTACCCCGTCCCCGACGCTTGCTACCGCTGTCTTCACCGAGGGCGTTATCACCCCCCAACTCTGCCGAAAGGTTCGTCAGCGTCCTCACGCGCGTCGAGTCGGTGGAGTCGTTGACGGTAGGAATGGAGAGGAACTCGGCCATAGCCGGCGGGCGCTCTATCGGGTCTATGTAGGACAGGATGGCCACGGCAACCTTGATGCCCCGATATCGTACGACATTGATGATCTGACCGACGCCAGGGTCACACTCGGCTCCGATGGTTCCGAGGTTATACGCCGCTTGGAGGATGGCCGGGATTTCGCTCTCGAAGGAGACGCGCAGGCCACCCCACATCAAACCGTCCCGCAAAGGGAAAGCCTCAAAATGCATCTTGGTGATCAGCCCAAAGTTATTGCCCCCTCCACGCAGAGCCCAGTGGAGATCCGGAAACGACGTGTTGCTGACCTGGATGATGCTACCGTTTGCCGTTATCAACTCGTAGCCCAGGATATTGTCGCAAGTCCAGCCGCGCGCGTTGGCAAAAAATGATGCCCCCCCGCCGACCGAGAGCCCTCCAACGCCAACAGTAGGATAACGACCGCCCGCAATCGTGATGCCTCTGTCCTCCAAGGACTTGTAGACGTCCAACCATCTGTTTCCGGCGCCTACGCTTACACGACTCGAATTTTCCGAAACAGTAATCTTGTTAAGCAACATGAGAGACACGACGATGCCGTCTGGGATATTGGATACGCCAGCAAACGCACCGTGGCCACCACTTCTTACGGCAAACGGGCACTGAGTCTCTTGCACGAGCCGGATCAGGGCGGCGACCTCGCTAGCGTCGGCGGGTTGAAAAACGCATCGCGGAAACGTATCCTGCTGCTGCACGGCCCAATAGGCATCCATAAACTCGCGGTAGGCCGAGGTGTTTCTTTGTAGGACTTGACCGGGGAAGCTGTTAGTCAGCCTCTTGCACTTGAGTTGTGTCAGCTTGACGTAGCTCGGGAGAGAGTGTCCTTGATGGAACGGCAGGCTGGCTTACAGCTGCGATACAGCCTCCAGTTTGCTCATTTAAGCTGCGGGTTAAAGTGTTTTGCGTAAAGTCGGCCAGGGTCAGGGCGGCGAATAGCGCGACAATGTGGAAGAGTCCCATGATGATTTTCAAAAATCGAAAGGGGGAAGACGGCCTGCATTAATGTAGACGAGTGCCAGGGGAAAATGGTAGCGCGGAGTGAACGCAGGAACTAGCTGTAAGGTGACAATAAAGGTGGTAATTAACGCCTGTCCTTCCTAAATATCCAGGGGAGAAGCCCCTTATATATAGCCATAAGGCCCCTGTCCAGGAAGTTCCACCGTATCCCGACATTAGCACATGACAGGCTGCCCCTCCTCCTATGGTCCTGTCCTCAGTACCATCCAAAGAGCCCCTTCTACGTACCGGCGAGGGTGAGGAGTAAATCCATGGTGAAAAAATTTAAGGCGTTAGTCGAAGCCGAGACTCCGCCGCTACCTCGCTGCCACTCCGCAGCCGCGGTACGGCCATAGGCCACTTCCATCCACTCGTCCAGCCCTTATGACATTGAGAGGGGGAGATCCTCGTAGGGAAAAAACTTCGTGAATATAGGCTTCTAATGTATCTAGCAAAAGCACCGCCAATCAGCAGCACGTTTTATTGCTTCCTTGGTCGAATTACTTTGTACACCACCCCCAACAAAACCTCCTGTCGGCAGGTCGTCGGTCGCCGCAACAGCACCGCAGCTAGGTAACCGCTCCCTCGCCTGCCACATCCCAACTTCCTCGCTTCCTGCGCAACAGCCAACATCCTGCTACGCAACAGGTGACTCTCTTAGTACGCAAAAGGTGACTATCCCGCCACGCAACAGCTGACTTTTCTGGTACGCATCAGCTTACTTTCCTATTACGCAACAGCTGACTCTCCTGGTACGCAACGGCCAACTCTCCTAGTACGCAACAGCTCACTCCCCTACTACGCAACGGCCAACTCTCCTAGTACGCAACAGCTGACTTTCCTAGTTCGCAATAAAAGATACGTTACGTTGGCGAAGGAGTGCTGCTGATGAGCGGCAGCAGCGCTACAGCTATAACCCCCTCTTAACAATATAAGTAAATATCTTTCATTGCTTCCTCGGCGAGTCGTCGCCCGTTAGCTATCTTCCGCTCGAACTCCAGCGGGCCCTACCTTCCAGGCGGAATCGGTAAGCAAGGTTACCTCGAAGCTTCCAACGCGTTCGGTTTAATCTCGGTATTCCTGCCAAACTAGAAGCTTACTATTCTCTACCGATGTAACCTTCGGCTTCATGTTCCTTTTTTTGGTACCTCTTTGATATATAGCTTCATAATAGCTTCGGTATAGTTTCGTATTAGCAGCTACTTCCTACCTAACGGTCCGTGCTGTACGTAAACAGAGACGTTAACGCATCAGGAAAAATGGGAGCACGGAATAAATTGCGAGAAACTAGCTGTTAGGTAGCAATATAGGTAACCATTAACGCCTATCATTCCTAAGTATCTGGGGGAGGAGCCCTCTACATGTAGTTGTAAGACTCTTATCCAGGAGGTTCCACTGTATCCCGGCATTAACACCTAGCAGCGAAGCATGTAGCGAACGATGAACGCGACATCATACTTTATTCACCTGCCACCGTCTAGCAGTTGAAAATATTTAACAGAATTTCAAGGGACCGTACCAGCTACACATAATTTGTATGAATATACCCACAACATCGGGCTTTTCACCATGGAATGGTGGAGAAAACACAATCATAACAGCACAATTGTCCCCCATACTGAATTCACGCTTGTGTCTGACACCTCGGCATTATCCTTTGCTCTTTCCGAGCTAGGCAATCCGGGTAATTGCTTTATTTTCGGCAGGTTACACAAAGGTTTTAAACGGGTTACACAGAAGAGGCGGGGAGTGAAGATACTTGGCGACTGCGGTATTGGTAAATATATTAGTCAGATGAGTCGCGCATAGTTGCGGTGCTGCCTGCATTTAAAAGGACGTAATGACATGATGTGCCACGTTTCATCGTAGCAGTAACTCTGTATCTTCGACAATTATCTGTTTGTTACATTTAGAGGCTTAAGTGAGCATGTATCTCCTAATTACCATAGCATGTTCCTTAAGGGACAAGTCTACTTTGCGAGACGTTATTAAACTGCATTTTTCTTCCACGGTTTCCGGAAACCCAACAAGTCGGACTAATATGCCAGTCTGGGACGTAACCTGGAACTGTGAAACCCGGAAAGAAGCGAGCGATTCGCTATTCGCTGCAATCATTAACCTCCTTCTGCATTTAAGCCCATATTAGTTAGTTCGCCTAGTTGTTGCCACAGGGGTGAAGCTTTATGCTGATGCTCAAAAGAGCCTAACACGGCTCACACACGATGAGCACATTCAAGAATACAACGGTATTGGGGATTGTTTGAAAAGGTAATTGTTTGCGCTGTAGATACGTTTCATAGAGCATGGTAACATTAAGGTTTTATTAGGCTGCGCAAAGAAGTCAGTCTGATGCCTCGTATGCCTTAACGCAAATGCCTTTAGAACCTCTCTGCGGTGAGGAACGAAGCGGCGGCCTCGAACTCGATATCGCGTGAGCCTGTCTCAAACAAGCGGAGCATACCAACATTCATCGCTATGCTTCAGACCTTCAGCGCCCCGCAGCCTTTACATGCAGGCCGTATGCGTTCTCCACCTCGGTGCAGTAGTTGCATCACGTCAGCCTCAGGATGGGGATCCGGCTCTCGACCACCTCTTCACTGAGCCTCACGAGCACGGGCGCGATTCTGCACTTGACGCAGAACACGACCCAGTTCTTGTACTTGTCCATGTGGTCGGTCATCATGGTTGTGTTGCTCGTTATCGGCTGCCTCTCCTGTGCCTGGGGCGCGTCCTTAGCGCGCCCTCGCCGTAACCTGCCCGAACCTGTTTTCGACGTCCGCGGTAGCTAAAGGTGTTGGATAATGAGGTGGCTGGAAAACTCCTCATACGAGTGTGACGGCGAGGTTAGTTAACAATATTAAACCTAAACGTACGGGTTTATGTCGGTAGGAATTTCGGAGGAATCGGAGTAATTAAAGAATGATTTAGTTACGTCTTATAATACTAAGGGAGTCTTAGGTAACGGAATTATATTTGTAAACTGTTAGTATTTAATCAAGGAATTTAATGAACGTATATAGTTTTTCGTAATTCTTTTAAGTTCCGCTAGAACTTTTTCAAGTTATATTTTTTTTAACTGTATCCGTTTTTTTGTATTCCGCTAAAGCTTTTTAAAGTTATACCGTTTAATTGCATGCGTTTTTCTGCGTTCTGTTAAAATATTTAAAGTTTTGTTACATGCTTTAATTTAGTTAGGTCTTGTTTTAGTTCGTTTAAAGACCTTTTTTTATAATTCTATTAATCGTATAGTAATATTATTCTTGCTTTTAAAATATTCTTATTCCGAAAACTCTTTTTATTTAGTAAGTTGTACTTTTTATTATGTTTAGCCGTATTTTTAAATTTTGTAAATAATATAATAGGAAATAAAAACCGTAAGGTATGATTTTTTTTATGGTTATTATTGTAGGCTAACGGTCTCGGCCTATTTTAAACGGTCGGAGCAATAAGGGAGCTCGCTTTAATTCAGCCTAAGATATTACGTAACTAGATTATAAAACTTAAGAAGTTTGACGTTTTAAGTAGTTAAAGCTAAAAGGGGGTTTAGAGGATTTAAAAAGCTTAAAAGTTTAAATCTGTTAAACATTTTAAGTCAGAATTAGGATATAAATATATAATAAATTCGGTAGTTAGAGATCAACAGTTTGTAATATAACTTAGTTATTTACTTTATTTTAATAATACGAAAAGTAATCAAGTTATTACTTGAATAGTTAAAAGATACGATATTGCTATTAATATAAACCTGTACGTTTAAATTTAAGAGGCAATTAAATCAATTTACTCGGTATTTATTCTAAACTTTTATTTAATAATATTGTTTAATTTTAAGTAATAGTTTTAATTAAAATATTCATTAATACTTAAGTTATAAGTAATTAATAATTTCGCCCCACATTTAAGGGTTAAATATATACATTGAAAAATTATTAATCAAAACTAACGCCATTGTTAGTTAAATTAATATAATAACTATTAACGTTAAAGAGTAGGAATTATAAAATAAAAGAAGTATTAAAAATTTCCCTACTTAAGTACGTTTATACCTATGTTTTTAAACGCTTAATAATCTCATAGATTGAGCTTTCGCAGTATTAATCTTTTTTAGGAGAAATACATTAAATTCGTTCGAGCCAATCCTTAAGAATGACTTAAGTAACGCCGAAAAGGTCAAATAGGTAATAATTCATCAAATGTTTCTACCATATAGCGATTTCGAAAATAAACTTAGGGCCAATTTTGAAAACCCCTATAAAAAACGAATAACGGTATAAAGGATTTTGGAAATTCGATGAAAAAAAAGCTAATATTAAAGTACAAGCTAATCCTTTAGAAACCTAACGGCTAAAACCGGATAAACAGATAACAAAGGCAATAAATTAATTGATACATTTTAACAAAATTAAAGAATAAGGTTAAAAATAAAATTATTAAATTTTTAAATTTGTTACAATTAATTAATATTTTTTAAAGTCTGTAAAAATCGACAATGGTTAATATAAGCGATAATAGGAACGACGCGGACGAATTTTTTTTAAAGTTGGTACCGGAAACATTAGCAAATTTAAATATTAGCCAATATTAATATTTTCTAGGAAAATAATAGTTTTCATAAAATGGAATACAGACACATAGAAATCCGAAAAATTTAATAATAACATACGCGTTCTATTAAATAAAAGAATTATAGTAAGGTAGGTTATAAAGTATTTTAATATTAAAATCTTCGAAAAGCTTAATAAAAACAATTTTAAACTTTAATAGTTACAAGGTAATTTTAAAATAGTTAAAGCGGAAAAGACTTCGTTCTAATACGACAAAAAGAAAAAGAGCTTTAAGAACTTTCGTATATGAAAACATTGTAAGGGTAAAGAAAAGCTAAGAGATTATCTTAAGCCGAAGTATACAAGTAACGAAAACGATAAAGAGTTGTATAACTAAAGTGAAAAGGGTATAAAGGCTAGAAAAAGCTTATAAAGAAAAGAATAACTTCAGAAGTATAACGGAAATAAACATAATAACGAAGAAGTTAAATAATTAAAAAATAGTTACAGGATTACAAAAAAGAGAATGAAATTATTTTACTTAAAGAGGTTAATCGTAATGGTAAATTTTAGTTAATTTCATATATATCGTTATAATACTATCAGAGAATCAAGCTAATTATTAGCTCCCAAAGCTACGAACCCCTTTTCGGTCGTATCAGCGACTGTTATTGAACAGTCTCGTATCAGGATTAATATGGAGTCCTGTCTTAGCCTAGTCGTCTGGGCTACAGGGGGCTGTATTCTCACACATACTTTATTTACGAAGAGAGTAAAAAATATATCATTAAACGTTTTCTTCGTTTATAAAAGAAGGATTCGATTTTATTAGACAAGAAAAAAACAACTAAAAAAATAATAATAATATAATTAAATAATACGGAAAAAGAACAAAAAATTGTAGACGAAATTACTATGGTAGAGGATAAACTAAAAAAAGTAAAAAGGTTTAAAAGAAAATCTTCTTAAGTTTTATAAAAACGTACGAATAATATTAAGAAGAGGAATTCGTTAACTAAAAGTTTAATAAAATTATACGATAATGAATTACAAATTCGTATTTTTAGTTAATAATTAACACCAATCTATAAGAAAACGATGGAATATAGTAAAAGTTTTAGCAATATGTTCGAAACTTATAAGGAAATAATATTAATACCGAGGGTACCTTCTAAAATATAGGAAAATTTATTATTTAAGAAAAATTATAAATTACAATACTACGACGATAAGATATTAATAATAAAGGTTTAAGATAAATAATATAATAAACGCATTATCGAAGTAGAAGATGAATTAAAATCATAACAAATAATTATAAAATAATTAAGGTAACAGAAAAAAGAAATAAACAAATAAATTTAAATATTTTTCAAAACCGAAAAACTAAAAGTTACTTATAAAAAAGCCCTAAGTTAGCAAAACTTAAAAAAGGTAAACAAAGTTTAAAAAAGGGTTTAGTAACGAGAAAAGAGATATAATAATCTTAATATTAAGGGATTATGGAATAGAATATACTAAAAAACGGCTATAATAAATAACGATTTTTTTTTTTAAAATACATATCATACCTAAAGTCAGTAAGTAATTTAAATTAATACAGAAATGAAAAAAATGTATTATTTTACGAAAATAGACCAAGGTTAACTATTTCATTATGATAATGAAAAACTTATACGCGAAATTAATTCTTTCAATATTCTTGTTTTAAAAAAAAGGATAAGAGTTAATTTCGATATTATTTTAATAAAGAAGTACGATATATTTTTAGAAAAAGCATAAGTACGTTAGTATAACGCTTTAAGTAACTACGAAATTTGCTAGATAAAATTCGTTCTATAACCTAGCACAAATATGAGAATAAAAATAATGCAAATTTAAGATTTAGACGGAAATAATAACGAATGTTAAGAGAAAGATTGTTAAAATATTGTCCTACTTAAAAAATATAATATAAAAAGATAGGACATAATAAAACTATAGTATATATATTATTATTTCCAGTAACAGAAACTTAAACCAATCAATTAATAACTTGTCAAAATTATAAGTATCAGCAGTTATAATGATTAAATGCAGTAGCCTGGCGCAAACTATGTATTAATATTACTTTAAAGTAAAACCGTCTGGGCCAAGCTCCTATTACATACTTCAATCTATGCTTAAAGAGCTTTTTCGAGATAAAAGGTGTCCCAGGCTGCATTTTACAACCTAGTCCATTAGTTGTAAGCACCTTAAAGTATTAACTGCTAATACGCCCTTTTGCTTGAGGTGGTTTCGGCTATTAAATTTTTCGAAAATAATTAATTAAATTTTAATCTGTATCCTTTTAAGTTCTAAGTTCGTTACAAATCTTTCGAAATCAACCTTATTTAGCGGCTTCGTAAGCTTATCTGCTGGCTTATCCTTGTTTTTTACGCACTGGAAGTTGATATTGCGCTTTTTTCGAGTTATTTAAGTGTTCGTCACCTATTTTAACATACCTGTATTATTTTTCACAATAATAATGGGACTTTCGGGTATAAACTTTAACTTTATTAGAAAATTCCTAATCTTAATAACTTCTATTACAACTATTTCCGCCCTTACGTATTCTGTTTTAGTGCTATACTTAATAATAACAGCTTATAACTCCGAAAACTATAAAACGGATACTCCAGTTATGAAAAATACGCAGCTTATAATGGATTTAGCTAATTTATTATTTACAAAATTTATATCTACTATTTCGAACAGGCTTACGTTATTATATTTCCGGTGCGGGTATTTTTCGTTTACTTTCCAGTACTAAAGCGATAAGTTTATAGTACCGTTCAGGTATCGCGGCGATTATTTAACGTTTTTCTAGTACTTAAGTAACGGGTTACCTATAAATCTAGCTTAAGTTAACGTTATAAACGTTACATCCGGTATATTAATACAATTAATGAAGTTAAATTTCCTTATAAGGCTTACGTATTTATAAATATTTTCTTTATTAATTACGTTTTTTTCTTTCCTTATAACGTAATATAAGTAATTCTTAATAAATAACGTAAGTTACTACTATATAACATCCAGTTCTAATAACTTGAATACCTTCTTAATATATTATTGCTAGTTTAATTTAACGTTTTTAATAAGCGAAAAACGGATAATTTGTACGCTTAAATACTAATTAATATTATCGAAGTCCTTAATAAGTATGTCCTTAGTAATTTTATTAGCCATACTTTTTAAGCGTTGTAAATTAGGGCCTATAATAAGAAATTTTTAACGTACGAAATAATAACGTTCTGTAATTAATTGTTACAATAAATCGCGTTATCCGAAATTAATAAACAAATACCTTATTTCACTAGTCTTTTTTTAACTTTCTCCTACTAAATAACTCCAGCTTGCTTTAAGCCGTATCAAAGGTTATTAACTTAATAACCCTTTTAAGGCAAAGTTAATATTTAACTTTAATTTCCGGATAAGCGTCGAAATACTTTTTTGATATGGGAGAATGCTTTATATAAATATCTTCCTTTCGGTTACTATTTAAAAAAGTAACGATAAAATCGATTTAAATTATATACCAGTTTAAGGCAGTAGCTAAAATTATTAAAAGCTTTTAGTAAATAATCTTTATAGTGTTAACTATTATCTTATTATAGTTAATTCATTTCCGTTAGGTAAATCCCCTGTCGTAAATACGGGTTTTATACTTTTCTAATTTTTTATAAACGTATACTTTTTCCTTAGTACTTATTAAACGTCTATAAGGTACCCGTAGGCCCTATCGCGGGCCATAAAATAAAAGGTTCCGCGCTGGAGGTTTTTTTTAATTTTAATAACAATAATTTTGAACTATATCTCGCGTTTTGGACCTTTTATTACTTTCTTTAGTAACGGGCCGTCGTTTATTACAACGTACACGTAGCCGTTTTTATCGTCGGTATTAGTTAACAGTAGGTAAAAATAGAAGGCTTACGGGTCGCAATCTTTTAAATTATCGCCCTTATAGATTATAACTAGCTTCAGCTTAAGTATTAACTTTAAGGCTTCGTCCGGGGCTTCCAAGGCGTATAGTTCGGGTATTGTCTTTTCCGGGCGTCCTTTTTTATACTTAATTTGCTTATTTTCCTGGTTCGTATTGTTTTTTAAAACGATGTTATAATTCTTATTTTTCACTTTAATACCTGTTTTTAACTTTGACGGTATTTTAAACGCTTTTATACGGGTTGCGAGAGTAATCGAATAATATCTTTCAGGCTAAAAGGTTGTTTTAGTTTTCCACATTTTTATAAATAGTGATATATGGTATTATTAATAATTTACCGCCTTTTAGCAGCCATAGTTTATAATTATATATGCCTTAATAACCTAGCAATACTCCTTTCGTTTTACGGGTTATTAGTCTTTTTAATTTGGTCCTATAATTTTTATCGATTAATACTATGTACCTATTACCAAGTATACGAAAGAAGTTATTATTAGTTTTATAAAACCTTTTAGGGTTAAATTTCACCGCGTTTTCGAAATATTCGACTGGCATTATATTTTTTACGGTTAACTATTTTATCCTATTAACGGTATGCGTTATAACTTTCGTTATAAACTTCTAAAAATATAATAATATATTTATTTACGCTATAATTACATGTATTCCGTCCTGGAAAAACTATATACCGCGTTTCGTAACCCCGTTTTAATATTGGTTATAGGCGCTAGAAATTTTTAGTTTCATATTTTCCATAGCGTAAAATTTACACCATCCGTTTTTTACCCTCCGTAATTAAGGATAACGTCTTTCAACGTTTAATTATCCGCGTAATATACGTATATAAACATTTTAAATTTCGTTTTTAATCTTTAATAATTAATACTTTTTATAACGTAATAAGTTGTTTAAAATTAATCCGAAATGACCGTTATTCTCGATATTAATAAGTTTAACTAAACTTACGGTATATCAAATAATTTTCCTTCCGTACGTTGCTTTTTTTCAGGGTTAATAAACGGTATTTTTTATATTGTGCCTTCGTTATATATTATATAAAAAAGCCATTTTACATCGTTAATAATTAAGTTTATTCCTGTAAATCTTTTAATAGTTTAAATTAATCGTTTACTAGTAAAATAGCAAAGGCGGCGGTATTAAAAATGATTTTTTTTATAACTTCGTTTGTTACAAAAACCTTGCCGTCCTTAAGTACTTCTAAAACGGTTAACCTTAAGTCGTTAGTTAAATTACCGCCGTTTTTCTTACTAAATAACCCCCTTAGCCTGTATCCCTATTAGTAATTATCATTTAGGAATTCCGGGCCTTTAATAATAAGCTTTAGCTTTCCATAAAACTATAAGAAAAATTCTTTGCAAGAAATATTAATAATTGTTAATTTAATCCCATTAAGGCCAACCAAGGTATTTTTATCCAGGTAACCTCTCTTTTTGCAAAATATCTCTCCAAAAAATACCTTTAGCGGGAAGTCGCTACTATATAATGTATACTTTATGAATAACGTCGTTATTTTCTTTATGGGAGCTTTTTGAGAGTTATTTTTTAATACCGATTAAAATAATAATTGTAAATTTTCCGCCTGTTATAATATTAATTCTCTTAAATTAATTATCCAACATTAAATCTTTTTCGAAATCGCTAATATTATTTGTAATATTAACGTTCGTACCAAAATTTTAAAGTAACTTATCTTTATAATTTTTTATAAAGAAATGCATATGTAAAAACATAATGCTGCCTATATTTATCGTCTTAGTTAGTTTAAGGCAATTAGCTATTTATAACTTAATATATTTAATTACCTATAGTTTAATTTTAATAAAGTTATTAACGCTATTAACGGTTTTAACTTCAAGGTAATTGGTTTTTATACCTTTAAGGCGCTTAATCGATTAAAGCTTAATATTCTCGATTGCTTGCAACCGTAGCTTAAGGCAATCGGTTCCTCATAGCTCAATGCTTTAAATCGTCTATAGGCCAAAACGCTTAAGGCTTTTAATCATTATATAATCGGTACAATCAACTGCTGTAACCCTAGTTACCTTAGTTGCTTTAATACTTGTTATTATTAAAGCTACGGTGGGGTTAGTTTTTTAAAAAATTTTATTATATTACCGCATAAAGTCCTGAAACTGGTCATCCTTACTATAGGGGCACAAAGTTTTTCGGTTTAATTAGTACAAACTTTTTACGCTTTTAGAAATAAACTGCTTCTCGTTTTAATTACCGCTGCGGGTGTTGCGAAAGCTGTTGCTTCGGTTATTTTAACTGCTGTTGCTATTGTTATTGCTCTAGCGCTAGTTACCTCGCTTTCCTTTTTTGCTTTTGCTGTTTTTATCCTTTTATAGCTTAGGATAGTTTTCACCATATGCCCATACTTGCCACAGTTAAAACAAAGTAGGTTTTTATTCTTATTTTAAGCGGGCTTATTATTTCGGGTATTTTATTTACTCTTCCAGACGTTAACAGACCGTCCGTTGTCTTTTTTCTTATTAAATCGGTTATGGAATTCGTTATTAAAATCGTCGATAAATTACCAGAAAAAATAACCTATCTGCCGTAATGTTAACTAAAAAGTTTTATACTAATTACTAACGCGGTCTTTTATAACAATAACAAATATAATAATTTATTCCTCCGTTTTAAATCGCATACTATAACTTTTAACCTCCCGGAAAAGTTTTTAAAATTTAATGGTAAACTATACTAAATTTTCTCCATTGTAAGTAATTTTATTAAACTTTTTTTAAAAGAACCGCTACCGGGATTTGCCTATTACTATATAAATCCTTTCGAACGTCCTTAATATTTTCGAACTTTTTTAATACTTATAATTAACTTGAAAATCTTTTTTTTAGGATTTAATAATAGTTTTCCTTAACTATAACTAATCTAATTAACCTAACTTTATCCCATTTACGTAGTTAATTTTTCTATCGTCAGGTTTAAAACCTTACTTTAAAGCTTTTAATTAGTCTAATCTGCTAAATAATTCTCCTTATTTAAGGCAAAATTAAAACGCTTTCAACGTAATTTAATATCTTTATTATTAAACCTTTTAAGATTTTTTAGGTTAAAACCGAATTCGCTAAAATTATTTAAACTGCTAAAGTCATTACTGCTAAGGAAGTTATAACGGTTTTTCTTTTTCTTTAAAGAACCCCCAAATAAATCTTAAGAAAAACTGTCTAAATTATTAAAGTTATTACGTACTACTCCCTTTCCCTAAGGTAGCTTACTTTTTTATACTTTCGAGGGATCCGGGGGGTTAAGCTTTTTTATGGATTATGTCCTAAGCTTTGTTTCCCCTTTTCTTAATAAGTTAATCTCCTTTATATCGTTTTTTAAAGCGATAAATACTTCGTTAAAGCTACTTATCTTAGCCTTAAGTAAGGCGCTTTTTAACGCCTTCGATTATATACTAATATTATGCAAGTTTTTAAAACTTCGCGTCTTTTATCGTTAAAACGCATCCAACAATTACATTATCGCATCTTCGACCCGGTCCATCATATTACCGGTTTTTCGGTTTTAAAACTTTAACTTTTTATTTTATTACTTTAATTTTTTAACCTTATTTCCGATCGATTAATAGCTATTCTTTCGTACCTTAATAGTACGTTTAATACCGTTTATATTAATACTTAACAAGGTATAAAACCTATTTAAATTATTAATATTTTACTATTTTTCAATACAAATTCTATATCGCTCGTTTTTTAGCTGCTAAAGTAATATAATATCTTCTAAAAACGCTATGAAAGCAGGTCTTTTCCTTGCCGCCACACTTAAAATAGGCTCCTTTTGTTCCACCTTTTCCTTACTATAATACTTTTCGTTCTAAGGAATGCTTCCATTATAAAAAGGTCCTTGCTAAAAAAAAGAGAATAAGGGTTCTAATAAGCCGTTTTCTCAGCAAGGCATTGCCTAGAAATCTATTACTTGCTCGCTCTCGTCAACTGCTAAACTCTTTGTTAATTAAACAACTCGTTTTAAATTTTCGCACTTTTTTTATTAAGTTAATATTGCAAATAACTACTTCGTTTAACGTATTAAGTTATAATTAACAACTAAAAAATGCTACTATATCAGCAGTTACAGTAATCAAATATAGTAACCTAGCGTAAACTATATGTTAATATTGCTTTAGATTTAAACCGTCTGGGCCAAGCTCCTATTACATACTCAAATCTATGCTTAAAGAGCTTCTTCCAGACAAAAGGTGTCCCAGGATGCATTCTGCAGCCTAGCCCACCAGCCGTGAGCACTTCAAAGCACTAACTGCTAATAATAAGCTGAAAAGTAAAAAGTTTAATTAATATACCGCTATAACACTATCAATAGAAGGGCTTATTACAATGAAATCTCGAAACGAAATTATTCGAATATAACGAATAAGATTATTAAATCATTTAAACACCGCAACCTTAGTTAAATTATACGTTATTTCTAACTTTAACAAAGTGAAAATATACGTATTTAAAAAGTAGCTTAATATTAATTATAAAATGAATAAATTTAGTTTTCGATATTAATAACCTGTTAACATCTTACACATATAAGCGAATTATATATATAAGCGAATCCCTTTATAATAGTTCGCAATAACAAATCTAAATCATCTAACTATAACATATTATTTAATTCAAATTTAGAGTATTTCTTTCGCTAATCGTATTTATAACTTCTTACTAAATGTACGTATGATATAAGGCTTATTGCGGACGCCATAGTACGATTTCTTCCTACTCACCCATATGGGACAATTACTTTTAATAGCTATTAACAGCATTTCTTTTACTACTACCTTTTTTATCAACTAAAAAAAAGTCTTTATCCCGTAGAATTAATATATTTTTTAATTAAAATTCCTTATTTTAGTTATTTTATATACGTATAATCGCATTATTGCTTTAATAAATCTTATATTACTACGACCCGTCCTCCGACGGGCTTTACAATACGCCTTATAATAAGCCCGACAGCCTTACCTTATAGCTTTCTAACGCGGCCCCCAGCTTTCCACCGCGCCATATTTTGCGAATATTTTTTACGTATTAGAACTGGACATAAAACGGTTAGGTATATAAGTTGGAAATTCGGTTAGTAATCGATTTTGGGTCGATTAGCGTTAATACTTTCGAAATAAGGGCAATATTAGTTTAAACAGGTTAAAGGTGGGTCGGTCGCATCCGGATTGGCAAAAGAAAATAGCAATATACGTCCATAATAAACCGTATTATAATACTTATACTTATTAAAAAATTAAAAGTACGGTTAGCGTAAAATAATACGATTAACTGGAATTAATTATATATGTTAAAGTTAAATAATTTAAATTTATTATTACTAAATATCAAAAAGAGATTCGTTTATATATGTAATTCGCTTATATATATAAAACGCTATCTTATATACAGTATACTTAGAAAAAGATATTTGCTAATGATTATAAATTATAATAATTTAATAATAGTAATATTAACAATCGAACGTCATCATACTAGCTTAACGAGATAGAAAATTATTTCTATAAAGCTTAATAATTTATAACTTTCGATTTGAATAATATTTATAGATTTGATAATATTAAAACCAGTTACGAATAAGAAATAGCTTTTTAGTATTAAATACGGCGTAATCGAATATTTAATTAGCTTTGTAAAAATTATTAATGTATTTATAATTCTTCGGTAAATAATTAATTACGTTTTCAAGAAATATTAAATACCTTTATAATAAACAACTTGACAATATTTTATTTTTTTCAAAAATAAAAGTTTATAGAAGACGTACGTTATTAAAGTGCTATACATAATAAACAACGCTAATTTATTAATTAACGTAAAAGCCTGCTATTTTTCTTTATACTAAATTAAATACTTATACTATGGTATCACTTCCGAATTTATAAAAATGAACTTTAAAACAATCGCTACAGAACGCAATTGAGTAACATTCATTATAATTAAGAAATTATATACCTTTTTCGGGTTCGTTACTTATTATTCCGAATTTATTGAAATTGTTAGCCGGATAAATATAATATTAAGAGAACTTATTTAAAAGAAAAAGAAGATTCAATAAATATTATAAGGAAACTAAAGATATTTAATAAATTAGAAAAATTATTACTAGTTAATTAATACTAATTATATATAATCTTAAAAGCGTTAGTTAAGTTAAGAACTAATATGTTCAATTATACTTTAGGATTAATAAATGGATAACGTAATAAATAAAGTAAAGTACGTTTTAACGCTTTTTATTATGTAAATTATATAACCTTAAATTAGGTTATATAATTCCCGATACAAAGTCTATAATGATTATGAAGGTATTTCATAAGTTTAAGTGTTTTATTAAAAGTAATTAATATTAAGTTAAGGTTTATACGGATTATAAAAGTCTTACCTACTTTATTACGATTAAAGAACTACTAGTACGATAATTTCGTTTTAGGGAAAAGTTAACGCAAGACGATTTTATTATTATATATTAAAATGGTTAGGATACTACTCAAGCTATTTCTTTTAGCAAACGACTTAACTTTAAAAAGAAATTTAACTAACGTTAATTATATAATACTCGATAAAACATTCAAAAAAGTATTTACGCTTACGATAAACTCCTAAAACATGGGTACTATCTTAAATAGGTGATAAAATATTAAAATATATAATAACAATTTACTAAAAAAAAATGGAAAAGAATATAAGTTATAAAAAAATACAAGAAAGGCTTAATATAAGATATAACATACCACACATATAAGCGAGAAAGATAGATAAGTGAGGGACTTTTGAATACTTCGAAATATTAGATTTAAATAAATTTATAATAACATATCTTATTAATTATCATTCATTCATTTTTTCGATAAACGATTTTAGAAAATTTTTACAAAGACGCGTATTATCTCTGGGATTGCTATAAACGCTACATTTCCGTGCCTTAATTTTAACCCTTTTACAAGGATTATTTCTAACAGTTATAAGGTGCATTATTCCGCCGCCCGTTTCTTCTTCGGTTAAAAGAAATTATCCTTTATATATAACCAATATCCGGTTTAAAAAAGGTTTATTATTTGTTTTTCGAGATCTACTTAAGATATATTTCGTTATAGATAACTAAGTAAATTTCTTTCGAAAAAATAACAACACCGTACAATATTGATTTTTGTTAAAACATTAACCGATTTTATGATTTTTATCGGTAAACGACTTTAATACTTTTTGATTTTTTTCTGCAAATAACGTTTTTATTCCATTACTTTAATAATATTTGTAAGGGTTGTCGCAAATAAACAACAAATAAAACCGACGGAGATTAACGACTAAAAGATAGGTGTAAGTATAAATAAAAGAAATTCGAATTAGGGAAAAAAAGTATCAAGGTTGAAAGAAAATAAAATCAACTTCAGTAAATCCGAATTTAATATTATCAAACGTTATAAAAACTTTAAACGCGTTATAAAAGTCGGTAGAAAACACTTTTTAAAAATATAAATTTACTAACGCCGTAATAAGCTTAGAATACGTATTAAATAAACGCGTTTAAATTAAAAGAAATAAAATTAATTAAAAATTTAAGATTTATACGAAAGTTATATAGGTATATAAAATGCAATAATATCGTAAATATCGTAATTATTTTCGAATTTAATAAAATAATAACTTTCTTAACCGTCGAAAATAAAGGAATGTTTCGATATTTTCGTATACTCTCCAATTAATTAAACGAATTATTAAACTTATTTTAACATTAATCCGTTAGTTATATAGCTATTATTATACAATTAAGCTTGAAAGAAAATTGGTTTTATTATATTAAGAGATACCGATATGATGTAATTTTAAAAATACATTACTTAAATAATTTTAACCTATTTATTTTATTATTTAATTTATTAAACGTGGTTACGTTCTTCGGTATTAGCAATTCTTATAACCGTTATTACTAGAAACTCTATTAAAAATTTAAAAATATTAAAATTATAAATATTATTATTAAATATCGTGTTTTCAGATATTAATTATGATAAATCTGAATTATTTGCCGATTGTTTTTAAATTGTCGTATAACGTCTTATATAAGATCGTCGCGCATATAAGCTTATCGCGCGTTTTGTAGCATTGCGCGATGATAAACTGCAATAAATTAACTGTAACATTCTGAATTAATTCAAATTAATCTGATTTTTTATCGCTAGACGCCTTTATATCTTTTTTATCAATACGCGCATTATGTCCGGGCTTGCCGTAGACGTTATATTTCTATTTCTTTCGCTGAAACCTTTTCGCGACAATTATTTTTAGCTATTATTAGTTGCGATTGTCCATTATTACCTTTTTTCGTAGTTATAAAAGTTTGTGTTTTTTTAAAATAAATATCTTTTTTTTTAAAAAAAACGTTTGTTTTTAATTTTTCGGCCTTTATTAACGATGTGGTTAGTTTCCCGTAATAAGCCATAGTTTTCTCGAAGAAAAACGTTTTTATATACTAGTATTAAATTATTTTTCGTTTAAAAATTAACCGCTTTTACTATTTATGTTAGGAAGTTATTTTAGTAATTTTAATTTTGTTTTTTACACATAACGTTTTTATTATATCGTTTGGGTAATAGTTTTAAAAGTTTTCGCAAATAGAGAAATAGCGGAATTAATAAAAGTTAGTAAAAAAACGGTTAGTATAAAAATAATTAAAACTTTGAATTCGAAAAGAACGCGATTAAGATTAATTAAAATCAGTTTTATTTTTACGAATCCCGATATAATGTTATCGGTCGTCATAATATTTTAAAACGCGTTACGGAAACCCGCGATACAGTCCTTTTTGGCAATATAAGTAACGTAACGTCGTATAAAATTCTTAATATGTAATAAATAAACGCGTTTTAAAAAAAGTTAAGGTATCTTAAAAGGTTAAAATAAGGACAAAAAATGGGTTAATATATATAATATAATAATATCGTAATTAATGTAATATTTTTTAAATTTCATCGAATAATAGTTTTCGTAATCGTTAAAAATAAAAAAAACATATCGCTTTTGTCGTACGCGTTAAAATATATTAAGTAAAATAGTATATTTATTTATTATTTAATTATTTTCGTTTCTATTAATCTTTTAGTTAGATAAAAATGAGTTATTGGTATATTAACAAAAAAGGTAATTTTTTATAAGGATATTAAATAAGGATAAGATTTAATTTTAAAAGTTAATAATTTATAATATTATAAAATATTTCTGAAGTTTTTATGTAATTTATTTAGCTTTTTTACATTTTTTAATATTAATAATAATTATACCGGTTGCTTTAAAAAACTCTATTAAAGATTTTATTGCGTTAAAATTATAAATATTTTCTTTTGTAATACCGTATTTGGTAATTATATTTCGAATTAACTTGAATTCTTTACGAAACATTTTTACATTTTCGTATAAAATTTTTAATCATTTATTTTTTGATTTAAAGGCGTTTTAAATTTTACTACCATTTAGTAAAGTTAATTACTTATTTAATTTCGATACGTTCGATAGTTAGTTATGTACATAGTAAATTCGTTATATTTTTAATATATTTACGCTCGATAGAAAACGTTGGCGTATATAGGTTAAGCATTTATTCCATAATCGATTTTTTTTTTCAGTCGGTGTAACTTTTTGCAAATAAGAGATAATATCGGTATGGAAAAGTTTACCGCCAATTCGATTTTTTAAGGTGTATTCGAGAACGTCGTATATTATATGAAGCTATTTATAATCAAGCTTCGGGTTTGTTTTTTTCGCTTAAAGAGTTAGATTTACTTTAATATTTTTTATAAGCCGTTTTATATTATTGGCGTTAAAAAATAAACGATTAAAGTTAGATGGTGAATATAGTAAATAAAACGCGCGACGAGCTTATGTGCGTGACGAGCTCATATAAGACGTTATTATTTTTAATAACTGACTTTTCGATTTAGGCTTAGTAATACTTTATTTTGCTTTGTATTTACGTTAGTTATTTAGTTAATTTAACCGTGTTCCGTAATATGTTAGGTAAGTAATAAATTTGATATATTTTTATTATATTAACGGCAGATAGAAAATGTTCGTATACTTGAGTCGAAGATATCGTCGACCATACATTTCTTTTTAGTCGCTGATAATTTTTGCAGATATAGATAATGTCCGCTTAAGCGTATTTACTATTCGATAGTATAATAAGATAAAATATAAAACTTTATAAATATAATTAAATTTTTAAGAACTAAAGTTCGGGTTTCGTTTTTTAATATAAATAACTCAGTTTAATCTCTCCTTTATAAGGCGTCTTATATAGTGTTAGTACTAAGAAATAAACGATTAAAGACAAATAGTTAAAATAGCTGAAAAGCTCCCTCGCTTATATGTGTCCCTCACTTAAATATATGGCACGTTAAAGGAATATCAATTATATATATACCTAAGGAATATATATATCCTTAGAACGCCTTTCCTACGCTTCTTAATTCCTTGGGCGGATATAATATATAAGGTTTTACCTTAATATACTAGATGCGTTGGAACAAATATGCGATAACATAGGTTATACAAAAAGCTACAACTATTACTAATCGTAAAACAACTATTGAATTTTAATACAATAAACTTTACTATAAATTTCTTTGCCAGAGAATTTAATTACAGGTATATCGTACGATAATATTCTCGTGATCGTCGACCGATTTAGAAAAGTTTTTTTATTTTTTACCGTATTATAAAAATATAACTTTTAATGAAATAACGTGTATCTTCTTTAAGAAATATTATAAAAATATACAAACTATTATACGAAAATATCCTTAATGAAAATATGACATTTACTATTAAGTTTTGATATGGCTTGATAACATAGATTAATGTAAATTATACATTTTTAACGGCCTTCGACAGTAAACTAATATTCGATACAGCGATAAAATTACACGTTAAAAACGTCCTTACGATTTTATACTAATTTGAAATATAATAAATAGGTTGAACAATTACTAACGGTTTTGTTACCTTAAAGTACCTGTTTTATAAGAATATTAAAACGATTTCGTTTATACCTAATTTCGGTTATACGTTAACAATTAACATAAAATAAATAAAAATGAAAAGTTTAATTAATATTAAAAGTATTATTACGCGCAAATAGTTAAAATAATTATACGTCAAAATAATAATAAAACTCGACTATGTACGTAATAAAAGAAAGAAATATTATAATTAAAGAATGTTAACAAAACTAGAGCATAAGAAGTTATATAATTCTTCAAAATATTAAAATATAACTCTAAAAATCCTAAAGTAAAAGAAAAAACATAAATGCTTTTTTCGGATTCGAACTTCAGCCGGTAACATATTAAGTATTCGTAATACGCCGTTATAGTAATAAAGCGTATACGAAATGTAACCGAAATAAGGCCGCGGTGATAACGGGGTAACGGGGTTGCCGTAACAAAAAATACATAATCTTAGTTCCGGTATAAAAGTAGTAATATTATCGTATAGGATAATGTTAGTTCGATTAGATTTTACCGCATTTTAACTTTTACCGTTTTCGCAATATAAATATTAAACGTTTTCTTTAACTTTTTTTCCTTTTTGTTTCCTTTTTTTTTTTACGTCCGCCGTATTATTAACGTTTTTGTACCGCTGCTTTTTTTATATATTACTTTTTCGTTATTTTTTTCGCCGTTTGTTATTCCCGCTTTCTCTTTTTTTATTACCGGAATAATATTTTCCCGATTTATATTATTTAGTAACGCCCGTTTGGGTTAGACGGTCTTATATAATTTGTTTTAAGAATGTTATTTTGAATTACAAATTTAATATTAGCGAGATACCGCTGTTACGTTATTTTTTCGAATCCGCCGCGAAAGGTAAATATACGTTTTATATTATGCGTTAAAAAGTTTATTAACTAGTAAATTGTATACTTCGTGATATTAGTTTTATAAAATTCAGTTATATTAAAATCGTATTTCCGGAAACTCGTAATTGATTTTTAAGTAGATCGGTACGGGTGCGATTATTTAACGTTATATTCAAAATTATACCTAATATTTTGAAAATATAGGATTTTTCTATAATGGTATTCGCTTTTCTTTATATTGTTCCCGTTTGTACCGATAACACTTTTTGTAAGTATATTTTATTTTCCGTTATTACGTTTTGTCCCCAGAGGTTTTATTAATAACGTTAAAGTAAAGAAATATTAACAATTAAAAATAATTCATATTAAGTTAGTAATTTTACGCTTACAGTACGAATATATATTTTCGTAATTCCGAAAGAGTTTATTTAATTTTTGTTAAATTTATTAAGTTTATTTAACCTTTTATATTTCGTATTAACTTATACGCGTTTTTCGGTTACAAACGTACCGGCGTTAGTACGGTATCGATTAATTTATTCGGTATAACGGCTTTGCGTTTTTATTCTTAACGTTTTAATTTTTTCAAAAATATGTTCTAATTACTTAACGTAATTCATCGTTTTAATGTATTTCTTTTATTATATAAACGTTTTAAATGTTATAAGCGGGCGTTATAACTTTATATTTATAGAGAAGTTAAAACTATAATTAATTAAAAACGGCGAAATATTAATAATTTCGAATATATATTTGTTATTAATATATTTAGTTAAAAAGTTAATTTAATTAATCGTTTTAATAAAACGAATTATAATTTCGTAGGTATTATTTTATTATTATATTAACGATTGCCCTTTAGCCGTCGGTTTGCGGGTAAAACATAATTAAAGCGCGAAACGTAACCCCGATACGTAATTTATTTTCTTTCAAAAAGATAAAATAAATTACGTATCGGGGTTTGATATAACCGTAATTAAGGTACCGTATAAACTGTATATATTAAAAATGAAAGCGTTAGCGAAAATAATTATTAATCTATCTTCAACAATAACGAAATAGCGTATTTTCGTAAATTTGTTAATTATTATAAGAACGTATTTATACGCACGCCTTAATTTTTCGTAAGGGGGGAGGGGGTTAGCGTAATTTATAGATATATTATTTTATAAAAGAAACGGAATAGGTAAAAGGTTAAAAAAACCGGTTAACGAAATTTTGAATATTTTACCACGATAGTAAAAGTAATAATTTTATACGAACGTAGTTACGTTTCGAGATAAACGTATTTAATAATAATTCTCCCATAATAGGTTATATATTTTCAAACGGTTAAAGTATTTTACGGGCGTAATATTATGGTTACGGTATAATATTTAAAGTTTTCAAGTTTTGTTATTAGGTATAAATAACTTATTTTTATTATAAATACCTTTTGATATTATGTTAAAGTTAATTTCTACGGTTTTAATTTTTATACGACTATTTTCTTGAAATTATTTTTAAGTTAAATTTGTTAACGCCATTAGGATATTACTAATTAAGGGTAATAATTTGTATACGTTATTAATAAATGCATTTATCGGTTTATTAACGTTTATGGCGTATATTTTAAAAGGGGTTTTTTATTTTTTAAGTAAGAATATTGTTTTAAAATGGTACGTTATTTTATTATCGGTAATATCGTAGCGGTACGTTAGTAAGATGCCGGGTTAGTGTAAAAGTGCGTCCGGGGCCGTAATCGTTTTTTTGTTTTTTTTTTGGTTTATCAATTATTTCAAATCGGAAATCGTTAAAAATTAAATTAACGGATTTACCAGTAGTGTAAGGATTTTATGGCAGTAGAATATTAAAAGTTTTTATAATTAGTAGTAATTTATATATGTTTCTAAGTTTTTTTTAATTTTAAACGTTATTTTTTCGAAGGTTTTAACAATAGTTATTAAGTTCTTATCTTTAATTTCGTAATTATATTTTATAAGTTATATTTAGTTAAAAAAAGACGCTAGGTTGTAAAATGTTTTACCAATTGTATTGTAAAAGTATTTTTTCCGATATTTTATCGAAAATATTAATTTTTAAATCGTTTTATGTTAAGGGTTATAATACGATAAAACCGGCGTTATAGGTTAAAAAACCGGTTTATTTTGTTTTATTTATTAATGTAAATAAAGGTTTTGTAATTAGGGAAAAAACTTTATAAAATGTTGGTAAAAATTCGCGAAACTGAAAATGCGTTATAATTTTCGTAACGTTTCGAATATTTTTTGTATTAAATACTTATTACTTTATTAGGGTTTATGGCGATGCCGTTGCTAAAACTAATTAAATTTAAATAACGTATTTTTATAATATGAAATTCGTATTTATGGATATTTATCGTTAAGCCTGCGTTCGCGAATTAATGTATTATTTCGCGTATATAGCTTTTATACTTTTTTTTTTGCTATAAATAACAATATTATTAAGATAAACCGTAACGTATTTATCTAAAAGGTTAAATAAGGTATGGCTAATATAATGTTAAAACAAAGTTAAGGCGTTTGTTATACTAAAGTTTTCCACGAAATATTCGAATAAGTTAAATTAAATCATAAAAGTTATTTTTGTTCGTTTTTTATGGTAATACGTAAGCGGTTAAACGTTGTAACGATATCGAATTTCGTAAATCCCCGCGTTAAATAAAAAGTATTTAGGGTTTTACAAATAAAGGGGATAAGGTAACGATTTTTTACCGTAACGTTGTTAAGGTTGCAGTAGTGTATATAAATACGGATTTTGTTTTCCGGTTTTATTGTAAGTAAAATAAAGGCGGCTGCGGAAAAACTGTTAAAACGGATAAATCTTTTTAAGGTAATTATTTATGTATTTTTATATAATTATTAATTTATATGATAATTTAATTCATGCGCGGTTTTATAATAACGTTTAACCTAGAAGTAATTCCATTTTATAGATAAAAGGTTAATACGGTAGTAATTCGTTAACGTTATAAGGGATAAACGTTTACGTAAGGTCGTAACATTCCGGTAGTAACTTTTTTAAGATTTTAGTTATCGTCGTAAATAATGTATTATTTAAGTATTTTTATATGTTTTTTTCGATAACGTGGTGTAATAAAAATATTTTCACGATTTAATTATATAAAATTCGTAATTATAGTAGGATAGTAACAAGGTTAATAATGTTATTTTGAATAAAGATATTACGAAAGATTACAGTAAATATTAACGGCGTTATTTTGTTAACGGAAAGTTTTTAAGTTTATATTATCGCGATTTTGCGTAAGACGTTCGTAAGGGTTTTAAAATTAGTTAAGGGTATAAAATCGATTATGATATTATTTATTTTATTTAACGTTAAGAAACTAATTATAGGAAATAATTATATTTTTATTAAAATATTATGTGTATAATAAGAAAAAGGTAGTTATATAAAGTTAGGCAAAAAATTCGTAGAAAAATATAATGTAAAAAGTTCTGATAATATTGCGTATTTAATCCGTATAGTTTTCGTTATTTAATTAATATTAAAGTTATATTTATATAATTAAAATAATTCGAAAGTAATATCGGCGCCGTTTAAAGTTATTAGTATAATATTATTCTTGTACGATAAAATTTATATAAAGTCGTATTATATATACGAAATTAATAAAATTTACGATTAAGCCCTTTATTAATTAAAGTTAATAAGTTTAAGGAATAAGGTAGGAAAAAAGGTTATTATTATATATAAAGTTATTATTAACGAATTTGATTAATAAGTAACTGTAATTTATTATAAACCGCGCCCGTAATATATTACTGTTGTTAAATTATATTTAAAACAAAAAAATATATATTAAAATTTATATAACGTATATATAACTTCACTTCGTCATTATTTCAATAATTCGATAAACGTTTTTAGTTACCATTCATTTTAGAGGTTAATTTTTTTTACCCTATAGTATTATCGTTTCATTACCGTGGTGTAATTACGCTGTTAACGTCGCCAGATTATAGGCGTTGGTTTAGGCATATACAGAACTAATCTTTCCTTTGTCTATAATATATATAAAAGTTTTTTTTGCGTCGGTATTAGTGTTTTTCCTCGCCTAATAAACCGTAAGTGTTATTTTTTTAGCTTAATACGGTATTTAATTATATAAGTTCCGGGTTCGGGGTTATAAATGCGTTAGGTTAACGTTATGATCTTAGCACGTTAGATGGGATATTTTTCGCTATACGTTTATGGAAAACTTTGTTTATTTTGTTGTTAAATAAATTTTAAAATGTTATATTTAGGTTTTATTATTTTTAAGATCTAAGCGTTATATTTACGGCATGAAAGTTTTTTGTAACGTTTTATTAATTTTTTATTATAAAGCGATACTACCCAAAATGGGTGGTCACCGATTATAATTAATTAACCGGATAAAATTGTTAATAAAATTAGCAAAAGCGGTTAAGTTTTATTTTAAAAATTAGAAGTTTAATAAGTTTATGTTATCACGTTAATAGTAATGTAAATCTGAGCGAGAAATAAGACCATATCGCCAACGTCGTGTTAATTATACGATTACGCCCCGGGATTTAAAAGTTTGGTTACTACTTTATTTATTTTTTAGTATATACCGAATTAAATATTACTTTAAAACCGTTAAGCGGTACATATAATATAATCTATTAGTAATAAATATACGTTTTGATTTATAACGAATTTAAAGCGTATTAAAGAATGTTAGTTAAAAAAAATTTTCCGGAATTTTCCGTATTTAGCGTTTTTTTAATTATCGGGATTTTAATTTACGTACGCGTTAATTTTCCGTTATGCCGACGACGGGTTAGGTTGCTAATAAAGTAAAGTTGAAAAAAAGTTAAGTAGTGGTAATTTATGAAGCGTATAAGTTTTATTGCACGTAATTATTAAAATTTGGTTTTCTTAAAATATATGCAAATATTAGTAGTACGATATAGAAAACCGTAATTTGTTATAATAATTATTTTACGGTTATTAAAGGTTTTTTTATTTAGTTATTTTTAGTTATTAATTATTACCCCGTAATAAGTTAATTTCGAAGATCGTAAATTTTATATATGAATTATCACGTATTTCGTAACGATTATTTTGCGTCGGTAATATGCCGCCATAAAGGAAATTATTTATTTTCGAAATGTTAATAAGTTTTTTCCAAGGTAATAAAAATGTTTTATAAAACTTCTTAAGGTTATTCGTTAAGTTCGAGGAGTTTTTTTAACCGCGTAAAATTATATATAATTATATCGTAATAATAGTTAAATGGGAGAAATTTTAAAAAAATATTTAGGAATTGGTAGGTCGTAATAGCGGCGTTATGTTATTATTTTAAGTTTATTTAAGTATTAAGGTATTAATATTTATAGTGTTTTTTGGTATTAAAGTATTTAGGGAATATATGGTAAGGTAGCGACGTATTAGTGACGGATTTGGGGTGATGTAAGGATATGTGACGGCTAGGCTAATTAACCAACTATTAAACCTAAGTCGACGGGTTTATGTTGGCAGAGTACGGTGAGAAACTGAGCAATGATAACTTAGTCACGTCTCGTGATACCAAGGGTGTCTTGGATAACGAAGTTGTATTGCAAGCTGTCGCTATCTAACTACGGAGTCACGGGTGTATATATCCTTTCTTTGCTCCGTTGTGATCCGACGGAGCAGTTCGGATCCTTTTGTTTACATGCATATGGATCCGTTGTGATCCGACGGTTCAGTTCGGATCCTTTTGTTTACATGCATATGTGTGTCCCCGTAACTGATCCACTTAGATCCTGTTTCGGTCCTAGCGCGACCGTTTCCGCGACCTTCACTGGTTGAGCCGTAACAGTTTTGGCCGAGTTTTTGGCGCGTTTTTTCCGGATACGTTGGTAGCGTTAGTATTATTAGATTAAGGGTACGAAATTGGTTAATCGTATTTTTTAGTTTTTGGATAAGCAAATCAACGAATTTTCCTTTATCGTAGTTATTTAAATTTTAAGGGGTTTGGATGTAATTAATTGGAGCACCGTGGCTTACGGATCGTTGTCAGATATAGATTGGAACATTATTATTTTTAATGGTTTAACCGTTATTAGTAAAAAATTTTTAATAAATGTTAAGCGTTTATGAAATTTTTCGCGGGTTTTTAAAAAGTTTCGAAATCCGAATAGTTCTTTATTTTATTAAGCATTAGGTAAGTTTGTTAACTTTTCGAGTATTTAAAATTTTTTCTGCTTTATATTTTTGTTCATTTTTTATTTTTATATCGTTTTGTTTAGTACGTACTTTGATGGTGTTTGCGGTTAATTCGAGTAAAGATACGTGGAAAACCGCGTAGAATTTAATTTTTGGGTAGTAAGTTTAGTTTGTAATTATCTTTTCAATTTTTTTTTAACGATTTTTTATGGGCCGGTATATTTGAAATCGAGTTTTTAATTTAGTTTTTTTGTTTGGATATTTTTGGTAATTATCTAAATTTTCTTTTCTGAAAAGGTTAATTTTTTTAACCGTTTTTGGTTGTAGTATTGTTTTATTTAATGTCGTACGAATTCGAGTTTTGTTTTCATTTTTTGGTATAATACTTTAAATTGCTTCAACGTTAAGATGCTTTTAATATTAAGTGGTCCTTTTTTTATTTTTTATAAGGTTTTAGTATGAAGTTAAAATTTGCTATAGACGGAGTTATTTTAATGTTTTTATGGTAACTGGTATTATAGATTATTTGCGCGATTTGTAGTTTTTCGACCCAGTTATTTTGCTTGTAATTGATGTAATATCGTAGGTATGTTCCGAATGTTTAATTTTGTCGTTCGGTTTGTTTGCTTGTTTAAGGTCGAAACGTATTAGATAGTTTATAATTTAAGCCGATTTATGTTATTAGGTTTTATTAGAATTTAAAGGTAAATGTTGTACCTTTATTTTAAATGATTTTGAGTAGTAATTTGTATATATTAAAAATATTTTTGTAAAAGATGTACGTTATTTGTTTAACGTTAGAATTTTTGTTAAAAGGTAAAAAGTAAGAAAATTTATAAAACGATTAACGATTATAAAAATGCTGTTATAGTGTATAGTTGTGGTTAGGTTATTTAATAAAAGGAGTTTAGTGATGAAATTTATGGTAATAGAATTTTATAGTCGTTGTGCGATTGGTAACGGTTGTAATTTCCCATAAGGCTTATGTTATTATATTTTTATTTTCGTATACACGTTATATTGGCGTTTTATTTTTTATAGTATGTTTTTTATTCTTGGGAAATCGTAGGTACAGTCGGGGTGCAAAAGTCTCGGTTTAGTCTCGAGAGGGGGCGCACGTACCAATGCACACCCCCCCCCCATTTGCACACCCCGAATTTTAAAACCTTTAGTTTTTAAACTCCAATAACTTAATAAGTACGATGGCAAATAAAAAGTAATAGATATAATTGTATAGAACAGTTTTCAAATCTAATGTCAGCTATATAATATAAGGGACTTTTAACGATATTATACTAAAATATAAATATATATTAAATAATATTAACAATAATAATAAAAAAGGATTTTAAGTAGTAAAATTTAAGAAAAGGCATATAATTAAAATAAGTTATGATAATACTTAGCAAAAAAGCACAAATATTATAGTACTTATATAATATATTATAAATGTAAAAATATTAATATATACCTTGTTGATTTATATAATAATAAAATTATCAAAATATATTAAATCGAAAAAAATCCAAAATAATTATTATAGTTTTAAATAATTATAAGCACATTAAGTACGGTTTAAAAGTTTAAATATAAGTATTTACGATATATAATATATGTTAATTTCTAAATAAACATAATCCTTTATTTTAAAGGAAAACAAAAAATTAAAAATAAATAGAAACAATTCAGAAAATTAAAAATAGTTATTTTTATAATATTCTAAACCTTAAAATTTCATATAATATAATTTATATTATATATAACTAAATTTTTCAAAAAATATTAATATAAATTATAAAAATAAAATATATTAAATATTATGAACTAATATATAATAATATAATATTTTTTTTCGTTATTTTATAATTAACTTAATATATTTCATTATACAAAATAAAAATCTATTTAATTTTTTTTATTATAGCTTTATTTTACAATTTTACTTTTTTGATATTATTTTTTATAAAATTAAAAATTCTATATCTTAACGTTTATATATATTATTATTTAATAATATTTCTTAAGTAAAAAACAAACGTTTAAAGTATTATTTTACGGTTTTTACTTTTGGCTTTAAATTTTATTACATTTTATAATTAATTTTATATCGATATTATATATTATAGTACAGTTGAAAAAATTAAGTTAAATTATAATATATTGCATTTATATTTTACTTTTATGTTAAACTTCGCTTTTCGCTTTATAATGCAATAGCCGTTACTTAAAATACATTATAGCGGTTATAAAGTTATTAAAGTTTAAATTATAAAGGTTTTAAAATTCGGGGTGTGCAAATAGGGGGGGTGTGCATTGGTATGTGCGCCCCCTCTACATCACATGTTCTCCACCACCACTTTTTAGGTTTAATTATAAATAATCCACTCTTTTTAACTACATTTTGATAGAATTTAAAATTTAAAATATAAAGTCATTTCCGAATGTAACTATAACTTTTCAAGTAAAAATACCCTTTAATTGCATATTTTATAGACAATATTAATTAGGCTTTCTAAAATTTGAAAAGTTGATTTTCAATAATTCAAAATAAGTTTATATATTTATTTTCTATTAAAAAACTTATAAAAAAAGCTTAGTAATAAACTATTAGCAGCATTTAATATATATAAAATCATAATAAATTGGCGATATATTAATATAGTTATAAAAGGTTAAATTTTGAATCGATTTTATATAGTTTTTAAGTACTTAAAATAAGCATTTTAGCGTATATATAGAAAAAAAGCAAAAACCGATATATATGCGTTTATATATCATACTTCGAAAAGAGATTATAAATTTAAATTATATCCTTTATTACGTAAGTTATTCAAATTTTTAAATTTTCTCAATTTTTATCTTGTGTTTAAAGTATTACTACATTAGGTTAGCGCGCTTTTATAACAAACTAAATAGGCCAAAATATATATCATGTAAATATCTGTAATGTAATAATTTTTATATTATTATTATTATTGTATAAAGTTGTAAAGATATTTAAGTTAGAAATGTATGAGTTTGTATGGAAAAAGGGGATCTACCGAGACTTTTGCACCCCCACTGTACGTTAAAAGCGTTTTCAGGTTTTGTAGATTTCTAGGTATTTATATAATAAATGTTTATGTATTTCTCGTATTAGGTTTTTTTGATATTGTTTCCGGATTTGTAATTTACTTATTTTTTTAGGTCATTTGTGGTTATGTATTTTAATTTTTTTTAAGACTAGATCGTTTATTAGAGGCGTCGGCTTTGTTATTTTTTAAACTTTTCTTATCTATAATAACGAAATTATATTTTATTAACTTTTTTACGTAACGAAGTTGTCGTGTTGTAAATTGTTTAGTCGTGGTCAATCGGGTGAGATATTTATAATTCGTATAAATTTTATTTTAATGTTAATTGTTTTTAAGAAAATGTTTAAATTCGCGAAACGTTTTAATAATAGTTAAAAATTCCTTAAAGGGAATAACGTAACATAATTTTAGTTTTTGCAATTTGTAGGAAAAAAAAGTCATAAGGGGTAGAATTTTTGATTGTTTCGTTGTTCGATTATTACGTTTAAAGTATAGTTTAATACGTTGGTTTTTAGTTTTATTAGACGATTTCGATCGTATATACTTAATATTAGTTAATTTGTAATTGCTTATTTAAGTTGCCGGAATGTTTTTTCCGTTCCTAGCGTTTATTAAAAAAAACTTTCTTTTCCGTATAAGCTTATTTAAAGGTATTATTATTTGGTTAAAGTTTTTTACAAAGTTGCGATAGTAATTGGCAAATCTAAAAAAGGTTTATATTTTTTTGACCGTGGTAGGTTGCGTTTAATTTCGTATAGCAGCGATTTTTTAAAGTTCATTTTAATATGTTTAAAAGTGATGATATGGTTTAGGTTTTTAATTTTTTCCGTGTAGAATTAGGTTTTTTCTGCATTAATTAATAGGTTGGCGTTTTGGAATAGTTGTGGTATTTTATAGGCGTATTTTTCGTATTGTTTTTTAATTTTTGAAACAATAAGAATGTTCTTGAGGTAATAAATTATAAACACGTTAAAATATTCCCTAAGGATATGGTTAACCATATGCTGAAAGGTAGTAGACGCGTTAATAAGTTCTATAAGGGTGTTAAGGTACTCGTAAAAACCGTATTTAATCCTTAATGTTATTTTTTATCCGTAGTTTTTTTCAATTCGAATTAAGTTATATTTATTTTTAAAATCGAAGGCTGTAAATTATTAAACTTTATGGAAGCGATTTCTTATTTTATTAATTAAGGGTAATAGTATTCGATTTTTGATAGTAATATTGTTAAATTGTTAATAGTTTATAATTAGTCGTAATTTGCCGTTCTTTTTAGGTATAAAAAATATAAGGTAGCTGTTTGGTGATTTAAATAATCGAATTCATTTTTTTAAGTCGATCTCTTAAATTTTTTTTAAAGCTATGTGATTTTACCTTGTTAAGGTTATAAATTAGATTAACTTTAATCGATAATTCTTTTTAGGAGAATTTCATAATTTTATTCGTTATATTTTTGTAATTCTGTTTCAAGTTTTTATTTAAAAAGTCGTTTATATTTATGATAATATAGTAAAATATTAATTAGTTTTTTTAAATTTTATATTAGTTGTTGTAAATCGTTATTTCATTATTTTAATTTCGTTTTGATAGTAGTAATAATACGTCGTATTTTTTTATAATGTTGAATTTTTTTTATATCGTGTTCTTATGGGTGGTAAGATTTTTGTCGTATTTTTATGTTAATATTTGTCGTTATTTTATAATCGGGTGTTAAAATTTTTATAATTTTTTTCTGTATTTGTCGTTAGGTCGTAAATAAAACTTTACTTAGTTAATTTCCTAATCGATTAACGTCTCACACCCCCTCCCCGCTTATACCCCCTCGCCGCTCGTTTTTTGGCACTTCGTAACAACAAATTCAAATAACTTAATAATAACATATCGCATTAATTAAAATTAATCGGATTTTTTTCGCTAGACGTATTTATAACTTTATCATAAATACGCGCATTATGTTAGGGTTTGCCGCAAACGCCACATGTACGTTCTTTTGTCGTAACCCTTTTACGACGATTACTTTTAATCGTCATTGGTTACATTTTTCCACCACCCTTTTCTTTTTCGACTAAAAAAGCTTATCCTTTTTTTATATTAAGTGCCCTTTCTTTTTAAAAACGTTTATTTTTAATCTTTTAACGTTTACTTAAAATATAATTACTTTAGCGTAATTAATCGGTTTTTTATTTCAGAAAAGTAACTTTATGCCAAAGTATTAACTAATTTTTAGTTAAAAAATTAACCGATTTAATAATTTTTATTAGCAAATTACCTTAATAATTTTTTTTTTTTTTTACACCTAACGTTTTTATCTTATTACGTCTTAAATATTCCTAAAGGTTTTCGCGGACGGGGAAATAAAACCGGCGGAAATTAACGGAAAGACGATCGGCGTAAGCATAATTAAAGGAATTTCGAATTCGGAAAAAACGATATTAAGATTAAATAAAACGAAATCAGTTACGGCAAATCCGGATTTAATATTATTAAACGTTATAATAACTTTAAACGTACCGTAAAAACCGGCAAGGAAATTTTTCTTGGCGATTTAAATATAATAACGTCGTATTAAGCTTTTAATATATAACGAATAAATACGTTTTAAAAAAAACAAAATACGTTAAAAAGTTAAAACTTATGCGAAAAATGCGCAAGCATACAAAATGTAATAATATCGTAATTAACGTAATATTTTTCGAATTTTATTAAATAATAATTTTTATGGCCGTCGAAAATCAGGAAATATTTCGATTTTTTCGTCCGTTTTCGAATATATTAATCGAAATATTAAACTTTTTTCAACCTAATTCGTTTATTATTTAACTATTATTACTTAATACGATTTTGAAACCAATTACTAACGGTAAATTATTACGGAATTAAAATTTAAAGTAATTTTTCCCCGTTATAATAATAAATAACGGTATAACTTAATTTTAACAATTAATAGCTTAAATAATTATAACTTATATTTTATTCCCTTATTAAACTTTTTTAAACTTTTTACGTTTTTCGGTATTAGTAATTATTATATCCGTTATCATAAAAAACTTTATTAAAAATTGAATATCATCGAAATTATAAATATCATTTTTTATAATGCCGTATTTTACGATAATAACTCAAACAAGTTCGAATTATTTGCGACATATTTTTAAATTTTCGTATAATACTTTTCAATAATTAATTTTTCGATTTAAACGTATTTAGAATTTTTGTTACTATTTAACAAATTTTAATATTTAATTAACTTCGACACGTTACGCAATACGTTAGGCAAGTAATAAATTCGCCATATTTTTAACGTACTAAAACCGGATAGTAAACGTTCGTATACCTAAGTAAAGGATTCGTTCGATAATTAATTTTTTTCGGTCGGCGTTAATTTTGGCAAATTGGGAATAATATCAGCTTGAGAAGTTATACCGTCATATCGGTTTTTTAAAATAAATTCGGCCATGTTATATATTATATAAAAACGTTTATAACTAAATTTCGGGTTTTGTTTTTTACCTTAAACGGTTAAGTTCATTTTTGATTCTTTTGTAAGCCGTTTTATACTGTTGGTATTAAATAATAAATAATTAAAGGTACGTAATTAAAGTGGTTACAAAAACGAGCGGCGAGGGGGTATGAGCGGGGAGGGGGTGTGGGACGTTAAGGGGTTATATTAACCTAATTATGTTTTTTTTTAAATTATATTGTACTTTCTTAACGGTACGATATCGAAATTAATTGTTATATATTTTCTTGGGATAAAGATATCGAAGTTATTAATTTTACGTATAATTATTCCGTTATCGAAAAAAAAAATTAACTTTTGGCGGTGTTCGTAATATAAAATTTCTTTTATATTCTTATGGTAATTTAAACCGGTTTATCATTTTAGATATTATGTAATTATTTTTAAAAGTTCCGTTGCTTATTATAATAATGTATTAATATAATTTAACCCGTATTTTCAAAATGATAAGGTTGTTGTTATCCCTTATGATTTTTAAAGCCCGTTTTGGGAGTTTTTGTTAATTTTTTTGAGTTTTACTTATATGTGGCTTTTTTATAAGTAGCTTTCGTTTTTTGGGTGTTGTTTAAGTTCGCGCATTTATTTTTCGAGATCCTTTATTTTGTTTCGTAATTGCTTGATATGTTATTGTCGTTTTGATTTTTTTCCAATTGGTAAATGTAGGTTTCGTATTTTTCCGTTTTATTGCGAAATTATATTATCCGGATTTTTGTAGTTTTATTGTTGCTTTTAATTAAAGCATTTTTTCGGTTTGTTGCCGTATTTCCTGGTTTTATTAAGTAAATTATTTTTTATGATATGAACCGTTTCTCACTTAAGGGTATTTTCGTTGGTTCCCTATAAGTTTTTAATAACTTGGGTAAGGTCCATTAAAATTCCTTTTCTTTCTTATGGGTTGTGGTAGTAAACAGTTAAAGATGAAGGTCGGCGATTTATTGTCGTATGGCTAGATTAAGTTCTTTTTAGGCGGCTTCTTTTTTTTCTTGTCGGTGCTTACATTATTTATAGTGATAGAAAGGGTTTTTTCGCGGGTATCATCTTTCTGGAAGCCAGTTGTATAAAGTTACTTTTATATCGATATTTTTTTAAAAGTTAAGGCTCCGAAGGTAACGATATTATTGCTCGTTTTGTTTGTTTTTACGTATTTAATGAAGTTGAATTTTCCATTAGTTATACGTATAATACGTTTATACATAAAACGTTTTTATACTTTATGATTTGGGTATTATTATTGTCGGCAGTAGAAGGCGTGCTTTCGTTTATGTCGATTTAAAATATTAGAATAAACGGTTTTAATTTATCCTTTGTATTTTTATAGTTATTCTTTTATTTAAGGGTTTTAATAAAATTACTTCGCGTGGTATTATAGCGACCGTTTTTTCTTTGAAATTCTTTAAGGATTACCCGGTAGGTATTAAGGTTTAACGTTTATTTTATTATAATTGTTTGGACAATTTATATTAAGATATTTTGTGACTCGTTTTGTTATAATTTTAACATTCGATACCTTGTGTATTTCATTTTTAAATGGTGCTAATTTCCATAACTCCTGGTTTAGTTTTATGTAAGGTATTTTGTCGTTAAGGTGTACTGGTATTAGTGTTGTAGCATAGTTTATTGTCGTATTTTCTTTTTACGTTGCGCGTTCGTTAAGCGTATTATTTATTATCAATCTTTACTGCTATTACGATGTAATTGGTTAATTATTTTGGTCGATCCATTTTGAACAATTTTTTTAGGATTTTTCTTTAAGACTTTTAAAAAATTGGGCCATTAACCTTTTTTGTTTTTAATTAAATTTCGAAAAAGGTTGGATCAGTTTATTACTATAACTGGAGGTAAATCCTCTTTGTCGTAATTGTTAAATTTTTATTTCTTTTTTCGTTTTTTCGTTTATTATTTTAAAATTTTTTAAAAAAGTTTGTTCGAATTTTTTATAATTGCTATAAATTTCTATTACTTCCGGGTTTTGTTGTTTTAAGGGTATTGTGATATATTCCTTTATAGCGGGTTCAAATTAAGTGGTAACGTATTTTAAAAGTTGTTTAGCGGCAAATTTTACTCGCGAAGTTGGCCTAATAAGGCGTATTAGAAAATACTCGAAATAAGATCGGCATAAGGTATAGAACAATTGTAATTCATAATTTTTTAAAACCACCCTCTTATTTTTACGGTATATTTAACTCTTTTTATTTTTTAATTCGTTTAATTAAGGATATTACATTTTTTAGTAAATTTAAAAATCACAAAGGTTTCTATATTATAATAGTTATTATTTACTTTCCTATTATGGTGATTATTGAAATGGGCTAGGGTGTTACGCTTGCACTCGGATTCGGCTGATCAGTTAGCCCGAATCTCACATATATATTAAATCATTCTTTTTACCATTGGTTTAACCCTAGGACATCACCATTTATCACGCTTTACACTCACATTAATTGCTATGTTCAACACTATGAATATACTCGTTGACTTTTCCCATCAACTCTTACCTAGAAAGTGATTCACTCAAAAAATCTGAACTGATCAAGACTGAATTTCCCCGGCCCATTTCATTATCTTAAGTCATATATTTATGCATCCGGCACTACTAATATTACTTAAGTCTTTTACCTTTCAAAAATAAATTTAGTTTTTTCTATTACGTCAACTAATAAATTAGTATTTTATAACGCCTGTAAACCTTTATGGCTATATTCTTTATATACTTTTTATATTTCCGGAAAGATAAAACTATTATTAAGGACGCATTACCAAAATCTTTAATTAGTTTTTAAGAATATGGTTAATTATTTGTAAGAGGTTACTAGTACGTTAATAAGCCTTATCGGGGTAACTAGGTATTTATAAAGGCCGGACTTAATTTTAAAGTTTATTTTTTATTTAAGTCTTTGATTAACTCAAATGGGGTTATACTTATATTTTAAGTCGAAAGAGGTAAATTATATAGTTATATAAAATGATTTTCTCTGTTGTTAAAAATAGTAGTAATGTTCGATATTTCATCTTAATAATATTAAAATTTCGTTAATTTATAATTACTCAGTGCTTCCTGTTTCCTTTTAGTATCGAAAACAAGGTATTTTGCCGGTATTTTCAAAGGTCGCATTTCTTTTTAGTCTTGCATTTTTTGGATGGTTTTAAGTATGTGTAATTTCTTTTTATTACGGTTATATATTGGGTAAAATTTGGTTAAAGGTTTCTTTTGAAATATACTTTCATAGTTTTAATCATCTCCCTTGAGGAGACGTGACCGTGTAGACAAAATTAGATAAAATGATAGATTGGTACCTTAATTCCTAGGCTTTACTAAACCGATCCCTTTCGCAGGCGATTTCAGGTTGCCTTGTTCCGCAGCTTCTATTTACGTCGATTTGCGTCGGTATTCTGAAGTGATTTGGCTACCCGGAGCAGCCGGGCAAACTATCGGTTATATTTTAGTTTATAACATTCTAAAATTTTACATTTAATATTCGTCAGCCGTTTTTTCTTTTTCTTTTTTAATATCTCTAATAGTTCTTTTATAATTGCCATATCTTTCCGCCTAAGTTCGAATGACGATTAATTAATATTACTTTTTGAAATTAAATCTTATCCGAAAATTAATAATTAAATACGATTTTTTCAGAAAATATTATTGACATTAATAAAATTATTAATATCTTTCGTTTACTTTGTTACTTTATGAAATTTAACGATTTTAAACGTAACGGTTTTGTTATAAATTTTATTAGTACGGATTACCAGTATTATATACGAATTTTGTTGCATGTTAAGTTAAAATAGTAATGGTAATTCGAAAAATTACCGTAAAACAATTAAACCGTAAAATAGGCAAAAGTTCGCAAAAGCCAGCTTTTTGTACGTACTTAAGATTTATTTTTAATTTTACCGCGTAAAGCTTTACGCCTTTTGAATTATATTATATAATTATGCCGAACCGTAACGGGCATAAGGTTTATTAAAGTCGAAACTTCCCGGCAACCACATTTTAAAAAGTAAGGCTATACGAGAGTAAGGTATACAATTTATCCTAAATGGTAAAAACTACCGAGTAATTACCGTATTCCAAGATAGTAGGTATAATATTTATCGTGCGATTATATCGCGTAATAATTTTCGTATATTTGGCTTAGCCTAGAGAATATAGCTTAAATTTATTAGTATTTTGCATAGTTTTAATCATTATAAGCTAATAATTTTATTTCTAGGTTTTCTCGAAAAAAAACGCTTATAGTTTTAGTATTGTAATGTTATATTTATTAAAGCGTTTAAAATTTCTGGTTCCGGTTTTAATAAATAAATTTTTTTCTTATTAACGTTTCTTTTTAATAAACGTAATAATGCTTGGTATTTTATTTTAAAGTTTTCTAGGAGATTTTAACTTTTTAATTAGTAAGGTGTTTATTATATCTTTATACCGGTATTTATCGTAAGTTTCGATCGATTATTAAGACTTTTGTCATTTTTATATATAATTATTGTCAAGGTATAAAGCGAACTTTACTTGCATAATTTTCTCGTTAAATAAAGAATTTTATTAACCTAATTTTTATTTTGTTAAAATGATAATGTAATCTTTTAATTGAACGCTTTTAATATTAATTATTTAGTTTTTTCTTTAAATTTAATATTAAGATAATTAATTTCGGGTGTAATCTTTTTGTTATTATATAGGAATGCTTCGCTTCCGACGTTGTCCGCGATTTAAAGGTTTTATATAAATATTTATCATATATCAAGTCCCTAATTACGCTAAGTACGATATAGCTTTTTCTATATTTTCATTTTTTATTAAACCGATATAATAATATGTTTTAATTCGTGATTTTAAGGTAATAGTGTTATTTTTATCCCCTATTACTGTTATAGCCTTTTTCGATTATTTTTAAAACTTTTTAAATTTCGCTATTTTGCCATTTGCTATAGACAATCTTTATATTCTGGGATCTCGTTAGTTATTTTATTTCCTTTTTAATATATTATATAACTTTTTTTTACTGGCGTCTTTTACTTTTCAGCTGAAATATTTTCTTCGTTTGTCGTTTTATTTCTATATCAGATTCGGTAAGTTAACCTTTATTATTTGATGTGCGTCTTCTTAAGCGGTGTTAGTATCGTCGTTGTTTTATAGCTTTTAAGTATTTATTAAAATGTTTTCTTAAATTCTTAATAATTATAACGATCGTAGCGAATTTTAATTAAGAATATAGGTTGGTGATTACCTGTTACTTCTTTGTTTTTAACGTTTTTAAAATTAACTTTATGTCGTTTTTTTATACCTGAGCTTATTCTTCTTAAGAGATTTCGTAAGCGAGTTGCTTGTTGGGAAATATGTTGCTTAAATAATGCTTAAAGTTAGACGATATTATTTAATAAACGCTAGTAAAGTAAAATAGTTAATTTCGTTAATTAGTTATTTAATTAAAACGTACGAAATTATTTTAAAACTAGTATCGTAGTAATCCGGGTAATTAAATATAAATTAGTTACGCTTCGTACTATTAAAAGTGTTTTATAAAATAAAATTATGATTATAATTGTCATTACTTAACTACGGGATTTAATAAGCGTATATACTTCTTTTTAACTTTTTCTCATTTCGTTAAAGCTTTTTAAAGTTCTATTATTTATATATATCGGCTTTTTTACTTTTTATTAAAAACTTTTTCAAATTGTACCGTTTAGTTATATACGCTTTTATACGATCTTTTAAAGCTCTTTAAAGCCCCGTTACATACTTTAACTGCCTTTTATTTTATTTTAATCTGCTTAAAACCTATGTTCTAAGACCTTATTAATTATATCGTATTAACTAGTAGCTATATAATAGAACTAACGTAGGACACATATGAGCGAGGGACACATATGAGCGAGGGATTTCTCTAACCATTCTAACTATTTACCTTTAATCCTCCATTTCTCAATAACAACATTATGGAATGCCTTACAAAAGAAGCGAGAATGAACTTAGCCATTTAGGCTAAAAAACGAGACCTAAAACTTAGTTATAAAAAGCTTAGTTCTCTTTATGAAGTTCCATATTTTACTTTATTACACCGTTTTAACGGTAGATGCGCCCGAGCCGATATTATCCCTCCTTTGCAGAAATTGACGCCGACCGAAGAAAAATCGATCGTCGACCGTATCCTCGACCTAGATATACGAGCGTTTCCTATCCGACATTAACATGTTGAAAATATGGCGAATCTGTTACTTACGCAACGCGTCGCGGAACGCATCGGGGTTAACTAGGTAATCAACTTTGTTAAACGGCGACCAAAATTTTAAACGCGTTTAAATCGAAAAATCGATTATTAAAAGGTATTATGCGAAAACCTAGAAAAATTTCGCAAATAATTCGAGCTTATTCGGGTTATTATTATAAAATACGGCATCACAAAAAAAAATATCTACAATTTCGACGAAACTGGATTTTTAATAAGGCTTTTTATGGTAACCGGTATGGTTATTACTAATGCTAAAAAACGTAGAAAACCTAAATAAGCCCAGCAAAGAAATCGGAAATAATTTACAATAATACAAGCTGTTAACTCTTAAGGTTAGGCCCTACCCCTATTTATCATCCTTACTGGGAAAAACCACCTTTTTCGCTGGTTCGCCGATAACCCACTTCCACCCGACTGAAAAGTTGCTGTAAACGATAACGGCTGGACGACAAATAAACTAGGTCTAAAATAAATCCAATACTTCGATCAATATACTCGAACGCGTACGAAAAGGTCGAAACGTTTCCTTATCCTCGACGGCTACAAAAACCACCATTCGATAAAATTCGAAAAATATTACGCCAACCACGACATTATTACATTTTGCATACCAGCCTATTCCTCCTATTTGCTCCAACCTTTTAACGTATCCTGTTTCTCCCCGTTAAAACGCGCTTATTCGTTATATATCGAGGGTTTTATGCGACGTTACGTTACCTACATTACCAACGAAAATTTTGTCGCCGGTTTCTAAAACGCGTTTAAAATTGCCATAACGACCGATAATATCAAATCCGGATTCGCCGCAACTGGTTTCGTTCCATTCGATCTTAATCGCGTCTTTTCCGAGTTAAAAGTTCCAGTTATGCTTATACCGACCGTTTCTCCACTTACCTTTACTAACTCCGCTATTTCCCCACCTGCGAAAACTCCTAGGAATGTTACCGAAGCGATTCGACAAGGGCGTTATTTACAAAGGTAAATTAAAAATCGTAACTTGCTAACAAAGATAATTAAATCGGTTAATTTTTTGACAAAAAAAACTTAATATTATTATACGAAAACGTTTTTTTTCGAAAGGAATACGACCTACTACGCGAAACGAACCATATCCTTAGTAAACGCCGAAGGACCAAAAACAAACGTTTTCAAACAGGAGGGACACTTACTGGAAAGGACGCACAAGCTCTCATAGCTGCGAAGGAAGGTGGTGGTAAACAATCGCCGCTGGCAGCGGCCGAAAGGAGTTATCGCAAAAAGGTTCAGGCGAAAAAACGGAAATATGGCGTCTGCGGCAAGCCCGGACATAATGCGCGTACTTATGAAGAAATTGTAAAGACGTCTAGCGAAGAAAAATCCGATTGATTTTAATCAATGCGATATGTTGTTGTAAAGTTATTTGAGTTTGTTATTGCGGAGTGCCAAAAAGTCCCTCGCTTATATGTGTCCCTCGCTCATATGTGTCCTACGTTACCCTTATAACCCATGCTGTAAATAACTTTCTTAACAGAGATAAATTATTATTTATTTAATCTCTATTTATTTCAACATGTTATAAGCCTGGAAAGCGTATTACTTATTTTTAATTTTCATTCTTTTAATTTTACTTTTTTATTGATTTTATTATATTTAAATAAATTCCGTCGGTATTTGGTTATAGAAGTTCAAAATGCCTAACCCCTTAATTATAAGCTTGATAGAAACTATATACCGTATTATATACGCGGGCGTAGCATATAAGCGAGCGTAAAACATTTTAGTGTTATGTATTAATAAGTATAAATTAAGCGAATAAGGTATTAAATTCTTAAATATAAAGGACATTAGTTGTTGATATATGCAGCAACTAGTTGTAAGTGCTTTAAAACGTGCATTATAATTTAAGATTATCTAGCCCTGGACATTTATATTCCGATCGGAGGCAATCTTCTATGTATAGAGTGCTAACGCACCCTCGCTAGCCGACGACAACGATATAAGGTGGTTTCCCCAATTATATATAATTAAGCGTGCTGCTACCATTCGTTTATTCCTCGAACAGCTCGTTTTGGAGCATTGTTAATAATGGGGAGTAAGATAATAGGTCGATGATGACTTGGCGTTCGGCCCTTTGGTAATCGTATTTTTGATTAAAATTCGGAAGGCTGCTTATCGCTTTACGAAAATAGAAGCCCAGCGCATAGCAAACAGGCGACGGGTTACGTTCCCTTAGCAGTCGATTGGACGTATCTTCCACACTAGCCATTGTGGGAGGAAATCCGCGCGAATGCAGGTTAAGTATGTACCGGACTATCGTCGCCTCTTCTATGTATGTATGTTTGCACGAATTGGGCGTAGTATCGCGTCCTGAAAAATAACCTCGTCATCGGCGGCATAAATTGGTTTGAGCAGCGGCACAAACGCTTAGTTCTAGACTTCTATCCCAAGTTTAAACAGATAATATCGTTGTCGTTACTTTGTTATATCTTTTGCTATAGAAAAATTAAAGTAGTACTAGTTACGTCTGGTAATAGCAGGTTAGTAAGGGCGATCTGGATAACTAAGTTGTATTACAAGCTGGTGAGCTATCTAGTTTATAGGAGAGGTAATAAGGATATATAATTATTTCTGACTGAATCTGTATCACTCTTTATAGACCTTTAAAATAGTGATTCATATTACCTCTAATAGTATTAAATATGTTCTCCTTCTGCTTAAGGGTAATTATGGTACGACAGGTAGGGCAACTCAAATCTTTGTTTAACTACGCAAGAATACAACAGCCGCTAAAGAAATGCATACAGGACAGATTAACTATAAGTCGTAAAGTGTTATAGCCGATAGGACACTGTCTAACTCTTTGATTACTTTGTAATATTTCCTTAACTTTGAAATAATTACACCTATTTAACTCCAATAAGTTTGGCTGGCTGAAAGGATCACTGCGACGATAAGACCTAAGGCCTTCCCAGGTTCTCCTTAAATAACCCGAGCTTCGGCTACTCGTTTCTTATTCTCTAGAAAAACTTAGATATGTAAATATATAGCTACTAACTATAACACTATATTTTTAAAGCTGTAAATAAAAAGAGCTTAAGCTGTTCAAGTTTCTTCAAGGTTATAATAATCTTGCTAGGTAAATACGTGTACTAGGTTACAACTTGAAGGTTTTCTCGTATCGTTGTTATTCCTATGTTTAACTGCACGCTTTTAACTGCTATGTTCTGTTTGTGAATATTAACCTCTTAAAGCTCTAATGGGATTTCTTATATATAGTAGTGGCGTAATAGCTCTTATAAACGCTTTAGTTAGTTTAAGAACAAAAATATTACAATCCAGCTATTCTTATATCCTTTACTTCTTTTTCCTGCTTCCTTTTCCCATTTATTCCCTTCACTTTTTCTCCTTATTGAATTATTAGACAGATCGGACGACGCGACACCTGGAAAAAGACTATGCTTTAAGCTATTCAGTTGTGTATTCTTATGATATCGCTCTCTCCCGCAGTCTTTCTCGGTGTTTAAAGCTACGAATATTTAGGATTATGATCCGTTTCATTCTTTATCTCGTTTTATTTTATCCCTTTTACCGCGCCTATGGCCATCTTACGGATTATAGTTTTGTGGCTAAGCGGCTGCCAACCTGGTCTCGAATGTTATAACCAAACCCTGTTCTATCTATGGTTTTGGGCTGCAGCGGTTAACATAAACTTCTTACCACTGGCAACCCGACATAGTTGTAAGAACTAGTCGGTTGCATCCAGGGGTTTTCCCTCTGATGACGCGAACTCGAGGACCTCTGCCGACGTAATCGGGGCATACAAATCCCGCTGCTGCTTACCTCCAAATTGCCGCAGCAGCCATTCCCTCCGCGGCTGCGGATTCCGGTCCCATTCCGCCCCGGCCCACGTAGCAAGCGTGGAAACCCAAGATTGCCACCAAGTCTCCACCGGATTGGGCGGCAAAGGGAGATCCTCGGAGGGACGGCTCCCGAATCTGGTCCTCGACCAGACGACCGAGTTGGTGTAGTCGAGCAGCACCACGCGCGACGGGCCGGCGGTGTGTCCCGGGCCGGGCGAGCCGTTGGCGGTAAGCGGTCGGGGCACGAGAACAATGTTGCCCGGCGTCAGGTGCCCGTGGCTGAGTCCGACATGGATCTGCCGCACCAGCGCGTCGAGGATGCGGGCCAAGACCTCGAGTCGGTATTCCTCGTCGTAGTGGGTGGCGTCAGGATAGGGCTCCACGCCGGGCTGGTTGCGCGCGAACAGCTGGCGCAGCGACGGGCCCTCGAGGTGTTCCATCAGGATCATGCGCACCGGTCTCTGGCCGGGGTGGGGGGAGCCCTCGCGGATCGGGAGGATGAAGGTCCAGGAGCCGAAGTAACGGGGGGCGAAAGCACCGTCGCGGCCCGAGTCGCGGAGATGCTCGTATGCGGCCGCCTCGCGGCTGTAATCCCGGTCGGCCTCGCAGGTGACGTCCTCGGGGACGCCACTAGCAAAGGTGTTGGCAAAGGAGTAGTATAGGGCGTCGTAAATCTTTGCGACGGCCGCGAACGGCTCTCGTTTGCCGTCGGCGGCGTCGGGCGGGGCTACGGCGCAGACCACGAGCTGGGGACCCCGCGCGTTGCCGATGGCGAGGGCCTTGGTGACGGTGAGCTCGGCGGTCTCGACCTGCGTTGGAGCTTCCGTCTCCAGCGGCGGGCAGGCGACGACGTGCTCGCTCTGTGTCGCTTCGTGTAGCCACCTGTCGTGGGGATAGGCCCGTCTCGCGACCCCCGCGCCGCGGTAGACGTTTCCGCCAAAGGGCGGCGGCGGTATGTGCGACCGGATGGCGACGCGGAAGCCCGGGAAATACGGGCAACTTGGTTTGGCGGGGTCTAACGGAGGTTCCCACATGGTTAAAGCAAAGGCCATGACTTCGAGGTCGGGCGCGGCGCAGCTACAGGAGTCGTATAGAAGACTATTGTCGCAGTTTTGGAGGTCGGGAGACGGAAGACCACGGAAGCGTCACTGCCGACTTTCACCAGTTTTGACGTTCGTCAGCATAACTCACGGCACTTACGGCACTGACGGCTCTCACGGTACTCACGATACTCATGGTACTCACGGGACTCAAACCCACTTACCGCTGTTAGAATTACCCTTTTAAGAAAAGGAGCCCCGCCGTCGTCGCTGCACCTAATTAAACTCATATACTGCTATAAAAGATACCGTTTTTAATAACAAAGTCTCACCGCCACAGCCACATTTTTAATTTAATAAACTTAATAATACTTTTTATAAGAAGTCCGATTCGAGGGAATCTTCTGTATGTAAGGTATTAAAGCACCCTCTATTAACTAACATATCTTTTTGACACCTTAAGACATTTACGATATTAATTATCACAATTTTTAAAACTATAACTACCTATTCCATCTTTTTTTCAGCCATTAAATCCTTTGAATTAATTAATTTCTTCTTTACAATCGTTTGCTAGGGATCTTTTTTAATTAATTGAAAGTTTTTATAATATTTATTAATTTTATTTATTTTCTAAAATATATCAAAGTTTACGTAACAAGGGTTTAATAAGTCCGTTAACTAATATATCGCCTGTAAGCCTATAATATAGTTTAATTGAGTCCTTTATTACGGTTTTTCGTAATTACTATGTATTTATAAATATATATCACAATTTCCTCTTAATAAGTAAATATCGGTATTAATAAATTTTATAATTTATTAAATATCGCATTATATATTTTCCGGTTTTATTACAAATTCATTTCAAGTTTTCGATTAATTAAATTTTTTTTGTACTAACTTGCGTTTAAAATAACAATTCCGCTTCAGTTTTAAAAGTCATTATTTTATTGTATTTATTCGTTTGTTAGTTTAATAATTTTCTAAATAATCTTATAACGTATAATACAAGCGTTTTAGATATATAAGCACTTTTGGATAAATTTTCGCATATTCCAAATACCTAATTTTAGTTGCTTATTTCTTAATATCAATAATATAAGCCGGTTTATAAAAAAAGTAAAAATAAACTTGACTATTTAAAATAAAAAACGACACCCGAAACTTAATTTTACGACATTTAGTTTATATATAAAATCCTCCACTTTATTTTATATATACGACATACCGATATATTTTCCTGTAGCGATTATATAAATAAATCGCAACGATTAATACCGGCCGAAAAGAAATCGATCGTCGACCGTAATTTTAACCTAAATATGCGAATGTTCCCTATCCGGCGTTAATATATTAAAAATATAACGAATTTATTACTTATATAACGCGGTATAAAACGCGTTAAAGTTGATTAAATATTTAATTTTATTAAACGGTAAAAATAATTCGAAAGGCGTTTAAAACGGAAAATCGTTAATTAAAACGTATTTTACAAATAATTCGAACTTATTCGGATTACTATTACGAAATACGGTATTTTAGGAAAAGAATATTTATAATTTCGATAAAGGTACATTTTTATTAAATTGTTTATTATAACTAGCATAATAAGTATTAATACCGAAAATAAAGAAAAATTAAAAAGATTATTCCAAGTTAAATAATAAATTATAATTATTTAAATTATTAATTTTTAAAGTTAAATTATACCATTATTTATTTTTATAACACAATGGAATCGGCTTATAATTTAATTTCAAAATAATTTATTATTAATACTTAATTGAAAAATTACATTAAAAAATTATAATTTAATAATAAAAGAATTTAAGTTAAAAAAATTTAATATTTTAAGCAAAATATTAGAACGCCTATCAAAAAGTTAAAATATTTCTTTATTTTGAATAATTACAAAAATTATTATTAGATAAAATTTAAAAAGTATTACCTTAATTATAGCATTATTATTTTTTATATAGCCGTATATTTTTCGTATAACTTTTAACTTTTTAATATTTTTAAAAACGTGTTAATTCGTTATATATAAAAGATTTAATATAAGGTTATTATACTTATATCGTAAAAAGATTTTCCTTACCGGCTTTTATAACGCATTTAATATTATTATAATATCTGATAGTCCTCTATCCGAATTCGCCGTAATTAATTTCGTTTTATTCGATTCTAATACGGTTTTTTATATATTCGGAATCTTTTAAATTATATTTATTCTGACCGTTTTTCCGTTAACTTTTACCAATTTCACTCATTCCACCTTTGCGAAAACCTTTAAAAATATTAAAAGAAAAAACAAATAGAGTAAAAACGTGATTTATAAAAATAAATTAAAAATAAAATTAATTCGGTAAAACCTATTAAAGCGATAAGTGTATTAATAAAAAATAACTTATTATTTTTATACGAAAGTATTTTTGTTGAAAAAATACTAACGTACCACACCACCAAACGAGCCACACTACCGAGCGAGCCGTCTTTTGGTACCTCGCAACGACCAATCCAAATAACTCAACCATAACAGATCCAAGTAATTCAAGTCGACGGTATTTTTTTTCGCTGCTCGTATCTACAGCTTTTTACTAAATGCACGTATTATATAAAGCTTGTTGCGGACGCCATATTGCTATTCCTTCCTGCTAACTTATATGCGACCGATTATTTTCGGCAGCTATTAGCAGCAATTCTTTGCCATAACCTTTCCGCCGGCTAAAAAGATTTATTTATCCTATATAGCAAATACTTTTCTTTTTAAGAAACGCTTATTTTAACTATATAATTACGTAAGTTATAAATTACTAATCCGATAAGTCTTATAATATCGCGACGCGCCTTTCGACAGACCCTATAAGACGCCCTATAATAAACCCTACAGCTTTACCCCGCAACCTTACAACGCGCCTTTTAACCTTTTTAATAGGAAGTATTTTAAGAATATTTTCTACGTATTAAAACCGGATAAAAAACGCTCGCATATATAAAGTAAATATTTAATCAGTAATTGTTATTCTGTTAGTCGGTTTTAATACTTATAAATTAAGGGTAATATTAATTTAAACGTGTTAAAAATTAATCCGTCACATATAAATTAAAAAGAAGTAATAGCATTATAACGGCCGTAATAAACCTTATATAATACGTGCATTTGATAAAAAGCTGTAAATACGAACAGCGAAAAACAATACCGTCAACTTGAATTAATTAAATTTGTTATAGCCAAGTTAGTTGGATTAGTTGTTACGAGGTGCCAAAAGACGGCTCGCTCGGTAATGTGGCTCGTTCAGTAGTGTAGTACGTTACTTAATTAGGTAAAATAAAATATATTGTAGGTAAAGGTTAGATAATTTAAAAAAAGGGTTTTTTAAAGAAAATGTATTTATTATATAAAAAGAATAAACTTTTTTAACCGAAAAAGATAAAGGTAATACAAAATATATTTTATAACGGCTAAGAGTAATTATCGGGAAAGAATTACGGCGAAAAAACGGAAATATCCGACGGAAGGCTACAAGGCGTTAGTCGCAACAATTTTTCGCTAGCTTCTCGGCGACACTTTTTAATTCGCCCAGCTAACTCAATTAACTTTTTTAAGATGAACTACCTTTAGCTATATGTATTTTACGTTATAATACAAGTATTAATACCGGTTATTATTATAAATCGCAACATTATAGTTTAAGCAATAGAAACTCGTTTATCGGGTTAACTGCCGATATACAATACTATCTCTTACAAATTAAGGCCCTATTCGCCGTATACCGCGATAAGAATTACCTAGACAGGTTTAATACCTTAAAACGAACTTCTTTAAAACCTTATAGTATTAATTAATAAGGATTTCTATATTACCAGCACGAAAGGAACTTCACGAAGCTCTTCGTCGACTGTTAAAAAATGCTCCGAAATATGAAATACTTTTATTAATAAATGCTTTGCGAAAAAACGCAACGTTTCCGTAATAAGGTTTTATAACTTCTTTTAAATGAATTTATTAATAATAATTATATATATAAAAATAATCACGTTTCGTCGTTTTTGACTAATTATAACTTTTATCTTATCATAAATACGGAACCATAACGTCCGCTTACAACTTTTAAAACCCCCATGGAATAAAGAAAATCTACCAAAACTACATATTACGCGAACCAATTAAAACGAATCCTTAAATAAATTAAAACGTTAATAACAGAAACGTAAAATTAATATACCGAATAAACTAATCGATGCAGTAATAACGTTAATACGTTTATAAAAAAAAACTCGTATAAATTAATACGAAATATAGAAAATTAAACAAAGCTAATAATAAATTTAATGACACAATAATAAACCCCTCTATTATTACGAAAATATACCCTCGTACCATAACCGTAAACCTACCCGCCTAATACGAGTTATTCCCAATTCTTTATACCTTTTTAATTTAACGCTACTAATAAAATCTTTGAAAACAAAACGTAATAAACGGGAAATAAAATATACGTACAAAAAACGTTATTGTTACAAATGGAAATAACCCGGAAAAAACGAAATAACACTTAAAAAAAATTTTATATAAAAATAAATAACCGTACCCGTACCAACCCACCTAAAAACCGGTTACGAATTTCTAGAAATACGACTTAAATATAACTAAATTCGATTAAAAAAAACCCTAGCAGACTTAAACTACCTAACTAATTTTAAGTATTATCAAAATATTAACGAAAAATAACGCAAAACGTACGGGGAAAAAAAGGTTTTTATTAAACCAACGCCGCGGCAATATTACGATAATATCCATATTACACTAAAATTAAAAAAGAAGATTTAAATTCTAAAACGCTATAAATTACTAAATTTTAAAAGCAAACAGCTAAAAAATAACACGCTATTACAATAACCATATAACAATAATACATTCAACTCTATAAAAGAAATACAACGCCATAATAACGATACGGTAACTAAAAATCGTCGAAACTTAAAAAAAACGTCGCAATATTAACGGCCACCTAAACAACACCTAAAATAACAAAAATCGCAACATTTATTCCGTTACGAAAAACGCGCTTGACTAACGTTTACAACTAATATGTCTTATTATTAATAATTAAATAATACTTAATCTCTATTTGTTTAAAGGGCAATCCGGACATCGTTTTACTACCGTAAAATTAGTACTGCGTTATCGTAATAATAACGTATTAATAAACTTATAACGTTATTTACAGAACGGAAATAATAAATTTATATTAAAACTTAACAAATAATAATTTACGCGACATAATTTACCTAATTCGTTTGTAAATAACTTTAAAAACGTAATTATAACTTAAAAGTTAAAACTAACTTTTTTTTGTACTCGTCGTACCGAGAACGGTACGGTAACTTTTCTTAACCGCGTTAAAAATAATATAAAAACAAAATACCGCCTTACAAATTTCCTCGTAAAAGTTCTTTACGTATTCGTAAATTGGATTACTATTAACGTCCAAAATAATAACCCTATTAATACCGCGGTTTACGGTAAAATGATACCTAACCTAATTAAAGAAAACTTTTAAATTTAAAAAATTACCTTATATACTTTTTACTCATTACGCGTCAAAAGGTTAATAAAATAACAATATTATAAAAACCTGAGATTAATATTATAACGCGTATAACTTACTAATTAATAAATCTTTCGACGCGTAAAATAAAAAACACATTTGGTAATCGCAACTAAAATTAAAAATAACGAAATACTGATATATCGTTAATATCCGGATCATAATTAAAAATAACATAACGAAAATAAATTATATAAAACCGTTAAACGCTAATAAACGCGACATTAATACCGTACGATCGAAAAAATATCATAACGGTAATAAAAAATAATTATTAAACACAATTTAAAAATGTAAAAAAAATTGCAAAAAATAAACGCAGAATAAAAAAAACGGTATTATAATAATAATATTACAACGTTTTCGGAAAAAGAAAAATATAAAAAAATACTTAATACTTATATCGCAAAAACGGTAAAAACGAAAACGCGGCAAAATCTAATCAAACCAAAAGTATTCCGCATAATAACATTACCACTTTCGTGCCAGAATTAATATTATGCACTTTTTTTTACAACAACCCCGCACCCCGCCATTACCGCAGCCCCACTTCGGCTACATCTCGCATACGCCTTATCACCATAACGGCGCCTTACGAACACCTATTATACCACCAGCTCAAATTCGAACCCGGGAAAAAACATTTATGTTTTTTTTTCTTTCATTTAAACAGTTAAAAACAACTACCTTAAAAAATTACTATTACGGCACCAATAATACGGCTCCGCTTAACTAACGCAACGCTATATATATAAAAACATTTCGAACCTTTTAAATAATTTCCCTCTTTTCTTCTTCGTATAATAATAAAATACTTTACTCAAACCTAAAGACGTTTAACGCGGTAATAATAACTTAATTAACAGTCTTATAATATACGTCGTAAAAATTTAAATTTATTAAAACTTATCGAAATAAAGCAAACTTTATATTAAATTATATATTAATAGTTACCTGAAAAATAAAACCGATTTTCTTTAATATTTATTAATAAATCTTAATTAAGTTAATATAAAATTCAATAATTCTTTATCGTTAGTTGTAAAACATTTTATTAAAATTAAAATAATGACTTTATTTATAATATTGAATAAAGATAATGAAATTATCTTAACGTACTATATAAACAAATACAATATTTTCTTTAGGCGTTTAATCACAACTTTAAATCAAGTAACTATAATATATTAAACTAGTTTAACTTAATAGGATTTTTCGTCGTTAAACGCCTTTATGTTTTTCTTAAAAGTACGCGCATTATATCTGGATTTACCGCAAACGCTATACATCCGTTTTTTCACTTAAACCCTTTTACAATAATTACTTTAGACAGTTACCAGTTGCGATTATTTACTATTATCCTCCTTCGTAATTATGAAAATTTATATTTCCTTTATAATAAACGTTTTTTTTAAAAAAAAAGTTTATTTTTGGTCCTTCGACGTTTACTGAAAATCGAGTTCGGTTTGCGTAATAAACCGTATTTTTCGTAAAACAAAACGTTTTCGTATAATGATATTAAATTACTTTTTATCAAATAATAAACCGATTTAATTATCTTTATTAGCGAACTACCCTAAAAATATCTAATGTTTTTCTATAAATAACGCCTGTATTAAATTCTTTCAGTAATATTGTTAAAAATTTTCATAAAGAAGAATATAACGAAGTTGGTACAAGTAAATAAAAAAACGATCCGTACGAACATAATCCAAATTTGTAGTTCGGAAAAAACGCGATTAAAACTAAATAAAATAAATTCCGTTTTACGAAACTTAATTAAATATTATTAGTTATTATAATGGTTTTAAACACGTTATAGAAATGAACGACAAAAATTTTTTTTAGTAATATAAATAACGAAATGTCGCATAGAACTTTCTATATATAACAAATTAATACGTTTTAACGAAGAAAATAAAATACGTCGAAAAGTTAAATAAATAAAAGGAATACACAGGTATATAAAAATTAATAATATATAATTAACGTAACATTTTTAAATTTATTAAATATTAACTTTCGCAACCTTTAAAAATAAGAAAATGTTTTGATTTTTTCCTTCGCATTAGAACATGTTAATCGAAATATTGGATTTATTTTAAACTTAATTTATATATCGTTTAACAGTTATCATTTATACAATCCTTTAATTAGGTGGAAATGGGTTATCAGCGAACCAGCGATAAAAATTATTTTTTCGAATAAGAAGAAAAAATTAGGTTGAATTTTTAAAATTAATAGTTTGTCTTATTTTAAATTATTGCCGATTTCCTTATTTAACTTATTTAGATTTTCCACTCCTTTTAGTATTAATAATAACCCTACTGGTTATTATAAAAAGTTTTATTAACAACTTTATTTCGTCGAAATTATAAATATTATTTTTTATAGGGCCGTATTTTGGGATAATAACCCGAATAACTTTAAATTATTTACGAAATATCTTTAGATTTTTATATACCACCTTTTAATACTCGATTTTCCGTTTTAAATACGTTTCGAGTTTTTTTTACCGTTTAATAAAGTTAACTATTTAATTAACTCCAATGCGTTTTGTAACGTATTACATAAGTAATAAATTCGCCATATTTTAAACATACTAACTCCGAACAAAAAACGTTTACGTATTTAGGTCCAGGATTCGTTCGATAATCGATTTTTTTTCGGTCGGTGTTAATTTTTGCATATTAGGGGTAATATTGGTTTAGGCGCGTTTATTTTAAAATTTCTCCCTTATGATAGCATATAGAACCTCGTAAATACAACTAAGCTTTTTATAATTAAGATTTGAGTTTTATTTTTAAACCTAAATAATTAGATTTATTTTCATTTTCTTATAAGGCGTTCTATAACGTTAACGTTAAGAAATCGATAATTAAAAATAGGTAGTTAAAATATACTAAAAACGTGTTTCGCTTGTTTATGTATTTCGTTCGCTTATGTAGTACGTTATTAAATTTATCTTTAATTATTTCGATACCGTAGAATTATTGTAAACTCTTACCTCTTATAAGAGTAAACCGTTTACGTATTTGTTAAATTAATTAACGAAATTTTAAATCTTTTCGCGGCAGGTTATAATAATATCCTTAATAAAAAAAAATAAATACATTTTAACGAATAAAATAATGCAATTTATAAGGTCGGGCTTTAATCTTAATTCTTTAAACATTTTAATAAAATGTTTTTACTATAATAAAAATAACTTCTTTAATTTATATAATACTCTTTTAATGAGGCAAAGTTTATTACGTTATAAGTAGTTTAAAAGCTTTTTCATATATATATTATAAGTAAGTTCACGTTTATAAAAACGTTTATAAAGTTATATTACTTACGATTTAACTCGACTTTAACCTTGATAATTATTAAATCTTAAAACGATTTTGTAAGAACTATAAATACGTATATATTATCAACTACATTTTTAAGTTATTAATTAGTTCGTGCGACGAAACGGACCTTGTATATTTAAAACTAAGCATATTTGTTATTTTTGTAAACGTATACTTATATATACCTTGAAGCCTATTTCCCTTGAGCAAATAATTAAATAAATGCTTTTTGCAATTATCTTCTTTTCTAGTTTTACCAGTAATTTTTTTCGGCTTTATGAAATAACACTTTTAACGGATTATGACGGCTAGGCTAATTAACCAACTATTAAACCTAAGTTAACGGGTTTATGTTGGTAGAGTACTGTGGGAGTTTAAGTAATAAGATAATAACTTAATTACGTCTCGTAATACCAAAGGTGTTTTAGGTAACGAAGTTGTATTGAAAGCTAATGCTATCTAACCAGTGGCTCCTGCTGGTATATATTCTTTTGCGCTTTTTTGCGCTCCAAGGGAGCGGTTTGGAGCCTTCTGCTTAGATGCATTGCGCTCCTTTGCGCTCCGAGGGAGCGGCTTGGAGCCTTCTGCTTAGATGCATTGCGCTTTTTTGTGCTCCGAGGGAGCGGCTTGGAGCGAGGCACGTAATTGACCCATTTGGATCCTGTTTCGGTTATAGCGCGACCGTTTCCGCGGCCTTCCTCCAGTTAGGTTATAATACGATCTCCCCTTTTCCAAATTTTCGCCTCGAAAATTCTTTTTTGAAGGTAAGTCTTTTTTTATTATGTCTGGCCGTATAACTAAGCCTCGTAAGTAACGTCCTCGTCGCGAGAGAGAAGCATCCGAGCGCGATCGTAAGGAAGAAAGAGAAGCGTTGGTTCGTTTCGTCGTTAATTCTGGTTTCGAAGTTATGCCGTATACTCCTTATTTTCGTACTGGTAACGCTTGCACCATGTCAGAGAGTGTCTCTCGTTGCGATAATTATATTCTGCGGAAACGCTATTGCGATAGTTCCGGAGTTTTTTTATTATCTTTAAATAATATCAACAATAAGATGGAGCGCCTAAAACAGGAAGAGTTTACCGCCCGTAAACGCCTGCGCGACATTCGGGGAGAGTTGGAGTTAATTTCCCGCCGTTTGGACGAGACCTTATTTCGTTTGGATCGTTTTCGTTCTTAATAGGAGTTTTTTCGTAAAAAGGGGGTGGAAATGGTAAATCGTAGTCTCCAATCTTTGGACGAATTAGAAAAGCAAGAAAAGGTAGATCGCTTAAAAGTTAAGCGGCAGCGTTTTGAGGCTTCTTTTCCTGCCCCTTTTTTGGGATGGTTTCCTTCTAAAAACTTAACTCCTGATTTCGACTAGGAGTTTTATTTGCGCGGCGTTGTTGGTGAAAGTTTTTTAATAGGCGTTAGGCGCCAGTAAGATTTTTCGCTGGTTCCCAGGAATTCTCGGAATTCGGATAATTTTTCCACTTTATTAAGTATTAGGTAAATCCGTTTTGTTTTTTGATATTTAGAATTTTCTTTATTTCGTAGGCGGTTTTATTTTTTACTTTTATATTATTTTGTGCCGTATGTACTTTGATAATATCTGCTGTTAATTCGAGTAAAAATATATGGAAAATTGGGTAAAATTTAATTTTAGGTGGGAGTTTTAACTGATAGTTATTTTTTGATATTTTTTTGGTAATTCTGTACGGGCCGATATCGTTGAAGTCGAGCTTTTGGTTTAGTCGTTTTGTTTGAATGTTTTTTGTGGTTAAATAAATTATATTTCTTTCCGAAAAAGTTGGTTTTTTTAACCGTTTCCGGTTATAATATTTTTTTATTTGATTACGGATAAATTTAAGTTTTGTTTTTATTTCCTGATGTAATTGTTTAAGTTGTTTTAATGTAAGTATTGCCTTAATATTAAGTGGTTTTTTTTTGTGCTTTTTTGTAAACTTTTGGTATAAATCCGAAATTGGCTGTAAACGGAATGGTTTTGATATTTTTATGGTAGTTAGTATTGTATGCGATTTGGGTTACGGGTAGTTTTTTAACTTAGTTGTTTTGTTCGTAGTTGATGTAATATCGTAGGTACGTTTCGAATATTTGATTTTGTCGTTTTATTTATTTATTTATTTGTGGTCGGAATGTACTAGATAGTTTATGATTTAATCCGATTTGTGTTATTAAGTTTTGCCAGAATTTGGAAGTAAATGTGGTGCTTTTGTTTAAAATGATTTCGTATGGTAGGCCGTGTATATTGAAAATGTTTCTGAAGAAAATGTATATTATTTGTTTGGCGTTAGTATTTTCGTTATATGGTAGAAAATAGGAAAATTTCGTAAATCGATTAACGATTACAAAGATGTTGTCGTAGTGTATGCCCGTGGCTGGGTCTTTTGATAAAGGGAGCTTAGTGATAAAATCTATCGTGATTGAATCCCATGGTCGTTTTGCGACTAGCAGTGGTTGTAATTCTCCGTATGGTTTGTGTCGTCGTGTTTTTGCTTTATTGCAGGTGTCGTATTGGCGTCGAACCTTCTGTATTATATTTTTCATTTTAGGACAGGAATATGTGCGTTAAAGACGTTTAAATGTTTTATGGATATCTGGATGTTTATGTAGGGGATGTTCGTATATTTCTCGTACTAAATTTTTTAAACATTTTTTTGGGATTTATATTTTGTTAGTTTTTTCTGGTAGGTTATCGTTATATTACTTAATTTTTTAATGTATATTTGGGGTGATTGTTTGTATTGTTACGATTTAACGTAAGCGTAAGTGTTTTTTTATGGTAATGTTAAATATTGCATAATTAATTTTAATTATTTTTTTCTTAAGGTTTAGTTATTTGCTAAATATATCGGTTTTCCCGTTTTTTAAGTTTTTACGATAAATAATAACGAAATTATATTTAGTTAGTTTTTCGGCATAACGAAATTATCGGGTTAAGAGTTTTCTGGTTATGGTGAATCGGGTAAGATTTTTATAATCCGTGTAAACCTTAATTTAATATTAGTTATTTTTAAGGAAATATTTAAATTCGCGAAATATTTTAATAATAGTTAAAAACTTTTTATCGGGGATGGCATATTATAGTTCGGGTTTTTATAATTTGTATAAAAAGAAAGTAATAAGGTGCAAAATATTTTAATCGTTTCGTTATCCGATTATTGCGTTTAAAGCATAATTTGACGTATCGGTTTTTAGTTTTATTAAATGGTTTAGGTCGTATATAATTAATATTGGTTGGTTTGTAATTATTTTTTTAAGTTGTTAAAATGTTTTTTCCGTTTTTGACGTTTATTAGAATTTTTATTTTTTCCGCGTAAAAATATTAAAAGATATTATTATTCGATTAAAATTTTTGATAAATTTTCGATAATAGTTAATAAATTTAAGAAAGGTTTATATTTTTTTAATTATGGTAGGTTATGTTTAGTTAAATATTATAGCGATTTTCTTAAAGTTTATTTTAATATATTTAATAATAATGATGTAATTTAAGTATTTTATTTTTTATATATAAAATTAATTTTTTTTTGCGTTAATTAGTAGGTTAACGTTTTAAAATAGTTGTAATATTTTGTGAATATGTTTTTCGTATTATTTTTTAATTTTCGAAAAGATAACGATATTATTAAGGTAACAAATTATAAAAATGTCGAGATATTTTCGAAAAATATGGTTAATTATACGTTAAAAAGTAATAAGTGCGTTGGTAAATTTTATGGGGGTAACGAGGTATTCGTAAAAGCCATATTTAATTCGGAATGCCGTTTTTTATTTGTAATCTTTTTTGATTCGAATTAAGTTGTATCTATTTCGTAAATCGAGTGCGGTAAATTATTAAGTTCTGTGGAAGTAATCCTTTATTTTATTGATTAAGGGTAATGGCATTCGGTTTTTGATAGTAATATTATTAAGTTATTAGTAATTTATAATTAGTTGTAATTTGCGGTTTTTTTTCAGGACGAAGAATATGGGGTAACCGGTTAGTAATTTAGATAGTCGAATTTATTTTTTCTTAAGTCGGTTTTCTAGATATTCCCGGAGTGTATGTAATTTCGTTTCGTTAAGGTTGTAAATAGGGTAAAACTTGGTAGATGCTTTTTTTGGAGTATAATTTTATGGTTTTATTCGTTATGCTTAAGTAGTTTCGTTTTAAGCTTTTTGTTAAAAAATTTTTTATATTTGTGATATTGTGGTAGTATATTGGTTAGTTCCTTTTTCTTAGGGGTTAATTATTGTAGGTCGTTATTTAGTTACCGTAATTTTGTTTTGATGGTGGTAATAATACGTCGAATTTTTTTATAATGCCTTTTTCTTTTTTTATGTCGTTTTCCTATAGGTAATGAGGTTTTTATCGTATCTTTATGCCGGTATTTATTGTTATTTTCGATCGAATATTAAAATTTTTATTTTTTTTGTTATTTATTATTAAATTGTAAAAGAAATTTTACCTAATTAGTTATCTAATTAATTAAAGGGTTATATTGGCGTAACTATATTATTTTTAAGATTATATCGTAATTTTTTAACGGTATAATATCGAAATTAATAATTATATGTTATCTTAAGGTAACGGTATCGAAATAATTAATCTCGCGTATGATTTTTCCGTTATTATAAAAAAATAGTTAACTTTCGGTTATGTTCGTAATATAAGGGTCCTTTTTATATTTTTATGGTAGTTTAAGTTGGTTAATTATTTTAGGTGTGATGTAGTTATTTTCTAGAGCTCCGTTATCTACCATAGCGGTAAACCAGCATGTCCCAATTTGTAATTTTAAGGTAATAAAGTGTTTTTCGCCTTTTATTACCGCTAGAGCCCTATTTGGGAGTTTTTCTCGTTTTTTTTGGGTTTTGCCTCCTTACGGTTTTTTTATAGGGGGCGTAATATTTTTGGGTAATTTTCCTTAAGTTGTCGCATTTTTTTGCGAAGGTTGTCGATTTGGTCCCGTAATTGTTTAATAAGATAATATTATTATTTAACTTATGGTTTTAATACGTTAATACGTATTATATAACGTTTCGTATTTTTTTGAAGTTGCAGATTTCGGTATTTTTATATATTTATCGTTCCTTTTAGTTAAAATATTATTTTTGCTTATTAGCGTATTTTTTAATTTTATCGTATAAATTGTTTTTCCATAACGTAAGTAGCTTTTTAAATAAGGGTATTTTTATTTATTCTTTATAGGTTTCGGGTAATTTGTTTTAAATTAGCTATAATTTTTTTTCGTTCTTAAGGATCCATAATGGTAAATAATTAAAAGTGTAAGTCCGTAATTAGTTATCGTATAGATAAGTTGTATTTTTTTAAAATTGCTTCGTTTTTTGGGTTATAGGTATATTATTTATAATAACAAAAAGGATTTTCTTAAGGGCAGTATTTGCCCGTTAGCTAACTTTATTTAGCGGTTTTTTGATTGATATCTTTTTACGTACTGATAATTTTAAAATATTAATATTATTATTTATCCCTTTTGTTATTTCCGGTTTTGTTAAAAAAAATCAAATCCTTTTTTGCGTTATGCGCGTAATTTGCCGGTAGATAAATTATTTTTATGCCTTATAAATAAGGTATTTTGGTTATCGGCAGTACATTACGTATTTCCGTCCGTATTAGTCGGGTATGTTTAAGTAGATAATTTTTATCCATTTTTGGTAATCCTATAATTATTTTTTTATAATTTATGTTATTTATTATTATTATTATTTTTGTTATTTTCGTAAAAGTAATTTTTCTACCGCCGGTCCTGGTTTTTGTTATTATTGTTTTAAATATTATTAAATTCCAGTTTGGAATAATTTTTGGCTTTTCGTTATTTTTATGTTGTTTTAAAATAAAAGGGTCCGGATAAATTTTTTTTTTTTGTATTATGGCGATAGTTTTATTATTTAAACCAAAAAGTTTCCCATTAAATTTAATCGGTTATTTTTTTGGTATCGGGGTTTAGTTTTTTAATTATTTATGTTTTTTATATCGTATTACCGTATGTCCCGTTTTTTTGCAGTTATAACATTTGATTTTGTTTTAATTTTTCTTTTTTTGGACCGTTCCGATTTTTATAGGTTTAAGTTTCGTTCCATATACGGTATTTTGTCGTCGGAATGTATTAATATTAGCATAATGTCGCGGTTTGTTATTATTTTTCCCTTTAGCGTTACGTATTTACTAGGCGTATTATCGATTATTAATTTTAACAACTTTGGTAATGTAATCGGTTAAATATTATGGTCGATTTTTTTTGAATAATTCCTTTTATATTTCTTTTTTAAGGCCGTCGAAAAAACGAATTATCAAAATTTTTGGACCTTAATTAAATTTTAAAAAAAACTAAATAAATTTAATACCATATTAAGATATGGATTTTTTTTATTGTAACTGTTAAATACTTATTTTTATTTTGTTTTTTTCGTTTATTATTCTAAAAACTTTTTATAAAACTTATTCGAACAATTTATAATTACTGTAAATTCGTATTATTTCCATATTTTACTATTCCAGGGGCATAATAATATATTTTCGTATAATAGGTTTAAATTAAGTAATTGTGTATCCTAAGAGTTATTTTACCGCAAATTTAATTCGTACCGTTAAAATAACAAAACGTACTAGGAAATACCCGAAATACGTTCGGCATTAAGTAAAAAATAATTATAACTTAATGGATATTCCGTTAAAAGGCTTAAGCTTAGGGGGTTTCAAAATTTCTCCCGGTTTTTTACTAGGTTTTATTTAAATCGTTACTTCCCTAAAGGCTTATTGGATTTATTTTAAAAAAGTTCGAATAACCTAAAAAATCGAAATAAATTCCGTATTATTACGTTTAAGTTAACTAATGCGCTAATTTACAAAATTTAAACGTCGAAAGATTTCTTTTTTAATTAAGGCAAAAATTAAATCTTTTTCGTTAAAGTTTATATCGTTATCTTTAAGGATTTCGTAAACGGGCTGTTTGCTAGTAAATATATTATCGAGATATTGTTTAAAGTTTAACAGTATTATTAAATAAAAACTTTTAACGTATAACGGCTAAGCTAATTAATTAATTATTAAACCTAAATCGACGGGTTTATGTTAGTAAAATACTGTAAGAATTTAAGTAATAAGATAATAATTTAATTACGTCTCGTAATACCAAAGGTGTTTTGGGTAACGAAATTATATTAAAAGCTGATGTTATCTAACCAGTAGCTCCTGCTGGTATATATTCTTTTGCGCTCCTTTGCGCTCCGAGGGAGCGGCTTGGAGCCTTCTGCTTAAATGTATTGCGCTCCTTTGCGCTCCGAGGGAGCGGCTTGGAGCCTTCTGCTTAGATGCATTGCGCTCCTTTGCGCTCCGAGGGAGCGGCTTGGAGCGAGGCACGTGATTGACCCACTTGGATCCTGTTTCGGTCATAGCGCGACCGTTTCCGCGGCCTTCCTCCAGTTAGGTCATAACACGGATATATACTTAGTTTGTTATGGCCTCGCGGCGGTAATAATAAGTTACGTTTATATACCCGGTGTTACAATTTGCAGATTTTATATATTTATACACTGAATACTTTTACTTAATGTAACGCGGATTTCGGATAACTAACTTCGTTAAATTTCCGCAGTTTACCGGCCGATTATCGATCGTATTAATAAAATAAGTTATTGATTTTATGTTAAACGAGGTTACCTACATTTGGTAGTTATAGTAATAACTATATTCTCGATTCGGAATATACGGTGCGCTTACGTTTATAACCCGTAAGGTATTTTCGTTTTCTACAGTTAATTTAAATTTAACAAAAAGGTAAAAATATAAAGTTAATTTTTTATTTCAGTTAACGTAATAATCGTAATAACTATTAAAACAAGCGTTAATAAAAATAATAACCTAGAAGGCGGAAATAAATCGAATATAGTAGATGCATAAAAATAATTAATCCCATACGAACAAATTTATTTTTCATTATTCCGTACGTTTCGTACGTTTATATTATTTCATTATTATTTACTTTAAACAACCGGTAGTTAAATTTCTTTATTTATGTTATCGCTTTTTCCCCATGTTTATGTATTTAGAGGTCTTAAGTCGTAATTAAGTAATTATACTTATCGTAGTAATTTTTGGAGCTTTTTTTATAACGTGTAAAAACTCGTCTTTTAAGTTTGTAATATTACTTAAAAATATAACTTTTTCTTTTAATACTACGTTTCGAATAACGATAATTTTATCAATTAACCGGTGCTAAATTTAGTAAATCTTCATAAATTAATAATTAATAAAATAATCAATTTACGCTTAAGGATTTAACTTTTATATTTTTTTAATTGCGGTAATTATTAAAACGTAAGATATATAACCGTGTATTTACAAATAGATTTATCACGATTTCCGGTTATATATTACAATACTATTACTCTAGGGAATGTAAATACAATACACCTCGTCACGTACTTTATAAACATTTTAAATACATAAGTATTTTGGATACTTTATAGCCTTGCCCGATAATAAATTTACAAAAAATAATTAAAATATAATAAATTAATTTAAATTAATCAGATTTTATTTTATTAAACGTAGTTTTAATTTTATTTTAAATATGCGTATTATATTTAACTTTGTTGTTAATAGTACATTTCTGTTTTTCCGTTATAACTTTTATATAATAATAATTTTTAAATGGTTTAAGTTATAACTTTTTCTCATTTTTTTGTTTTAAAAGGTTTATTTTTTATACAAAAAATGCTTTTTTAATAAAACGTATATTATTAATTTTTAATATTAGGCTTAAAATATAATTCTTTTTACGTAACTAAGTAATTTGCTTTCGAAAAATAATAATTTCGTATCAAATTAATAAATTATTTTTCATTAAAAAAGCAATCGAATTAATTATTTTCAGCCGATTATATTAATATCTAATTTATTCCATAGATGACATTTTTATTTTATTAATTTTTAAAATATTTTAAAAGGTTTCGTAATTAAAAAACGAATAAAACTAGCGGAGGTTGACCGGGAAATAGTTAAAATAGATATAATTAAAACATTGTTAAACGTAAAAAAACCGGTATTAAAAATTAATGAAACGAAATTAATTCCGGTAAAGCCGTATTTAATAATTATTAAAGGTTACAATAATATTAAAACCCGTAGTAAAAACTGGTTAAGAAATTATTTTTGGTAATTTACATATAATAACGTTAAATTAAACTTTCGATATATAATAAATAAACGCGTTTTAAAAAAATACGTCAAAAACATAGAATTTATACGAAAAATTACGGGTATATAAATTCTAATAATATTATAATTAACCTCCCATATAAACGAGTTGCTAACATAAACGAGTTGCTAACTTTTAAGCACTTTACGATCATAAGCGACAATAAATTTAAATAAATTAATTATAACGCAAAAAATCAATTTAGATTAATCGGGTTTTTTATCGCTAAACGTCTTTATATCCTGTTTATAAGTACGCGCATTATATCCGGGCTTGCCGTAGACGCCATATTTCTATTCTTCGCTTAAATTCTTTTACAACGATTACCTTCGGCTATTACTAGTTGCGATTGTTTATTACCATTTTTTCGTAATTATAAAAGTTTGTATATCCTTTATAGTAAATGTCCTTTTTTTTTAAAAAAACGTTTGTTTTTAGTTTTTCGGCGTTTATTAAAGATATGGTTCGTTTCGCGTAAAAAACCGCATTCCTTCCGAAAAATAGCGTTTTCGTATAATAGCATTAAGTTATTTTTATTAAAAAATTAACCGATTTAATTATTTTTGTCGGCAAGTTACTTTAGTAATTTTTAATATATTTTTATAAATAGCGTTTTTGTTAAATTGTTTCGGTAATATTTTTGGGATTTTTTGTAAATAAGAAAATAATAAAGTTTGTAAAAGTAAATGTAAAAACGATTAGTATAAGTATAATTAAAACTTTTAATTCGAAAAAGACGTAATTAAGATCGAATAAAATAAGATCAATTACAGTAAATCCGGATTTGATGTTATTGGTTATTATAATAGCTTTAAACACGTTTTGGAAACCGGCGATAAAATTTTTATTAGTAATAAAAGTAACGTAACATCGTATAAAATTTGTGATATATAACGAATAAACGCGTTTTAATAGGGGAAATAAAATACGTGGAAAAGTTAAAATAAATAAGAAAAATACGGGGATATGCAAAATGTATTAATGTCGTAACTAAGGTAATACTTTTTAAATTTTATCACATAATAGTTTTCGTAATTGTTAAAAATAAAAATAAAAATAATTTCGTTATGTACGCTTAAATATGTTATTTGAAATATTAGATTTATTTTAAACTTAATTTATTTATCGTCCAGCCGTTATCGGTTATAGTAACTTTTTAATCAGGTAAAAATTAAATATCGGCGAACTAATGAAAAAAGTAGTTTGTCGTGGTAAATATAATAAATAAGGGTAAGGTCTATTTTTAAAAGGTGATAGTTTATATTATTATAAGTTACTTCCCATTTTTATTACGTTGATTTAAATTTCTTACGTTTTTTAACATTAATAATAATTATATCCGTCGTTATAAGAAGCTTTATTAAATATTCTGTTTTATTAAAATTATAAATATTATTTTTATAAAACCGTATTATGTTATTATAACTCGAATAAGTTTACATTATTTACGAGATACCTTTAAATTTTTGCATAAAACTTTTTAATAGTTTCTTTTTTAAATTAAACGCGTTTTAAGGTTTTGTTACTGTTTAATAAAATTAAATATTTTACTATTTCCGATACGTTTCGCGTTACGTTACATAAGTAACAAATTTGCTATTTTTTAACATATTTATTCCAGATAGAAAACGTTCGCATATTTAGGTTAAAGATTTATTCGATAATCGATTTTTTTTCGGTTGACGTTAATATTCGCGAATTAGGAATAGTATTAGTTCGGGCGCGTATATTGTTGCATCGGTTTTTATTGCAAATTCGAAAAGGTTATACATTATACTAAGACGTTTATAATTAAGTTGCGGGTTTGCTTTTTTAGTTTAAACGGTTAAGTTTATCCTCGTTTTTTTATAAGCGGTTCTGTATTGTTAGCGTTGAAAAATGAGCGATTAAAGTTGTATAGTTGATATGGCATAAAATGTTAGCGACTGGCTTATAGTAACGACCCGCTTATGTAGGACGTTAACGTAACATTTTTTAAATTTAATTAAATAATAATTGTCGGAACTATTAAAAATAAAAAACCTTTCCGATGTTTTCGCACGGGTGTGAATATATTAATCGAAATATTAAATTTATTTTAAATTTAATTCCTTTATTATTAAATTATTTTAATTTAATATAATTTGGTAATTAATTATTAAAAATAATTTATTACGGATATAAACCTTAGGTTAATTTTTGCTTGTTATAAAAATATAAAATAATATAATACAATTTTAAAAATTAAGAAATTCAATAGTTATAACTTCTTGTTTTTCTTTGTATTAAATTTGTCTAAATCTTTTATGGTTTTTAATATTAATAAGTATTATACCCGTTATTATAAAAGTTTTTATTAAAGATTAATTTCATCCAAATTATAAATATTTTTTTAATACCGTATTAAGCGATAATAACCCGCATAAGTTTAAAATATTTACCAAATACTTTTAGATTTTAGCATAATAATTTATACTAGTTAATTTTTCAATTTAAATATAATTTAAATTTTCTTTGGTTTTTTAATAAAATTAAATATTTAAGTAATTTTACGCCTTCCGTAATACGTTATGCAAGTAATAAATTCGTTATATTTTTTACTATATTAACGCCGGATAAGAAACGTTCGCGTATTTAAGTTAAGAATACGGTCGACGATCGATTTTTCTTTCGATTAAATTTAATTTTCGAGATTTAACTATATAATCGCTATAAAAAGATATACCGGTGTATCGTATATGTAAAATAAAATATACCATTTTATAGATAAAACTAATTATCGCAAAATAAAAATTTTAAGTTTCGTTTTTTAACTAAAATAATTAAGGTTATGTTTAACTTTTTTTAAAAGCTGTTCCATAGTACTAATATGAGAAAATAAGTACTTTAAATTATATTTTTAAAATATACGAAAATTATTCGAAATACTTATACCTTCAAAATGTTTATATTGAAGATTATAAAATTTGTTAAAAAGTGCGTATTTAAAGGTCCGGTTATATAGATATATTATTACTTTAAGAATTTATATAATTAAAAACGAAAGTAAATTAGCGAGATTCAAGATTGTATTCGGTTTTTTATTAATTATACCTTTTAAACATTTTGCAGCCCCGTTTTAAATTTGGCTATACGGTATTTAACGTGTAAATCTAATATTAAAAACAAGGGAATAAATTATATTTCGAAATTAATAATGGTTCCAAATCTCGTTATCGTATTTAAATACCTATAAAAAATTTATCTTAATTTGTTAAAACCCTTAAAAGGTATCAAAACCATATAAGTCATATATCTATTTTTAATTTTTAAGATAAAAATCTTAAATAAGTCTTAAGTATTTATTAGTTATAAACATAACGTATTTATACCTTTTACAGTTTTTTTAGATATTTATAAAATTAATAATTATTCGTTATTTTAATCGAAAAATTGCCTTTTTGAACTTACGGCGTATTTGCTTTTTAACTTTCGCCTTATTATACGCTTAATTTTTAACTATTGTAAAACTTTTTAAAGGTATTTTTTTTATATACGATTATAATTAACAAATCTTTTCGGAATTTCAATATTGTAATATTAAGTATTATATAATACCGTTACCGGTCCGTAATAATTTCGTTATCTATAAGTTAACATTTCGCTTAGAAGTAATTAGGGAGGTATAAAGTATTAATGGCTTCATTTTTTCCATAACGAATTTATTAGACAAAATTATTAACGTATTAATAACTTAATTATACTTATTTAAACTATAGTTATTAATTCTCTTATTACTTTTATTAGTACCCTGTTGTCGGAATTACTGCAAAAAAGCAAATTATATACAAAAATTGCGTAATAGGTTACGGCGTATAAACGTAACGCTTTAAACCTTTTAAATCTTTAAAATCATATAGTCATGTTTATAAATCCACTAATCAAGGCGACATTATTTTTTACGTATATCCCGTCGTTTTAAAACGTTCTTTTTTAATATAAACAGTTGTTAATAAGCTTAAAAATATAAATCATAAAGCTTAAATCCAAAATAGATAAATTCGTTAAGGGATAAAACGCGACTTTTATCGTAATACCATAATTTTAAAATTAAAAAATATGTTAATGCTTATTTTATTTTTTTAAAACTTAATCTGATTCGTAAGTAATTAACGTTTTTATAATTTTTGATAAATGGTTAATTTCTTTTTCAAGTATTAATCGGAAGTAATGCGGTCCTAAATTAATCTTGATACTGTTTTACTTAAACTAAAATTTATTAAAACTTTATAAAAAAAGCGTAATAATATTAACGTAACGTATACGCAAGGTTTAAATACGTTTTATACTAAATCTTTTATGCGTTTAATGTTTAATGCTTGCGCTTATTATTACTGTTATTTCGGTTTGTTTAAAAAGCTTTACAATTATTTCATTTCGGCTGTTTTCTAAAAATCTTACTCTGTAATTAATTGCTATTATCTTTATTTTTTCGTAATTAAAATTATCTTAATTAAGCGGTCTTATTCATATTCCGTAAAACTTTAAAACGTAACTTTAATATTTCTTAATAACTGTTATAAATTCGTTATAACCTATTAATCTAAAAAGTTAATCGCTACTTTTTAATAATTAATAGTACTAATATCGATTTTGGCCTTTTTGACTTTTTAAAAGGTAATCGTCTAAATTCTAATAATAAAAGCCAATGTTATATATAAGTTAATAATCTAGTTAATCGTTCTTTTCAAATGATGATCTTTTACTATTTTAACATTTAATTATTTATAATTTTAATTACATTCGGATTTTACTTTAATCGTTCGCGGTCTTTCTGTTAAATATTAATCAAAAGCTTATTATTATATACATTACTAAATCCAACTAAACTGGCATATTAATTCTTTTAATTCTTTCTTAAGCATTCTGTTTTTAATTGCTGGAAATATTAATTCTAAAAGTTATTTCAAAAAGTCGTTAATGTTTTCACGGTAAATATCGTATTTCAGATCTTTATATGTATATATCCTAAAATTCTAATTATAAACATATTTATTTTCAGTGGTTATTTTAAGTATATTTATTAAAAGTCTTATAAAAATGTTTTTTCAATTTTTTTCGGATCATAAATACGATAATAAGATAGTAGGTCGTATTCTATAACGAAATCGTTTTTTAAATATAAAGTTATATCTGGTTTTATAAGTTAAATAGGTTATAAAAAGTTGTAATTAAAGTTAATATAATTCCATATATTAAACATATACGCGTTCGATTGGAATTCGCCTTTAAAGCGATCCTAATCTTTAGGTTTTTTATAAATAACGGAGGACGTCGACGGTACGGTTATTATTTTCGTTAGTAGTATATCTAAATAATTGCTACTAATATTCAGCTTACATCGTTTTAATAATCCTGAATTAATTAATATATACTTAAATTAAGTAAGTACAACTTTAATTATTAAATATAAAGGATATTAATTTTTTTTATATTTAATAACTAGTTGCATGTACTTTAAAACGCGCGCTGCACTTTCAGGTGATCTAGTTCCGGAATATGTATGTTCTGATCAGAAGGAATCTTTCGTATATAGGGTGTTAGAGCACCCCCTACTAGCTGACAGCTGTAGCACCAAGAATGATTACCGATAATTACGATTATTCCACTGATCTTTTACCCTAGTAGCGCTATGGCTAAAGTGCAGCCGTAACACGGACGGTATAAGTATAACTAAAGGAGTTTCAGACTTGGAAAAAAGTTATTAAAATCTTATAAAATAAAGTTATTTTGAGCAAATCTGAATGTAATTATATTCGAGTTTATAATAGCTTTAAAGCTATTTAAAAAGTAGATGAGATATCTTTCCTTAAATAGTATAAATATACTAACGTCGTGGTAAGTTTTCGTTATGTAACAAAGAAAGGTATGTTAAAATTAAAACGAAAATACGCAGGTATAATAATTTGTAACACCTAGACTAGTTAACTAACTATTGAATATAAACGTACAGGTTTATAGTAGTAGAAGTATTATATTATCTACGTATAGAAAAATATTTTAGTTACATTTCGTAATATTAAGGACGTTTTAAGTAATGGAGTTATATTGTAAGCTGCTGTTATCTAACTCTGATTTTTAACGCCTATATATATTTTAGTTTTGCTTAATAAAGTTTAGTCCTGTCAGCAGTCACAGTGATCAAATGCAGTAGCCTGGCGCAAACTGTATGTTGATGTTGAACTAGACTACAAACGTCTGGGCCAAGCTCCCATTACATATCCAAATCCATGCTCAAAGAGCTTCTTCCAGACAAACGGTGTCCTAGGCTGCATCCTGCAGCCTGACCCACCAGCCGGGAGCACTTCAAAGCACCAACTGCCGATACGCCCTCTTGCTTTAGGTGGTCTCGGCTACTGAATCCTCGAAAACAATCAACCAAGTCTCAATCTGTTAGGGAACTGAAGCCCTGTATCAATCAATCTCCTGTATCCTCTTAAGTCCCAAGTTCGCCACGAATCGCTCGAAATCAGCCCTGTCCAGTGGCTTTGTGAGCCCATCTGCTGGGTTGTCCTTGCTTTCAACGTACTGGAAGCTGATATTGCCTTCCTGTACCTCCTGCCGTACGTAGTGGTACTCCAGCCGAATGTGGCGCTTCCTTCGGGTCATTTGGGTCTCTGTCACCCACTTCAGCGCACCTGTATTGTCCTCCAGGATGGGAATGGGGCCCTCTGGCATAAGCCTCAGTTCTGTCAGGAAGTTCCTGATCCCAGCTGCCTCCGCTGCAGCTGTTCCTGCCCCTACGTATTCTGCTTCAGTGGTACACTTGGTGACAACACCCTGTAGCTTCGAAAGCCACAAAACGGGTGCTCCAGCCATGAAGAACACGCAGCCTGTAGTGGACTTAGCTGACTCGCTGTCTGCGAAGCTTATATCCACTGCTCCGAACAGGCCTAGGTCGTTGTACTTCCTGTGCGGGTGCTTTTCGTCTAGCTTCCGGTACCGAAGCGACAGGTTTATGGTGCCGTTCAGATACCGTGGCAGTCGCTTGATACACTCCCGGTGCCTTGGGGATAGGTTGCCCATAAACCTAGCCCAAGTTGACGTTGCAAACGTTGTATCTGGTCTGTTAATGCAATTGGAGAAGTTGAATTTTCCCATAAGGCTTGCGTATTCGTAGGTATCTTCCTTGGTAGCCACGCCCTCGTGCCTCACTGCGTGCTGCAAGTGATCCTTAATAAATGGCGTGGGTTGCTTCCGTATGGCATCCAGTCCCAGTGACTTCAGTACCTTCTCAATGTACTGTTGCTGGTCTAGTTTGACGTCTCCAGTAGGTGCCGAACGGACAATTCGTACGCCCAGGTACTAGTCCGCGTCACCCAGGTCCTTAATAGGTACGTCCTTAGCGATTCTGTTGGCAGTGCTTTTCAAGCGCTGAAGGTCGGGCCCCATAAGCAGGAAGTCGTCGACGTACGAGGCGATAACGTCCCCTAATTTGTCGTTACGGTAAATCGCGTCATCCGAAATCAGTAGACGAATACCCTGCTTCGCCAGTATCTCTCTAACTCTTTCCTGCTAAGCAGCTCCGGCCTGCTTCAGGCCGTACAGGGGGTTTATCAGCTTGATAACCTTCTCAGGGCAGTACTGGTATACCTCCTTATCCTCTGGGTACGTATCAAAATACTCCTTCAGCATGGGGAACTGCTTCATATAGATATCCTCCTTCAGGTTGCCATTCAGGTACGCAGCAACAAAATCGATCTGAATTATGTGCCAGTCCAGGGCAGCAGCCAGGGCCATCAGAATCCTCCAGTGGACAGCCCTTGCAGTGCTAGCTGCAGTCTCGTTATAGTTAATACCTTTCCGTTGGGTAACTCCCCTGGCGCAGATACGGGCCTTGTATTTCTCTAGCTCTCCTGTGGACGTGTACTTCTTTCTCAGCACCCATTTGGCGTCCACCAGGTGCCCGTGGCCCCTATTGTCTGCTGTGAAACAGAAGGTTCCTCGCTGTAGGTTCTCTCTAATTTCAGTGAAGATGGCTTTGAGCCACATCTCGCGTTCTGGGCCTTCCATTGCTTCCTTCAGTGACGGGCCGTCATCCACCACGGCATACAGCCTGTAGCCGTCTTCATCGTCGACATCAGTTAACAGTGGGTGGAAATGGAAGGGGTACGGGTACGGGTTAACTGAATCATCCAAATCATCGCCCTTTTGGGTCAAAGCCAGCTTCAGCTCACGCATCAGCTCTGGGACTTCGTCCGGGGCTTCCAGGGTATATAGCTTAGGGACCGTCTTCTTTGGGCGTCCCCTCCTGGGCTTGATTTGCTTGGTTTCCTGGTCTGTATCGTCCTCTGAAACGACGTTATGGTCCTTGTTCTGCATTCTAACGCCCTGTTTCTGACCCTGACGGTGTCTCAAACGCTTCTGTACGGGCTGCGGGAGTAACCGAATGATATCCTTCGGGCTAGGGGGCTGTCCTGGCTCTTCCAGGTCCTCATAAACAGTGACATGCGGTGTTGTTAGCAGTCTGCCGCCCTCTAACAGCCACACCTTGTAGTTGTGTGTGCCCTGGTAACCTAGCAGTACTCCCTTTGCTCCACGGGCTGCCAGCTTCTCTGATCTAGTTCTGTAGTTCTTGTCGATTAGCACTGTACACCTGCTACCAAGGATGCGAAGGTGGCTGTTATCAGGTTTGTATGACCTATCAGGTTCGAATACCTCCTCAAAGCACTCGATTAGTGTTATGTCCCTCACTGTTGATTGTCCAGTGCGGTTGACGGTGTGCGTTATAACCTCCATCATAAGGTCCCAAAAGCATGTTGGTATCCTCATTTGCGCTGTTATTGCGCGTGTTTCGTCCTGAAGGAACTGTATGCTACGTTCCGCAACTCCGTTCTGATACTGGTTGTGGGCGCTGGAAATTACCAGTTCAATGCCTTCCACCGCGCAGAAGTTCTCGATCTTTGTCACGCCGAACTCCTTACCGCCGTCAAGGCGCAGGATCTGCACTCTCTTTCTACCTTCTGTACCTAGTGGCAACACCTCCAAACGCTTGATTATCCGCGTGATGTACGTGCACAGGCTTTCCTGGACCTCGTCCTTAGTCCTGAATGAGTAATACTCTCTGTAGCGCGACAGGTCGTCTGTGATGAGCCCGAAATAGCCGTTGTTTTCGATGCTAATAGGCTTGACGGCTCCCACGTCGCACCAAATGACCTCCCCCACGTAGGTTGCTTTCCTCTGGGGGTTAGCGGACGGTATCTTCCGTATCTTTCCTTCGTCACAGGCTGTACAGGGCAGCGATTTCACATCGCTGGGGTCTAGGTCTATCCCCGTGGACCTCTTGATGGTCCAAATCAGTCGTTCAGTGCTGGGGTGGCAGAGGCGGCGGTGCCAAAGAATGATTTTCTTCATGACTTCGTCCGTCATAAAGACCTTGCCGTGCCTGGAGGCCCTAACAAGGGCGTCCCTTAGGTCGTTGGCCAGGTCACCGCCGTCCTTCTCACCGAATGGCCCCCCCAGCCCGTATCCCTATTGCTGGTTCCCGTCGCTCAGGGACTCCGGGCCCCTAACGGTAGGCTCTGGCTTCCCATGAAGCCACAAGAAGAATCCTCTCCGGGGAACGTTGATGGTTGTCAATTCAGTTCCATCAGGGCCAACCAAGGTATTTCTGTCCAGGTAGCCTCCCCTTCTGTAGAATATCTCTCCAGAGAACACCTTCAGCGGGAAGTCGCTGATGTGTAGCGTGTACTTCACTGTAACCTCGTTGTTTTCTCCATGGGGGCCTCTTAAGGGCCACTTCACAGTACCGATAGAAGTGGCAGCTATAGGTCCTCCGCCTGTCATGATGTGAATTCCCTTGGACCTGATATCCAGTATGGTGTCCCTTTCGAAATCGCCGATATTGTTGGTGATATTGACGTTCGCACCTGAATCCCAAAGTAACTTGTCTCTATCGTCTTCCATGGAGGAGTGCACATGCAACAGCATGGCGCTGCCCACAACTGTCGCCTCAGTTGCTTCAGGGCAGCCTGCCACCTGTGGCTCAGTGCGCTCAGTCACCTGTGGCTCAACAGTGACTCCAGCGCAATTGGTCTCTGTAACTTCAGGGCGCTCAGTAGCCTGAAGCACAGTGCTCTCGGTCGCCTGCAGCCGTAGCTCAGGGTAGTCGGTTCCCTGCAGCTCAGGGCTCTGAATCGCCTGTGGCTTAGGGCTTTGGGTCATCTGTAGCTCAGGGCGCTCAGGGCTGTCAGTCTCTGTGCAATTGGTGCAGTCAGCTGCTACAGCTTCAGTTGCTTCAGCTGCTTCAGCGCTTTCGAGCACTGAAGCCACGGTGGTGTCAGCCTTCTGAATCATCTCATCATACCACCGCATAAGGTCCTGAAGCTGTTGATCGGCGATGTGGGCGCTGAAGGTCTTTCCGTCTGATCGGTACAGGTCTCTCAGGCCTTCAGGGATGAACTGCTCCTCGCTCTGTCCGCCACTGCGGGTGTTGCGAGAGCTGTTGCTTCGGTTGTTCTGACTGCTGTTGCCACCATTGTTGCCCTGACGCTGGCCACCATTCTGGCCACGCTTCCCTTTCTTGCCCTTGCGGTTCTTCTCCTTCTGTGGCTCAGGGCAGTCTTTCGCCATGTGCCCATACTTGCCACAGTTGAAGCAGAGTGGCTGCCCATCCTTGTTCCATGCGGGCTTGCCATCTCGGGTATTGTTGCCCTTACCCTTCCGGGCGTTGGCGGACCGTCCGTTGTTCTTCTTCTTGTTGGATCGGTCATGAAATTCGCTGTTAAAGTCGTCGATCAATTGCTGGAAGGAATAATCCGTCTGCCGCAGCGCTGACTGAATGGTCTTGCACCAACTGCCAGCGCGGTCCTCCACAGCAGTGAGGAACATGGTGATCTGTTCCTCTGTCCCAAGGCGCATGCCACAGCCCTTCACCTCCCGGAGAAGCTTCTGGAACTTAGTGGTGAACTGTACTGGGTCTCCTCCGTCGTAGGTAACCTTGCTAAGCTCCTTCCAAAGGGACCTTTGCCTGGACTTCCCTGTCGCTGCGTAGGTCCTCCGGAGCGTCCTCAGCATCTTCGTACCCTTCTTGATACCTGTAATCAACTCCAAGGGCGCCCTCTTGCAGGTCTTGGTGATGGCTTTCGCTAGACGTAGCTGGTCCAATTGACCTAGCTTCATTCCGTCCACGTAGCCAATCTCTTCCATTGCAAGGCTTAGGGCGTTGCTCCAGAGCTCCCAGTTAGCCCAGCCTGCCAAGTGATTCTCCTTGTCCAGGGAGAAATCAAAGCGCTTCCAGCGCAGCTTACTGTCTTCATCACTGGACTTCTTGGAGTCCTTCAGGCCAAGGCCTGACTCGCTGGAGCTGTCTGAGCTGCTGGAGCCACTGCTGGGGGAGCTGTGGCGGTCTTTCTTCTTCTTTGGGGGACCCCCAGACGAGTCCGAGGAGGAACTGTCTGAATCATCAGGGTCACTGCGTGCCACTCCCTTTCCTTTGGGTGGCTTGCTCTTCTGTCTCTTCGGGGGGTCCAGGGGGTCAGGCTTCTCTGTGGACCACCTCCCAGGCTTCGTTTCGCCTTCTCTCAGTGGGTTGATCTCCTCCACATCGCTCTCCAGGGCGATGGGTACTTCCTTGGAGCCACCTGCCTTGACCTCAGGTGGTACGCTCTCTAACGCCTTCGGTTGCACACTAATGCTACGCGAGCTCTTAGAGCTCCGCGTCTTCTAACGTTGGAACGCATCCAACAGCTAAATCATCGCATCTTCGAGCCGGTCCACTGTATCACCGGTCTTTTGGTTCTGAAACTTCAGCTCTCTAACCTCATCTTCGACCTGCTGATACCTATCCTTTCGTGCCCTAACGTCGCGTCTGATACCGCTTATGTTGGTACCCAGGGAGGTGTAAAGCTTGTTCAGGTCATTAGTGTTCTGCTGTCTCTAGATAGGCGTTCTGTATCGCTCATTCCTCAGCTGCTGAAGCAGTGGGGTGTCTCCTGAAGACGCCCCGAAGGCAGGTTTCTTCCTTGCCGCCACACTTAATGTGGGCTCCTGTTGTTCCACCTCTTCCTTACTGTAATATTCTTCGTCCTGGGGAACGCTCCCATCTTGGGAAGGTCCCTACTGGGGAGAGGGGAATGGGGGTTCTAATAGGCCGCTTTGCTCAGCAAGGAGCTACCCGGGGATTAGTTGCTCGCTCGCCATCGTCAACTGCTAAACTCTCTATTAGCTGAGCGACTCGCTCTGGAATCTCGCGCTTTTTCCGTTAACTTAGCTCTGCAAAATAACCACTTCGTTTGACGTACTAGGTGCCAATCAACAACCAGAAGATGCTACCATGTTAGCAGTTACAGTAATTAAATGCAGTAGCCTGGCGCAAACTGTATGTTGATGTTGAACTAGACTACAAACGTCTGGGCCAAGCTCCCATTACTTATCCAAATCCATGCTCAAAGAGCTTCTTCCAGACAAACGGTGTCCCAGGCTGCATCCTGCAGCCTGACCCACCAGCCGGGAGCACCTCAAAGCACCAACTGCCGACAAGTCCATTTAATTTTCATTTTAAGTTGTTTCAAATTATTAGCTTAGTTTAACTAGCCTAAGGTAATAATTCTATATTAAATAAATTAAACGTATTAAGTTAGTTCAAGCTAGTTAAGTAATTTTACACCGTTGTAAATTTGTTAACTGCGTCTTTCGAACGTTTTGGAAGAGTTAAGTTTGTTTAGTTAGGATATAATCTCCCTTTTCTGGGAGGTTTATCCTAAAGATCTAGTTTTACAAGTTTAATAAGTATTTTTCTTTTTTCTTATACTTTTTTAGTCGTCATGTTTAATAGTACTAAGAAATCGCAATTTTATAAGCGTAATAATGCGCTCACTTTGTCCTGGCTAAATATACGTTTTAACTTTCATATATTCAAATTCTTTTATTTTTATTATATGTTTGAATATGAGTTTAGCGATTCTTTCTTTTACTAATTAAAGGAAGTAATATTGCATTTTTAATAATTATATTATTAAGCTATGAGTAATTTAGAATTAATTGTAGTTTTTCGTTCTTTTTAAGTACGATAAATATAAGGTATTCTGCTAGTAACTTTAAGAGTCGAATTTAATTTCTTTTTGTAATCGATTTTTCAAATACTTTCAAAACGCGTATAATTTTATTTTGTTAAGTTTATAAATAAGGTAAAACTTAATCGAAGCTCCGTTTGTTAAATAACTTCATACTTTTATTCGCTGTATTTATATAGTTTCATTTCGAATTTCTTTACGAAATCGCCTATTTTTATAATATTATAGTAATATATTAATTTAACTTTGTAATTTCCCCTGTTATAATTCTATTAAGTCGTTATTTAATTATTAAAATCTTATTCTAAGAATGAGAATAATACGTTATATTTTTTTTTAAATATTTATTTTCTTTTATCTTGTATTCATTTAAGTGGGAACACCTTTATCGTTTTCTTTTACCGGCATTCGTTATCATTTTCGACCGAATGTTAAAATCTTTATTATTTCCTTTTATATTTATCGTTAGGTTACAGAATAAATTCTCCCTCGCTAATTTCCTAATTAAGTAAAGGGTTATATTAATGTAATTATATTCTTCCTAGAATTATATCGTATTTCCTTATTAGAGTATTATCGAAATTCATTACTATCGCTTTTTTTGAACTAAAAACGTTAAAATAGTTAATTTCGCGTATAACTTTTCTGTTATTACAGAAAACTAATTAGCTTTTAGCTTTTTCAAAAAGACAAAGAATATCTTTTACTTTTCATTATAGTTTCAATTAGTTAATTATTTTAAACGTAATAAAATGTCTTGCTAAAACTCCGTTATATACTCTCACGATATATTAGTATATCTTAATTAGAAACTTTAAAATTCTAAGTTTATTATCGTTTCTTATCATTATTATTAAAGCTTTGTGTAAAAAGCTTTTTTTACTTTTCGGTATCTCGTTATCTTACGGCTTTGTTATAAGTAATTTTCGTTTTCTAGGTATCGTTAAAAGTATAATACTTATTTGTATAATTAATCGATTTCGTTCTGTAATTGTTTAATATATTTTTATTATTAATTTATTAATAATACGTTTTTAATATCGCTTTTTTAATATTTTAAATAGTACTATCTAAAGTAATAACATAAGTTTTAATTTAATTATATAAGGGATTTTCTCAAATTTCGAAATATCTCGTTTAAAATAATATTATATCCTTATATATATTATAATAATTTATAATTAAAAGCACAAATTCGTAACTAATTATCACATAATTATTTTAAGGTTTTTTATACTTATCTTTTTTATCGTGGATAGTTATAAGTATTAAATAAGTAAAAAGAATCTTTATATCAAAATATTTTAGGGTTAATTTTTTTAAATTATTATCGGGTCTAAATTCGTTGTTTTACTTTATCGGCATTTATAGCGATAATATTATTAATTATTTAAAAAAGTTTTTTATCAAATAAAATTAAATTGTTATATTCGTAAAAATCGCCCTTTAATATATTTTTTATTTGTTATAAGTAAAATATTTAATTTTAATATAATAAATTAAATTAAATTTTATATATTAATTAAATTTTTATATAATTTTATTTTATTTTATCTTTAATAATTTTTAATTCTTTTTAACTCATTCCAATTATTTTACCCTTATATTTATTTTTCATAATTTTATTATTATTATTATAACTTTTCTTATCATATTTTAGTTTTTTATCCTTTTCTTTAAAAAGCTTTTTAATTTTTTGTTAAGTTTATTATATATTTACGTCCGAAAACTTTTTAAAAAAAAGACTTTATATTATACCGAAAACCTTTTTAGTTTTAATTATTTTACGGTTATTTTAATAATACTAAAATTAATTACTTGTTGTATTAAATTTTCGGGATTGTTTTATTAAACCATTTTATACTTCATATTATTATAATTTTAAAACTTAACATAACGCGTATTTTGTTAGTAAATAATTTTAATTTTATAAGTTTAAATTTCGTTTTGTATAATATATTACTCTTCTGAACAACGTTATTATTAATTAAATATTTAATTTTATTATAATTTCGATTATAAGTTTTTAAAGTAAATCTCTTACATTATTTTTAATATAACATATTACCGATTATCGATTTTTATAACTTTTTTGAAATATTTATTTACTATAGTATATCGTAATACTTTAATAATATTTTTATTTACCTTGTGTTTAAATTTTTAATAAACTATATCTATTAAATTATTTTGTTTATCGTCGGTTTATCCAATTTTAATTATAATTGCTAAAACCTGTAACGTATTTCGGCGTTAACCTTCTTATTAAGATAAGAAAGATTTCTTTTGTTACCGTACGTTTTTTATCAAAAAGTTTAAAATAATTTTTATTTTTATTTTTAGAATTAATAAACGTCGAAAAAATTTAGTAATCTTAAATTTTTTTATATTAGTCGGCCTTACTTAAATAATCTTTAAAAATAAATTTAAATTAATTTAAACTTTTTATTATAAAAATAACCCATATTACACAAAGTTATTCCGCGAAATTATTAAACGTTTAAAAATATAGATATAAACGGACTTAAATAAATAAACTTTGAATACTTTTTTTCTGGCGTAAGTTTTACCTTTTTTAAACTTAATAATTATTATATTAATTTAAATAGTAATAAATTTAGTTTTTACAAATAATTATTTAAAATAAACCTTTATAAAGTAAGTTGTAATATGGAATTATTGAATATTTATATTTTAAGTAATAATCGATATTGTAATTAAAAGTATTACTTAAAGTTTAACGGTATTATTAAATAAAAACTTGTAACGTATAATAATTAAAATATTTATTAATTATTTAATTTCAACTTACGGTTTTATATTAATTAAAATATTAAAAACGCTTTAAAAAACGATATTATATTATAAATTATTAATCTTTCATTGCGGAATTTAATAATTATATATATTCTATTTTTAATTTAAAACCGGTTAATTAATTTAACTTTTCTTTAAATATTCGAAATATTTTAAATTTATTAAACCATCTTAATAATGTAAAAACATTTAATTTTTTATAACGAATTAAATTATTTAAATTTCTTAAGCCCATACTTAACTTAATACCCGAGGCCGAGGTTAAATCTTACGTTTTCTAACTATTTCAAATAAGCCTAAACTTATTAAATTATAATAATACAAATTTTTAATCTAAAAAGATATTAACATCGGACATAAATTTGTTAAATATATAAGTTCGTCGGATACGTTTTAGTACATTTTAATAATTAATTTTAATAATTTAATTATATTTATTTATTTAATTTAAATCTACCGTATCTTTTATCAATAACCGTATATATAACTTTAAAACAAGTATACGTATTATATTAAAGTTTATTACAGATATATTGTATTAAATCTTTTCTGTTAATCCCTATATAATATATTAGTTATAATTACTATTAATAATAATCTTTTATTATTACATTCTTTATCGACAAAAAAAACTTATATATTTTATATAATAAATTTCTTTTTTGAAAAAGACGTTTGTTTTAATTATTTAAATACACAAGGTTAAATTAGTATTTCTATAAATTTTATAATACTGCGACACGTTTTTCCGCCGCGCCTTTTACCGCCCCTTTTTAACGCGCCTTATAATAAACGTTATTACTTTACCTCGGAACTTCATATCGCATCTTTTAATAAATTTTATAACCTTTTATTTTGCGAATATCTCTTACATATTACAACCGTATAAATAATGTTTACGTATACGGATTAAAAATTCGGTTAATAATCCTATTATTATTAATCGGCTTTTTTATTTTCGAAATTAGGGTAATAGTAATATAAATAAGTTAAAAATTAATTAATTATATACGAATAAATAAAAATGAATTATAATATAACGTTTGTAATAAACTTTAATATACCATATATATTAGGTTAGAAATTATACATATAATTAATAATAAAAAATAAAATAATTAAAATAATTAAATTTATTATAGTTAAATTATTGGGATTAATTATTAAAAGGTACCAAAAAGTATCCGACGAATTTATGTATCTAACTAACTTATATCCGACGTTATATAAATTAACGAAGTGTTTTTCATTCTAGGAAAAGATCTTTATTAAAATGTTTAAAAAGTTCGGTTTTAACTTTAATTATTACAAATTTTATTATTTTATTTATTAAAAAGTGTTTATTTTTTAAAAAAAGATATTATCATAGTATAGCCTGAAAAAATTAAAAGTGTTCTAATTCGCTAATTTAATAAATACAGGAACGATATATTTTTATAAAAGGTAATAATTTACAATGGTTTTTTGATATTAAAGTAATTAATAATAAATTGAATAAGAAAACTTAATTATATTAATCCGATTTTATAAATTAATAATTAATTTACTTTCTTTTGATTTTGATAATAAATATATAAAAAATGGTTTTATTTTTTTTATAGTAATTAATACGCGACCCGATATTTCTTTACAGTATTCCGATTTGTTTAATTCAACTTAAATCTTAACGGTGTATATTATAAAGTTGCCGACCGAATTATATTATACTAGGTTAAACTTAAAACGTTAGCGTTGTATTTCGGGCGTGAAAATTTATTAAATATTTAAAGCGACGTTTTGTCGTAAATAATATAGTTAATCGAAAAAATACTTAAGTTTACGTTATAAAGTCATTTAGAAGAACGATAACATAGCGGGCGAATAAGTAAAATATAGTAATTTTTTATAATCAAAACAAAGTTATTTATTTTTATATAAGTTATATAAGATACTGATAGGTTCAAGCTATATTTTCCAAGCTCAGCCAAATACACGAAAATTATTTCACGATATAATCCCACGATAAATTCTATACCTAGTATCTTGGAACACGATAACTACTCGGTGGTTTTCCCGATTTAAGATAGATTATATAGTGTAAGTTATAAAAAAAGATTGTATTTAATTTTTAATTAATTAAAAGATTAGGCCATATTTTGAATATAGGATTGTTAAATATATAATACGATAACTAACAAATTTTACAGTTTATTAAGGCCGATATTACTTAATTAATAACGAAATTGCAGTATGTAGATATATATAATTATTAGATACAAAGGTCCGTGAAAAAAGATTTAATTAAAGTAGATTATACGTTTATAAGCGATATATTAGTTAACGTATTAATTTAAGATGTATTACGCTAACCTTTTAAGAATTTTAAAAAATAGTTAAAACTGGTAGACATTATTAAAGTTTTCGATTAACGGAGAAACGTTTTACGAATAATTTTAAAAGAGGAATTAACTAATTAGGAAAATTTAATTCCTGAAAGAAAAGTAAAATGAAAAATTATAGCTTTAGAAATTGTGACGATTAACGCCGTGAATGTTTTAAAGCGTTAAAGGGGTATATTGGTTAGTAGGAGTACGTTAGTACCTTATATATTAAAGAATCCTTTGATCGAAATAGATATATTCCGTAGTTATAATATTTTACAATGTAATGTACGTTTTACAGCACCTATAACTAGTTATTAATATAAGAATAATTGATTTCCTTTATATCTAACAATTTTAATCCCGTTTTTTCCAAATATAAATTTTTAATTATACTTTCATTAACCGTTTCTTTCTTTACATTTATTAACTGCGTTATTATCCTACTTATCAAATTTCTTAAAAATAATATTATTACGACTTAATAGGGGCATTATTTATAATACAAATTGTTATGGTTCAACCAGTAAAGGTTGCAGAAACGGTTACACTAGGACCGAAACAGGATCCGAATACGTTAGTCGCGAGAACAGTATACATTTAAACAAAAGGATCCGAGCTGCTTCATTGGATCGCAACGGATCAGTATGTATTTAAGCAAAAAAATTCGAACTGTTTCGTCGGATGGCAACGGAGCAAAAAAAGAATATATACGCCCGTATCTTTATGGTTAGATAACGACAGCTTGCAATATAATTTCGTTACCTAAAATATTTTTAGTATTACGAAACGTAATTAAGTTATTATCTTATTGCTTAATTTCTTATAGTATTTTGCCATTATAAACCCGTCGACTTAAATTTAATAGTTAGTTAATTAACTTAGCCGTTATATGTTGCAAGCTTTTATTTAATAGTACCGTTAGACTTTAAGTAATATTTTAATAACATATCTATTAGTAAACAGCCCGTTTATAAGGTCCCCGAGGATAACAACATAAATTCGAATAAGAAAGAGTGATTGCCCTTCTTAACCAAAAAAAAAAAAAAAAAATTGGACGTTTAGATTTGGTAAATTAACGTATCAGTTAACTCGAACGAAATAATTCGGAACTTATTTCGACATTTTAGGCTACGAAAACACTCCTTAGGTAAATACTACAAATATTTAACAAAAAACCTGCTAATATAGGGCAATCCATCCAGGTAACACCTAGCAAGAAACTAAAAGAAATGTTAAAACCTTTTAAGCCTGAACCTTTTAATGCAACTTTTATTAAATTATAATTATTTCTTACTTAATATCGATTATATTTCGGGTATTTTCCAATATAACTTATTACCTCAATTGTACGAGTTAAATTTGCTACTGGACGATTATTAGGCCATACTGTTACTTAATTCGAATTTGTTATAAAGAACTACGTTACGGTACCCTTAAAACAGCGAAACCTAAAGGTGGTATAAGTTTATAACGATTACGAAAAATTCGAGCAAACCTTTTTAAAAGCTTTCGAAATGGTAGACGAAAAAATAAAGGCGGAAATTAAAATTTAGCAGTTACGACAAAAAGAATTTACCTTTAACTATAGCAGCAAGTTATTTTAACTTTTTTCGAAACTTAATTAAGGATAAAAATTTTTAATAACTCGATTTTTTAATGGCTTAAAAAAAACGGCCCAAAAAAAGTTATTTAAGATAAATAGGCTAAAATACTTAGCTAACTATATCGCGATGGCAGTAAAAATCGACGATCGATAATACGCTTAACGAACTCGCAACGCTAAAAAAACATAACAACAAACCGCGTTATAATACTAATACCGGCGCACCCCGACGACAAAATACATCGTATAGAATTAAACCTAAACCTATAAAAATTAATGCAATCTAACGACAAAACACGCGACGCATTAAATTTTAGAATTATAGCAAAACGGGCTATAAGGTATCTTAGTACAGGATATCCAAAAAGTCTTAATAAAATAAACCCTAAACTTTAGTACTTACCGGATAACCATCAAATAATAAGGAAGGAAAAGCCATCGCTATAATACGAAAAGGAGAAAATCTTATAGGACCCTTTAATTAAAAAATAAAACAAGAATAAAAAGAAGCTAAAAGATTTTTATAAATCGAAATACAGCAACATTACGAACGATTTTAATGGTTAGAACTTTTAAACGAAATAAAAAAGTAGTTATTAGAATATTAAGAATAAACCGAGGCCGTTTATCCTAGTACTCCAAACCGGTATAAACGAAAACATGCTTTTTATTGCCGGCGATAGTAATATCTAGATTATGAAGTATGGAAAAGATCCATCTATAAACGCATCACACTTATGGCTAAAAAAAAATTTAAGTTTTCTAACCAAATAAGTTGAAACAAATAGGATAAACGTTGGTTTCGTCACCTCCGTACTATTAATTCATAAAAAAAAATCGATTAAAAAATAACTTTATACAGCTAGCTTTCGGGAAAACGATGCTTACAAAAAAAACCCCTTTTGTTACTTTAAAAAATATAACCATTAATCGGAAAAAGAAACACCGTTTTAAAAGAAATTAATCTGGCGATACGATGATAGGTTACCAACCTTTATCTTTAACAATTTGCTATTAAAACTCTTAAAAACGAAAAGGAATTTTAGCAAACCTTTATTAAGTTACTCAAAATTTGTAAAAGCTAACGAAAACGCCTTTACGTAAAAAGCGGTCCAAAATATAAAAAAATAATTTACTTATTAAGATCAGAAATTAAGGTAACAAACCGAAAAAATGTTTCAATTAGAAAAAATAATAAAAATGCAAAAAGCCCGGACTATATAAGTTCGTAACGAAATAAAAAAATACGAGGCACGTATTTACAAAGTAAAAAAACAGGTAAAACAATAACGACATATTATCAAGCAATTACAAAACCAAATAAAAAATCTCAAAAAACGAATGCGTTAAATTAAATAACCCCTAAAAAAGGAAGGCCGCTTATAAGAAAGCCGTAAGTAAACAAAAGTTAAAAGAGTTAATAAAAGCTCTCGAAACGGGCTTTAATAATAATAGGGGATAACGATAACTTTATTATTTTGAAAATACGGATTAAGATATATTAATATACCGTTATAATGGATAATAAAATTTTAAGAGGTAATTACATTACGCTTAAAGTAATTAACCAACTTAAACTACCATAAAGATATAAAAAAACTCTTATAATACGAATACAGCCGAAAGCCAACCCTTTTTTTATAATAATAGAAAAATTACGCGCGAAATTAATTATCTCGACATTGTTATCCCAGGAAATAATATAACCGTCAATTTCGATGTCGTACTATTAAGGAATTACGACATAATCTTGAGAAAGGTATGGTTACGCTAATACAACCTTTTAATTAACTAGACAACTAACCAGGTAAAATTTCTTTTACAACCTAGCGATAAATATCAGGAAAAAAAACAAAATTTTTAACACTTAATTGAAAATAGCGACGAATATTGGTATAAGGATACGATAAACACTTTACCACTCAAAAAAATACGATATAGAAAAAAATGGGTACCACAAACGAATATAACGCATTATTACTATTATCAAAACAAAATTACAGTAATTAAATAACAACTTATAATAACCAGCCTGAAAATTAAAAGAATTAAATAACGTACCACTATAATATCATAAATATAAACGCTTATTTCGAAAAGAACTCGAAACTAAATTATGGGAATATAACGAATAAAACTATAAAATTATCTTTAAAAAGGGAACATTAATTGAGTTTTACCCTATTTATAATTTTAAGGAAACAGAATTACATACACTTCGAAAATATTTAAAAACCCGACTTAAAAAGGGATAAATTCGATTATCTAAATTACTAACTGCATATTTTATATTTTTTATACCCAAAAAAACGGGAAATTACGATTAATTATAAACTACCGATAGCTTAATAATGTTACTGTTAAAAATCGAATGCTTTTACCCTTTATTAATAAAATAAAAAATTGCTTCTATAAAGTACAAGAATTTATTACTCTTAACATTAAAGATAGTTATAACCTAATTCGGGTAAAAAAGGCCACAAATAAAAAATAACGTTTCAAACTAAATACGGCTTTTACAAGTACCTTATTACCCCTATAAAATTAACTAATATACCTATTACCTTTTAACGTATAACTACGTCCTTAGGGAACACCTCGATATCTTTGTAATATATTACCTTAACAACATTCTTATTTTTTCGGAAACCAAAAAACAACACAAAAAATACGTCCATAAGGTATTAGAATTACTCCAGGACGTTAACCTATTAATTAACTTAAAAAAAAGATAATTCCATACATAAAAAATCAAATACCTAGGCCATATTATCAGTCCCCGATATATTAAAATAAATATTAAGAAAATCGCTGCAGTACTAAATTAAATACAGCCTACTACAGTTAAAAAAATACAAACTTTTTTCGGATTTGCTAATTACTATCAAAAATTTATCAAAAACTTTAACCGAATAGTAATACCTTTAAATAAACTTTTACGAAAAAAGGAAAAGTTTTAATAAACGCTAAAAACGGAAAAAAACTTTTAACATGTTAAAGAAGTAATTACGAATCAGCCAATATTATTTATGTACGATCTAAATTACTTAATAGAATTAAAAACCGACGCGTTAAATTATGCCTTAAGCGCGGTAATTGGATAACGAGATGATTAAAAAATACTACATTATATTACTTTTTTTTCTTACGAAATATAAGAACTTAAATTACGTTACGTTATTCCTAATAAAAGTTTCTTAACTATTATTAAAACATTTCGCAATTTTAAATATTTGTTTTAAAGTAATTAATATTAAATTAAAGTTTATACGGATTATAACAATCTTACCCGATTTATTACAATTAAAGAACTTATAATACGATAAGTTCGTTACGTAAAAAAGCTAACGGAATACGATTTTGTTATTATATATAAAAAAGGCTTAAAAAATGATAAAACCGACGCCCTTAATAAACGACCAGATTTTTTAAAAAAATGGATACAATTAGTTATATAATTTTTAAAATTACCACCGAAGGATACTTACGTCCGCAGTAAGGTGCAACGATACGGGCAGCACCCCGGGATATATATTAGAAAATGAAAACATATAACGACAATCTACTGGAAAAAATAAACAAGCTATAGGTCTAAAAAAAGTGCTAAAAGGATTTAACGCGAAAAATATATAAACATTTATTACATAAACACTTAGGGATTTATAAAACCCTATAATGTTTTTAGCATATATACGACTTTCTTAAAATGAAAAACATAGTATAAAAAGTTAAGCGTTAATATAATATTTGCATTAAAGGAAAAGTACGACGATACAAATTTTATAGAAAATTGCAACCTTTATTAATCGCAAAATGACCGTAGGATTCTATTATAATAGATTTTATTATTAAATTTCCCTTAATAAAAAACCCAGTTACAAGTATATATTACGATACTATTTTCGTAATTATTAACCGATTAACAAATTTATTTTATTTTCTACCTTACAACGAGGATATAAACGCGGAACAAATGGCGTATATCTTCTTTAAAATCATTTTTAGCGTATACGAGTTGCTGTATAAAATTACGTTTAATAAAGGAATTATGTTTAGCTTTAAGTTCTAGCAAAATTTAATAGTATAAGTTAATTTAAGTTATAAGTTATCTAATGCATTCCGATTTTAAACAGATGTCTAAATAAAGCGATAAAACCAAACGTTCGAAACGTACTTACGATGTTATATTAATTACGAATAAAATAATTAGGTTGAAAAATTATTAATAGCTTAAATAACTTATAATATTATTATCATAAAAATATTAAACCGATTTCGTTTATAGCGAATTTCGGTTTTATATTAAATTTTTATAACAAAGTATAAAAAGAAGGATTACTTAATATTAAGATAATCCTTAGGTTAAAAATTTAAATAATTATATTAAATAATAAAGATAAAACTAGAGTTCGTATGAAACTAAATAAAAAAATATTATAACTAAAAGCGGTTAAAAAGATTAACTTTTTTAAAAAGAGAAATAGTTAACTTAGTTATTAAAAATATATAAATAAAACGACTAAACAAAAAACTCGACTTTAAGTATATCGGTCCTTGTAAGATTATTAAAAAAATTTCAAACAATAATTACTAGTTAAAATTACTTTTTAAAGTTAAACTTTATCTAATTTTTTATATATCCCTACTCGAATTAACGACGGATACCATTAATGTACGTACCGCATAGGATAACGTAAAGGTAAAAAAGAATAAAAATATAAGGCAGAAAAAATTTTAAATACGCGAAAAATCGATGGATTTACTTAGTACTTGGTTAAATAAAAAAAATATCCAAATTCAGAAACTTTCTAAAAACCCGTTAAAAATTTTATCGGCGTTTAACGTTTGCTAACGAACTTTTATTAATAATGATATTACGTAAGAAAAGATCCTAATTAAAGTTAAAAGAAAACCTTTTAGGTAACGATTAATTAAAATTAGGAACGAATAAACAAGTTTTAAAACGTTATTTTTCAGCCGTTAATCTTTCCGTTTTTTCCTACTCCTTTAGTTTATCCAATAATTAAAGCTTTCGGTTAACTATATTAACCTTGTTCTTGCGAAAAAACTTTTATTGCGTACGAAAACGGTCCAAACAAGATAAAATTTCGTTCAAACGACGCAAAATAATTTCTAACTTCTTACAAATGTTACGTAATTGTTAACGAATTAACAATTTCTTTAATTTAAGACATTCTATATCCTTATTAATATTATTTAAAGAATATAACGGGACGTTAAAACCGTCGTAATATCGTTTTTTGAAAATATAATTATCGTAGCGAAATATGCTTTCAGATATAACGCATTTATCCTTAGCGTGAAAATAAGAAGTACACGGCATAACTTTAAAACTAAAGTTAATAATAAAACGAGCAAACGCCTTTTCTTTTATTAATTACGTTTTAATACCGCCTTCTCCTTACGGGCACGATGTTTACGAGGTTTGCTAATACGACCGGATATGGTAAAATAAAAAACATTTACCTCGGGCAAGAATTTTCGAGGCGAAATTTTAAAAAAAGGGAAATGGTGTTACGGTTTAACCAGTAAAAGTCGCGGAAACGGTTACATTAAAACCGAAACAAGATCCAAATGGGTTAGTTACGAAAATAGTATATATTTAAATAAAAGAATCTGAACTGCTCCGTCGGATCGTAACGGATTAGTATGCATTTAAGCAAAAAAATTCGAAATGCTCCGTCGGATCGTAAAAAAGCGAGAAAAAGATATATACGCCCGTATCTTCATAGTTAAATAACGACAGTTTGTAATATAATTTCGTTACCCAAAACACCTTTGGTATTACGAGACGTAATTCAGTTATTACCTTATTGCTTAATTTCTTACAGTACTTTGTTAATATAAACCCGTTAACTTAGGTTTAATAATTGGTTAATTAACCTAGCCGTTACATAAATTAGGAATTATAAGGGTAACTCGCTGAAAAAAAAAAAATTAAATCTGTTGATTTTTTAATAAAAGGTAACCTAATAATATTAAACGAAAACGCTTATTTTAGAAGGAATACGACCTATTACGCGAAACGAATAATATTTTTACTAAATGCCGAAGGATTAAAAATAAGCGTTTTTAAAAAGAGAATATTTACTATAAAAAAACTATAAACTTTTATCATTACGAACAAAAGTACTAATAAATAATCGCAGTTAGTAGAAGCCGAAAAAGGTTATTTTAAAAGTATTTAAACGAAAAAACAAAAGTATAACGTTTCCCGCCAACGCGAATATAATACGCAAACTTGTAAGAAGACTATAAAAGCGTTTAATAATAAAAAATCTAATTAACCTTAATTAATTAATAACGTTATAATTCTTTTATTTAATTTAATTATTATAGAATGCTAAAAAGCGGCCGACGATCTTATAGAGCCGACGAGCTTATATAGTACGTTTACGTTTAATTGATATATTAAACTTTTAATACCAATTTAAATTAAAAGCTATAACTAAAATGCGCTTGCTACGTCTTAGGCGTAGCTATAACCTTTATAATGCGGTTTTGATCCGGGTGAGGTAAACAATTCCTTTCTGCTTCTACATAGAAGCCTGCTGGTTTATTAAAACATAGCAATGTAACGCATTCTTATATTTTACAATTACGTTAATATATCTTACATTTTCGATAGTTGTTTGCTAAGGTAAAGGCAAAGCATTAAATTTAGCCTCAAGGCACGGTTATGATTAATACTCATAGCTTGTAGACAGCTTTTTAGTTGCCGTCGTTTAATTTTAAAGTCTCTCGTATATTTCATGCTTGCCGGTTTGTATATGAAATGCGGCTATAAAAATTCCAGCCAGACATCAATAGCTCGTCTGGTTCACAAACCTCAGCTCAGGTAACTCAGGATTCGCTCAGCACAGCTTAGCCTGGTTATTGCCTCCCCATGTAAAAGCCGTAAGTTGTTCAGGTGTCAAGACCGACAGTGAATTATGAATGTCAAGATTGCCGTGGAATAATGGCCTGTTCTTAGTTCTCATTTCTAGATTTACCAAGATTAATCGTTAATTACTCGCCTAACCTTGTGGACTTATCTACTACATGTCATCAAGTGAATCGGGTTGCGAATATCGTTTAGCGATGGCTTTTTTTAAAGCATGCCTGGGCCCAGGCAGTATGTATTAATGAGTGACTGTTGTAGTTACATTTTAAATAAAATGCACCGCATTCTTGCCGTAAGGGAGTGGCTGCCTGAGAAGACGTGCAGCCATATGTAATCCCGAACTTCCCCGTAAAATCTAACCCCTCTCCCCTCAGTAATGGAAAATAGTGGCTCAGAACTTAAATCCAGACGCATCCAGTACTTCTTTGGCCGCAAACCATCTGTACGTAAGAAAAGGGTGATTAGCATGCAATTTTGTTTTGTCCCCGGAAGAGGAAAAGAATGTGCAATTCAGTAATTACAGATTGATAAAAGAGAAGGGGGGTGGAGGGAAGAAACTCACGACGTTAGGGGATCCGCCGGGGCAATGCCAGAGATCGCAGGTTTCAGCTTGACCTGGGCAGCGGCAGTTGGTCTGACCAACGACGCGGCCGCCGTTACAGGCGGGCAGGATCTGGCGGCAGTCAACACGAGCCTCGATGTTGCGTGCCTCGAGGTCGCCCGCCTCCATGTTGCTGGGCATGGCGATGGCGCCGGCGGCGAAGAGGGCGATGGCCTGGACAATAGCGAACTGCATTTTGAAAGGTGTTGTTTGAACGTGTGGGAAATTTTTGGAGCCTGGTGTTCTGAGTTTGAGGTTGTGGAGGAGATATATGAGTGAGTTGGTGATGAAATAAAATGGAAGCAAGAAGGGCGTCGTCCTGGGGCTTTATATAATTCTCTTTCCCCCTATCATATCTATCCTATTCATTGTCTAACCTTCTGATTACGGGAGATTCTGGGGGGGAGTTAGACGTCGAATTCCGCGGCCGCTAACCTCCATGCAATGGTGAATCAGCGGCCGCTAACCTCTATGCAATGGTGAATCCGCGGCCGCTAACCTCTATGCAATGGTGGATCCTCGCGTAGGGTGCGTTGTTGCCCAGTACCCAAGATAGCACGGACGTGGTCTAACGGAGCATTCTCATCGAGCCTTGCACCTTCATACAAGGCGTTGCCGAAATACTCCGAGAAAGTAAAGAGTAAACACACTTCCTGAACTGGTTTCCTTCCTGAACTTTAAACCTTATTAACATAGCCCTTCAAGTTAAGATTACAAAGTTATAAACCTCATTAATTACATAATATAACTAATATAGCGTTATGAAAGATAAAGATGCCTAGTAAAGATATAGTAAAAAATAAGTATTTTCATTGTAACAAGTTATGAAATAAAGTAATTATTTAATATAATACAAATAAAAATAAAATAAAAGTAAAATATATTTTAAATTAGAAAATATATTAATAATAACACATTTTGAATTATTATAATAAAAATGTAAAACGGTTAAAAGTAGTATATTTACAAGTTTATAAATATAAAAACAAATAAAAATAATAAGATAATTTAGAAAAAAAAAGTAAGATATATATTATAAATCATTTATATATCTAACGGTTGCTAAACCCGGTGTTATTTGAAAAGCAACTTTTTTAAAATAAAAGCCTATATCATTTATTTTAGAGCTTCAAAATTATAATAGATAGGAATTTAATTATGGTAATAGTAATGTACTTATTATATTAAAACTTCTTAGTTGTACTAATAATTTAAATTAAGTTCATTTTATATTTCTTTATCTCTGCTTAATAATATAAAGCTTATAATATTATCATACATTATTTACTATCGTTATTAGTATTATGTTGGTAAGGTACCTAATACTAAGCGCTAGTTTCCAGGCTTACTTAAATATATACAAAATTCTCACATTATTTAATTTGTACAATAAATACTATACCTAATATCTTCGAATATTATCATTATTATATATATACTTTTATATAAGCTTTACGTTACATGCTATTTAATGTATTCTTTAGAAATTGATTAATTTTTTTCATTTATAATTTCCTATATTATATTCTGTTTTAAAGCTCTATTTTTATATTACATTATTCTACTCTAATTTTACTTTATACTGCAATAGGCTTCAATTTTCGATTAGCTCTAATATATATATAATAACGCTTTTACGACGCCTTAATTATAAAGTCGAGTAACTCTTTTAACATTTATTAAAGGGGGTTGGAAGCTGGATAATATCACAACAAATATATTGGAGCGGAAGACTATTCCGCCTGACAAACCTGTATGACGGGCCCCATAGCTTGCATGAGCTGTGGCCGAATTTCAAGGACCCTACGGCATCGTGGAATATCAAAACGGCAAATCAGAAAGTGGGTCATCCAGAAAGAGGAGTCTAGACTCTTAAGAAAGGCAAGATAGCCCGCAGAGTGGTCCTAATCATACGACAAAAGCGTGCCAGATCGGCATAGGAATACTAGTATCTTATGTAAGCCGCATCTCCGTCGTTAGGCTAAAGGGACCTTAATCGTATAGACGTGTCTAGGTATTGCTGCAAGGCAAGAAGTGGTGATATTTTCTACATGCCTTCTAAGGACAGAATAGTGTACTGCTGCATCCAACGTGCGCTCGCATCAGCATACATCCTTTCTCTTAGTGCTGAGGAGCTGTTTAATACTATGTAATTGACTATCCTATCAAAGAGCACTGCGGGCTCAGAGAACGGAGCGGATTATGTACGTGTTACGGGCGTGAGGTTGGCTGTGTACGTTAGAGGCGTTGCATTGCCACCGTTAGAGGCGCATTACAATTTGCAGTCGATAAGAACTTAACCCTATCTTAGGCGCGAATGTAGTTAGTGCCATTATCCACTTGATACAGATTCAGCCCTAAGAAATGGGTCTAGTGGGCCTTTTAAACTAACCGCTCCAACCGTTTTGGTCCAATACGTTTCTTAACATAATCTCGTATACTATGGTGTCAGAGAAAAGCACTGTCATGTAGCAGTAAGCCACGCTAGTAATAACGCTATACAAATTAGGTGTAGCTTTACAGGGCTAACCTTCGGTACATGACTATTTTCTAACGCGTTTGCAACGCGAAGCTTTTCAACATACCCACGGTAGTTATCACCACTTTGATTTTAGCTGCTATGGAAAAAAGCCTTGAGCGCGGCGTACGCCCTAAAGGTATTCATACGAAACACCTTACTGCCGAACAACGGGCACGACTCCGAACCCTACATTTTGACGGCCGCATAAGTTATGGGCAGATTAAAAAGGTAACAAACTATTCGAAGGCCCAAATCCGCAGAGCTTGTACCGCAGAAAACGCTAATCCACGGTATGTTATTACTAGGTGGGTCTCCTAGCTAACATACCTAGCAGTGTGATTAAACTTACCCATAACACCATAGTAGAGCATTGTCGCATTACGGCTTATCATTCGTCTAAGGCAGAACCGAAAAAGCACGTGAACCTGTTTTAAACGCGAATGTAACACTATTTTCTACCTAAAGCAAATCCGGATACCTATTATATGCGTCCAGTAACCCAACTATGCAAGGTAAATGTAATTAGGTATCTAGCTATACAATAAACAAGGGTATTTTTAGTTAGTTTCTCTATTAAGACCACACAATGATGGGATCAGCTAAAATATTAAATTCTTATACAATATCTATGCGCAGTAAACATCTTTAATTCTTCTCTTAACTCCAACTTGAGTTATGATGTATACTCCCATACAAATTCCCTGGCGTTCTACACTCTAGCTTCGCTAGGCACATGATGCGCGGAGTGGAGAACCTCGCTGAAGATACCCCTGTTTATTGTACAGTCTATATGCTGACACCGGCCTACTAAATACACTACGTCCAGTTCCACTACATAAATGGGACCAGGCGAGCACCGCGTTATTTCCGTAACCACAGGCGGGCCGGATGAAAAACCCTATAGGGGTCTAACACTACAGTGAGAAACAAGCGTTAAGTACACGATATTTTGATTGGTTCCAAACCCTGCCCCTACCTAGCTAGCTCCAACGCCCCCTAAAGCACTCCAATTGGTCGCCGACAAGTTGCAGGAGCCAAGCTTCTGACTATAGGGTCGTTTACATAATTAGGGTCCTCCCGTACCCAGGATAGCCGCCTTAACCGCTCTTGTGGCTCATATGCTTCTTGGCATATTACGACTAGACGAGTACGTAGTACATAATAGCGCCTCCTAACTGGTTGTGAATTATGTAATACATCTACGGAACTGAGAACCGGGGATGAGGCGGATGGGCATCCCTGTATCGTCGCCTGGAATGAAGGATCCAATCAACTTCAGCTAGTTAGCCACCTTGCAAGCTACCTGCAGTCATCGTCCTAATCTTGCCAAATCATTATTAGCCCACTTCAACCATGCCCAGAACGCTACTCTGCTCTTTTAAATCGGAACGTCAGGTTCGAAACTTGCGGCTTACCTACGCTGATGAGTATGGTTAAGTAAAGTACATACATATATTCCTAATAGACGTGCAGTAGGAATAAGCTCCACAAAACGGTAAGCAAACAAAACCCTTGCTGTTGGAACAAAGCTCAGGACTATCATATAGGGGGTTAGGTATTAAAGAGATCCTGTTTGCAAATAATCAAGCTGGAACTGCAGCATACTGGCCATCTTTAAAACAGCAGCGATCGAACATGCGGAATCCGACATTATGGTGGAGGTCAGCCGCCGTTTTGTTAATAATTTGTGGCCTTATTTTCTTCCCCTTCGATAGCGCCTGGGCCACAAAAGTCAAGCGCGGCGCCGATCCCACCATAATGAAGTTTGGGGATACTTATTACTCTGCCGAGTCGGTAAGGGGCGGTATTTATGTCCGTGCAGCATCATCTCTTAAAGGTCTGGGTGCCCCCGACGTTCGCCGGGAAAAAGTCTGGTCCGATACTGCCAACAGAGGCGACGTATGGGCTCCAGAAATTACCACTGATCTGGGTAAATCTTTTATTTATTTTTCGGCCGGTAGAGATGCCGCCCATCGTATGTACGTTATCAGTGCGGACTTTCCTCTGGGCCCTTATTCGGCCGAGGTGAAGCTCGCTTTGCCTAACGACCAATGGGCTATCGATGGAACCTTTTTTGTTTTCGAAGGGAAGAGCTGGTTCGTTTGGTCTGGCTGGGAAAGCGAAACCAAAAACCAAGAGCAGATTCTATACATATGTCGCATGGATAGCCCGTCCAAGCCCATTGGCCAGCGGTACGTCATCTCGCAGCCGCAAGAGTTATGGGAGCAGGGCGATAGCCCTCGCATTAACGAAGGGCCCCAAGCTATCGTTGATCCGAACGGCCAACTGCATATTACGTACTCAACCAACGGCAGCTGGGGTAACAAGTATTGTATTGCGGATCTTCGACTCCGTAAGGGTGGCGACCCGACATATATATGGGATTGGTACAAGTCCAACGGCTGCCTATTCGGTTCGCACCAGGACAGGATGATGAAGGGCTGGAATTCGACCCGGTATATCGACGGGCCTGGACACCATACATTTGCGCTCGTCAATGGAGATATTAACAGAAGCCCGGGTGGTATCAACCATATCCCTTTTATGTTCCATGGTGTCAAAAAGGGCACGTTATATAGTTGGAACAACCGCGCCTGGTTTATTGGTAGCTTCGTTTGGTGGAATAAGACTATCTACAGCCGAGAGAATATGCCGGGGGATCGGGAGAATACGGGTTTCAGCTTTAAATTCTTTGAATAAATCGCGGAGTTTTGCGGTTCTCTGTTATTTGAATTCAGTAAAGAGTGGGAACCCCAGTTACTACGACAACTTGCTATCGAGCAATTAAAAGACGATCGATACTGGTCACGACAAATTGTGCTGGGATGGCAGGAACCGGATCAGCCTTGCTAGTGGCCTTGTACTACCTTGGTATGCCGCTGCGGATAAGATTTGCTCATTTTTATAGGCGCATTCGGGTAGACAAACCATTTGCGAGCTAGGACTTATTATAGCAGATTGTGTGAGCAGTTGAGGTGATTTTCTGAAAGGGCTTGGTTTGTGGCCCTAGGATTGCAAGAACAAAGCAGGAAGCAGCTATATCTAGCTGCCCTTCCCCAGTTGTTGATGAGAAGTAGTCAACCAGGAATCAAGACAACCAACCCAGAGATCAAGTGCAACACATCTGCCGACAGATTGAAACTAATTGGGCTGCCCTATTCGGGCTATATTTTATTTTTCCTAAATCAGTTGACAGCTGCCAACTTCCTGGTAACCTGTTATGAGCCCCGCCCTATGGCCCACATGCCTAAAGCTAACTTTTTAGGTGCGATTTTCAGATCAAGCGGATGCCAGTTGTCAAAGTTACGAAAGCTTTAGTGTATCCAACGTTCTCCTAAACTGGTAAGCACGGAACTGTCCCTGTATAAGATAACAACGTTTTTAAGTTCTTAATTGGAATATTTATTTAAGGGTGCTATATACAGCCGGGTCGACGTACCGAGAGCTTTTTAGGACCGATCATACTCGGCACTTAGCTATGCATCTACAGCCATGGCGAAATTTCGATCAAGGCGGGTTATACGGATTATAACCCGTAATGGGTTGGATAAAATAATAATAAGCAAGTTCTTATGTCGCTAAATCGATTGTTATTCTCTCTAACTCTAGTCTTGCATAACGTTGCGAATTACATAGTATTCTATTTTTATGTTTTCTCGCCGCCTTCAACCCTCCGTCCCTCGTGCAATTCGAAGAGGAACATTAACCAGATATCGCGCCAATACAGTCGCCCCAGAGAAAAGAACGTAAAAACATTAAAACTGAAGCACAAGAAAAGAGAAAGAGTTTAGTGAAACAAAACATAAAATAAACGAAACCGCCGAGGAACTTTAAAGTTTTTCCACGATCAGTCTCGCCAGCGACGTAAAAGTGGTGTTGGGGTTCGAGAGGACCTGGACGCTGATCTGGAGGGCGAACTCCTTGAAGAGCCAGGACTGGAGCTCGACGCCGATCATGGAGTCGACGCCGTAGCTGGCGACGGACGCCTCGTCCAGCTTGAAGCCATCAGCCTGCGCGCCCAGGATCCGCGCCGTGCGGCCCGCGATGTGCGCGCCCAGGGCCGCGAGCACCTCCTCCTCAGGCTTGCCGGCCAGCGACGCCAGGAACGCGCCCGCGCTGTCCTGCTTCTGTTGGGAACCAGGGTCCGCGGCGATGGCGTCTAGCTCGGTGCGCACGGGCGCCAGCCGCGCGTCATGAAGCCAGTACGCGTCCGACATGTCGGCCGACTCACCCATGGCGACAGCCATCTCGCGGGGCTCGAGGCCAAGGACCAGCTGGGCGTCGCCGATACCCACCAAACCCTCCTCGTTCCCGGGCCAGCCTTGGATCATGGCCGCCTCGAAGGCCAGGAGCATCTCGCGCTCGTCGACGCCGAAGGGGTTTTTGCGCGCGAGGGAGTCAGCGATGTCCGAGTTCTCGGCCACGACGCCGACATCCTCGACCATGGGGAGGGCGAGCGAGCAGGCCGCCTGGCCCCTCCTCCGCCGGTAGAGCGCCAGGAAGTCCAGATAACTATTACCGGCGCAGTAGTTGGCCTGTCCCGGGTTGCCCGTCACCGCCGACAGGCTACTCGTCATGATGAAGAAGTCCAGTGGGGTGTCGCCGAGCGCTCGGTGCAGCGCGATGGCCCCCCACATCTTGGGCTTGAGCGCGGCCTGGTACTTGTCGAAGGTCATTTCCTGGAAGAGGCCGTCCTGGAGCACCATGGCCGCGTGGATGACGCCCCTGATGGGTCTCGTGGCCGCGACTTCGGCTACCACATCTGCCACAGCTTTCTCGTCGCTCGCGTCGGCGCAGAAGACACCGACCGACGCGCCCTCGGCCTTGAGGCGCTGGACGATGTCGGTGGCCTCGGCCTTCCTCGTGCCGGACCGCGAGATGAACACAAAGTTCCTACATCCCCGCTCGAACATCCAGGTCGTCAGGCTGCGGCCCAGGCCGCCGAGGCAGCCGACGAGGACATAGGCATTCTCCGGGGCGAATCGCACCTGCTCGCGGGGTTCCGCGCCTTGATCTGGCTTCGGCCGTACCCGATGGCCAGCACGTTGGCCCCGGACTCCGCGAGGCTATCGCGCGCACCGCTGACGTCCAACAGCTCCTCCACGTCCAGGACCGGCGGGGACACAGCCGTCGCCGGAGCGAATGGGCTGCCCGTCTCCGCTAGCAGCGCCACGCTGGTATCGAGGGCTCGGGATAACGCCGAACCGTCGTCGTTCTCGTCAGCATTGGCGATGCCGCAAACGGCGAGGGTCGCGCCCCTGGCGAACGGCCGGGGGTCCAGGGGGCCGTTGATGGCGGCGTCGCTGAATAGCAGCTTCGAACCGCGAGGCATGGAGCGCCACACCTCCCCAATCAGCGCATGCGGGGCGCCGGCGACGACGATGTTGGGTGCGCCGCTGTGGATGGTTTAAGAGAGCATGTTTCTTGCCTCCGCCATGTCCCGGGGCTCGGACACTCGAAAGCCGAACTTCTGTCCGAGTCTTGAGACCGCGTGCTGGAAGGCCTCGGCCGCTGGCAGCAGGAGCACGTGGTCTCCGGCCTTGGCATTAGCGGCGTGCAAGACCGCGTCGACCGCCTTGCAGAGGTACGGAAGGGTGCTAGCAGTAGCGGCGGCGAGTTCATCGGTATTGATTTGTGAGAATATCTTGGTGATAAGACGGGTCGTGAAAGCCGCCTTGGTGTACGCAGCCACGGTCCGGCCGTTAAGGCTGGTGTCGACGCCTTCGCCGATGCGGACGACGGTGCCGATGACAATGCGGGCCTTCTCGCTCGCGAAATGAGGCGATAGGTCGTCCTTGCTCAGCTCCGCGTGCGAGACTAGTATGTCCACTTCGCCTGGTGCAAGTTGCTGCGGAGAAGGTTGCGTCTCGAACAGGATCTCGTTCTCAACAATCTTTCCCTTGAGCGGCTCATCTGGCGAAGCAACGACGCTCTGGTACGGCTGCTCCCGGTGGAAGAGGATGTTGAGGTTTTCGTTCTGGTGGATGCGCGGGACCAGGACCTTCGAGTCCTGAGTGAGCCAGAACTCGACATCCTCTCCGGAGTCCTTGGTCTCCACGGACGAGAGCTGGTGCTGGACCAACGAGGCCAGCTGCTCCAGCGGCACCTGTACGTCGGCGTCCACGAGGGCGATGCGGGCCGAGACGTGCTCCGAGCGGACAACGCGGAGGAAACCCTGCGGAATGCCGCCGGCGACCGAGTCTCCCTGGTTGACCCCGCGCGTGACCCATACCACCGGCTTCCCGGACGTGAGGACTTTCTTGACAAGGTCCCAGCTCTTGGCGGAAGCAGACGCCAACATGGAGCCGCTGGCATCATCGACTACGATCTTGTCGAACTGGTCGACGTCGAAGGCTTTCTGAAAGCAGCTGGAGGCTAAGGCAGCCCCGAGAGTGGAGTCAGTATTCGATTGGAGTACGGCGACGTTGGCGTTGTCTTCGGGCTTGGTCACCAGGGCTTCCTCGCCAATGCTGGCAGGCTCCCAGACGATCTGCTTGTACGGCTGCCTTGGCTTCGGCTCGGAAAGTTGGGCGGGAACGGCGGCATCGTACTTGACAAGCTTCAGGTACCTGATATCCAAGACACACTCGCCCGAAGCGCCAAAAAGCTGGCAGTTGGTGTTGAAGTATCTATCCCAGGCCTTGTCCGTCCATGTCGTGCACTGACCTTGGGCGTTCAGATCGCCAGCGGCAGGGAATTTCACCACCATCTCACCGATCTCGAGAGGGACGACACCCCAAGGCATCTCCTTGTGTAAGCCCTTGTGAATGGCCGCGATGACGACATGAAGACATCCGTCGATTGTAGAAGGGTGGACCATGTATCAGGACTCGTGGTCGATGGAACTGCACTTGGTCTGGACTGTCACACCAGCCGCGGCGATGCGGTCCCTACCGTTGGCGCGTACGTTGCCCATGGTCTGGAAGTTGGACCCGTACGAGAAGCCAACCCGGCGGAGCGACCTGTACCATCGCTTCCCAGGAACCTGCTGGTGGAGCTGGTTGAGCTTGTGGGGGAAGCTCGTTCGTCTGGGAGGTGCATCGTTAGCCTGCTTCTGGATCTTTCCGGTGCTGTGGACTGTCCAGAGGTCGTTGCTGATTGACTCGACCGAGAACCTGTACCAGCCCCCCCCTGCCAACGTCTCGAGCCGAGTGTGCACCTCAATTCCGTCGTCATCCTCGGGGATGATGAGGGCTTTCTGGATGTCGATATCCCTGAATTCGACACCGTCGGCGTTCTCGGGCTCGAGGTCAAGCTGTTGCAACAGGGCCTCGATCGCTAAGGAGAGATGGCCCGCTGCGGGGAAGACAACGTCGGGGCCGAGGGTGTGGTCTTCGAACCAGGACACGTCGCGTCGGCGCAGCATGTTCTTCCATGTAGAGACGTTGTTGGACAAGCCAAAGATTCTACGGCCCAAGATATCGTGGCGTGGGTGCTTGGAATCCCTCAGCTCTTTCATCGTGCGAGGCTGGTTCCAGTATACCGTCTCGTAGTTCCACTGATACGGCGGCAGATCCGGCAGATAGCGGGGAGCGTTGCACTTCTTGTTGTACGTCATGGCGGTCGGGGACGGCGCCGAGGTCTTCATGCTGTTGACGTATTCGAAGTTGATATCCAGCCCTCTGTTGTACATTTCTCCTACCGTCTTGAGGAGGGCGGTTGCGCTATCGGCGCCCCGCGTGAGTGATGCAACATAGCTCTTCTCGAAGCCGTTTGCATTGCAGATCTGCTTGACCGGACCTTTAAGTGCGGCATGGGGTCCAGTCTCGAGTAAGACATTGACATCGGCATACTTCTCGGAGCTTCCCAGCACCTGTATGGCCGAGTTGAACAGAACCCGATTGCGCAGGTTGTCACACCAGTACGAGATGGACAGTTGAGAAGACGTGATTTCGGAAGCCATGACGGACGATACCATGCCGGCAGGATGTCGACGCCATGTAAAGTCTAGGTCGGTAAGTTTTGTCTGCGCCTTACCGTAAAGTTCGGTGTACAAGGGAGCGACGGCGTTCATCTGTAGTGAGTGGTACGCTTTCCCGTCTTTAGTGCACGGTTGAAGACCTTGGTCTCGTCCAGGATCTCCTTGACGACAGCGATGTCATCGGAATTGCCGCTCAGCGTGACGCTGCTGGGTGAGTTCTCGCATGCAACCGTGACGCCCTCGGCCACCTCCTCAGGGACGTAGTCGGCCACCTCGTCAGCACCCAGGCCAACCGCAAGCATGGTACCTACAGGCGCGGCCCGGGCCACTGCGTAGCCACGGAAATACGCCGCCAGGATTGCCTCGGGGCCGGATATACGACCAGCTGTGTACGCGGCGGCAATCTCACCGCTGCTATGGCCGACGGTCACGGCCGGCTCGATGCCCCAGGAGCCGAACAGGTCGATGATGGCAATCTGGATCGCAGTGCAGGCGGGTTGCGAGATCTCGGCCTCACCAACCCGGCTCGTTTCGGCTGGTTCCTCGAGGACTTCCTTTAGGCTCCAGGTTGGCTTCGGCTCGATGCGCCGTAGGACGCGGTCAAGCCCCTCAATGGTCTCGTTGAACTCGGGGAACTTCTGCATCGCCTCGTAGCCCATGCGAGGCCATTGCGCGCCCTGGCCCGTCAGGACAAACCCGATCTTCACCGGCTTCTCCAGCTTGGAGCCGCACGAGAACCTGTATGGCGAAAACGCTGTGGCCTCCTGTCCGGGCACGGCCACGGTGTAGCCTCGTGCCGCCAACTTGCTCCTCCTGCAGTTCAGCGTGTAGGCAAGATCCGGAAGATGATAATCTCCGGCGACCTTCTCATGTGCCCGGATGTTGCGGTCCAGGGTCTTCTGGCCATGGGCGCTCATTGTTACGAGTAGAGGTCGGTCAACGTTGGCATAATCGTACTTGGCGACCGCCTTGGGTTGGCCGTGTTCATACCAGGGGCAGAGACTATCGATCGATTCGACGATGACATGCGCGTTGGTACCTCCATAGCCGAAAGACGAGACACTAGCGCGGCGGACGTCAAAGTCGGTCGGCCAGTCCATCAGATCCTGGACGATCTTTACGTTCCACTCCTTATCCTTGATGTTCAGGTTTAGTGTCTTGAAGCCATAAACTCCGGGAATCTGTCCCTTCTCCGTACACATGGCCGCCTTCATTACTGCAAAGATGCCGGACGCCTGTCACAATATGTCAGAACCTGTCACCCATCCTCCTCGATGAGGCGTAGAAAAAGGGGGGGGGGGGGGGTTTAACCCCCCCGTTACAGCTCCGCTGTGGCCGATGTTGGCCTTGACGCCGCCCAGAAGCAAGGGCTTTTCCGTACTTCGTGTGTCGTTCATCCCGTTCGAGACCGCTCTCACCTCGATCGGGTCGCCGCTGGGGGTTCCCGTGCCGTGGCATTCAAGGTAGGCCGTCTTGTTGGGGTCGAGGTTGGCCCTCTCGTATGATTTGCGGAGCACTCTCTCCTGACCTAGCACGCTGGGAAATGTAATTCCCATGCCTTCGACCCTTCCATTGGTGTTGGCTGCGGAAGATCGGATGACACCTCTGTGGCAGAAATATCAGTATCTCTTCCAGTTAATATTTATGGTTCGTGAACGGCGCCCCACCGGATCGAATCCTCGCTGATCGCGTCCGAAAGACGCTTCAGGTACAGAGCGCCAGCGCCCTCGGCTCGCCCATATCCGTCTGCGGACTCATCAAAAGTGTGGCACCTGCGATGCAACGTCAGAACGAGCAAGACCTTCAATCACGGGAAGGTTACTCACTCAGAGGTGGGCGAGAGAACCCCCAACTTTGCCGTGTTCATGTGCTGATCCTACATGCGCAGAAAGGTCAGATATGTACTCTAGGAGCCATAACTACCTATGTAGGTATCTGGTACTCACGACGATAACAATTAGGTTAACACCACCCGCGATCGCAGCGTCGCAATCCCTGGCACGTAAAGCATGGCATGCATTGTGAATTGCATACACAGACGAAGAACAGGCCGTGTTGATGGTGAAGCTAGGACCGCCCAAATTGAAGGTATTGTTGATTCTGTTGCTGATGATACCGACGTCCACTCCAGTCGCGACGTAGTTGTGTCTAAAGTCTCGCTCGAAGACAGACATCTGCTGATAGTCGGCCGTAAAACTCGCAACATACACTGCCGTATTGGTGCCGGCAATGGCGTCCAGAGAAACACCGGCGTTCTCTAGACACTCGTAAGAGACTTCGAGCATCTTGCGTTGCTGGGGGTCCAGCCACTGAGCCTCCACCGGGGTCATATTGAAGAAGGTCGGATCGAAGTCTTCGAGGTTGCCATCAAGGAAGTAGCCGCCCGTGGCCGAAAAGGAACCAGGACGAGAGAGGTCGGGGTGGTAATGTGCGTTTATGTTGAACCGATTCTTCGGAACCTTGGGCGTTCTCACTGACTGCTTGTCGCGTATTGTCTCCCAAAACTTTGCCGGAGAATCGACAGAGCCTGGCAGACGGCATGCTGCGTCAAGTTTAGTATCAAGAACTCGGCCGTGTCTTGGGGGAGAAGTCATACCCATTCCACAGATGGCGATCGGCTCCAGGCCAGACTGCTGCTCCGCTGGTGTATCCTGAATAAAAGGCATATTGGTTGATAGTTGTTCTTGAAGACTTGCTCGAGTTGAGAGTTGTGGCTGGTTTTCCGTATCCAGGTGGTGATGATGTGCTGGTGTTCACGTTTCTTATACATCACCGTGAGCTTCGCATTTTGCCGTCACAACGCGCGAGTGTTATTACGGTCCCAATGTTGCATACTCGTCCGGCCGTCTTTACTCCTTGTAACCCCTTCGGTGGCCGCTGTGGATCCCTTTCGGGATGGGCGTCCGGTGTGGCAGCACAATAATCATCGGTTTGTCGGTGTTTGACCTCGCCTATCGTGTATATAGCCCAATTAGGAAAGTTTGACTCGCGATGCGCACGACACCGTGGCCGCCGCAAGGCACACAGCGAAACAATCCAAAAGACCGCTAATCATGCAGACCTCGGGCCGCTCTGTCGGCCGCTGGGCGAACTGAAAATCGGTGCAATTTCCGAGCATGCAAATCGGGGCCTATACCCGAGAGTCGAGCTATATCTTTCAACCTTTACAATGTGGCCACGACTCGTTACTGGACTCTGTGTCGTCAGTGATCTTTCATTCTCCGAATTTTAATTAGCAACAATGTCAAACCCACAATCCGCTCCCAAGGTCGACGAAGTCCTTGACGTTGCCATTATTGGCGCAGGTAAGTAGTTGAACTTAGTCAACCCGGTGGGCCATAGGGTGAAAGCTAATAACACGTCCAGGTTGGTATGGTCTGAAAGTGGCAAGTATCTATGTCCAGTTGGAGCCGGCTACTAAACTGGCACTTTTTGACCGAGACAATACTGTTGGTGGTACTTGGAGCCGCGATCGCATCTATCCCAATCTCGTTGCTCAGGTCGAGTATGGCTACTTCGTAAGTGGAAAGAGAGATTCACGAAGCCTTGGATCTGACAAGCCCCTTTAACGTGCTGTAAAAGAACTATCCCTCGACGCCGATGCCAAAAGATGGCGCTACAAACCACAATCTTGTCACGGGCGACATGATCTTCAAATACCTGGACAAATTTGCCGGTGACACTGGCGTCAAGCGCCACATTCGTTTCAACAGCTGGGTGAGCGACGTCCAGCGGTGCCCGCGGGGTTGGAGGTTTACCGTCAATGGTAACCGAGTATTCGAGTCGGCCAAACTCATTGTCGCTGTCGGGGTGACGTCCATCCGCAACTCGCCGACCTTTGAGATTAAAGAGGATGCCGTCCCTGTCATTCACAGCATTGACATTGCGCGAAATGTCCCGAACTTCTCCGTTGAGGGGAATGAACACTTTTTGGTTATCGGCGCTGCCAAGTCTGCGTATGACGTCGTCTATCTGCTCACTAAGATGGGAAAGAAAATCACCTGGTACGTATAGGGACGGGCGATGGATGTAATGATGGATCAGTACTGACTGACGGTAGGGTGATCAGACCCAACGGTTCTGGCCCGATGCCCATCATGCCCGCCGAGGTGCTCGGGAAGGTGAGTCGACAATGTTCTAGAGAATATCGGGGCAGGGATCGTTGCTAATTCTTACGGCGATAGAACACCATCACCATGGGCTCCAACCGCTTCACGAGCTACCTCAGTCCGTCACTTATGACAACGGACTCTGCGCTTGGCTCGTTCTTCCACAGAACGTCGATCGGGAGGTGGTTTACCAGACAATACTGGCGGTTCATCTCATCGCGCGCTGATCAGGCGGCGGGATTCGGAGGCAATGCTGGCTCTGTAGAAGGTCTGCGGCCAGACGTTCGCGATTCTAGGTACGTCTGCCCTTGACTTTCGCATCTGAGAGTTTGCCACGGTCGGCTGCTAACAGTCTGTGCAGCTGCTTCTGGTGCGACAGTTCAGTGGGCCTGATCACGATGGATGACTTCTGGAGCACCTTGAAGAAGGCCGACATTAACATCATCCGCGACAACGTGGAGACTGCCGACTCGTCAGGAGCGACCTTGCGGTCCGGGCAGAAGGTCGATGCCAATTACATCATCTACTGCACTGGATGGGGCGACCATTTCAGCTTCTTCTCGCCCGAGATGAAGAAGGAGCTCGGGATCCCCCCGTACGGCGCGGCTGTGCCCTCTAAGACCTCAGCCACATCCAGCAAGGTCGACGAATGGTACTTCCACGACAGGGCTGCTGATGATGTGGTCGCCAAGCGTCTTCCCCTGCTGGCCGCTGGGCCCAAGGATCTGAGAAAACCCGACCCCAACCGCGTGGTGACCAAGCGTCGGTGGCGTCTCTACAACCGCTGCGTCCCGCTTGCCACGGCCAGGGAGAACGACCGCTCGCTCGTCATCCTCGGGCAGATCCACACCACGCAGACCCCCACCATCTCGGAGGTGCAGTCGCTGTGGGCTGTCGCGTATCTCCTTGGAGAGGTCGACCTCCCCAGCGAGCACAAGATGATCGAGGAGGTTGCCCAATGGAATGCATGGGTCCGCAAGAGGTACCTGGGTGTCGGGGAGCGATACCCGTACGCGCTGTTCGACTGGATTGCGTATCTGGACCGCCTCCTCGGCGACCTGGGCGTCGAGACGCAGCGCAAAGCGAGTATGCTAGCTGACTTCTTCTCACCATACGGGCCACATTGCTACACGAGTGTGGTGGATGAGTATAAGGCAGTACGCAGCAATGGAATCAGGGAGAAGGCTGCAGCCAGGCGTATGGATGCCAAGTCTGTAGATAGCTCCAGCTCCGGCGGACCCGAGTAAGTCAGACACCCAGGTCACGCCCCACCCCCTTCACGCGCTAGGGGTTTCCCATACAAAATCCGGAAACCCGTATATTTGTAACTGATTAACAAAAATAAAACCGAAAAAGAAAAGCCAAAATAATAATTTACCTGATATAATTAACGTATTATAATAATTTTATAACGTTAAATTACTGTTAATACTGTATATTTACAGCTAGAATATACAAACGTACCAAATTAACATTTCTTTATAGAAAATATTAACATATTTGTTAAGAGTTACCTTTCTGCAAAATACCTTAATAGTTCAACCAATTTAAAATATAATTAAAAACGAATTTTAAAATTACAAATCTAACTATTGAGACTTTAATTCATATGAATATTTTTTAATGAATAAATTTTTTAAATTTGTTAAAAGCTTTTTTGTGCTTTCACTTTAGTCTTGGCATTATGGCGGAATTTGTATGGGTAATTGTATGGTGTTATAATCCTACAGGAGGGAGGTCTCGGAAACGGTCACTCTAGACCGAAACAGGATCCAAGTGGGTCAAATTACGTGAACAGTGCTTAGCAGTAATGCACTGATCATAACTAAGCACCATTAAACATTACTCAGCAAAAGTTTACTAAGCAGGGATAAGCCAGCAATATGGAATAAGGATATATACGTTCGTTATTTCCTTAAAGATAAATGTTATGACACCACTGGTCGGACCTCGGAAAACGGTCCCTTGGCGAGCCGTAAAACAGGATCCAAATGGATCAACCACGTGACATAGATTTATGGGGATTTAATGAATCCAGTTAAAGTCACGACATGGATTCATGGGGATTTAATGAATCCAGTTAAAGTTACGACATGGATTTATGGGGATTTAATGAATCCAGTTAAAGTCACGATAAGATATATACGCTTATTACCACGTAATTAAATAACGACAGCTTTTAATATAATTTCGTTACCTAAGGCATTTTTGGTATTACGAAACGTAATTAAGTTATCTTATTACCTTATTGTTTAGATTTTTATAATATTTTGCTAACATAAACCCGTCGACTTAGGTTTAATAATTGGTTAATTAGTTTAGCCGTTATACGTTAAAAGTTCTTATTTAATAATACCGTCAGACTTTAAGCAATATACGATATTGTCAAAATGTCAACCAGTAACTCCGAGTTTATATCGTAGTAATTCTAAGTTCGCATCCGGAAGCTCGAAAGGAAGAATTAACGACTAAGTAAATAAGTTGAAGCAGCCTTAATAATACCCCTTATTATTCCCCGAATAAAACTTAAAAAACCGGAGTTTTATAACGGCAAAAAGAACCTTTAAATTTTTCTTACGTAAGTTCGTATTTACTTACGTTTTCTGGGTTTTAGTGATATTCCTAAATTAATTCTGGCGGTAAGAGCATGTTTTATAAAAAACGTAACCGATTAATTTGAACTTATTGCGAGAGATTATATGGAAAATGCGGAAAACGACCGAAAGATTTCGACTAACGAGATTTTCTTTTTATATACCAACTTCGAGGATAAGTTTCGCTCCAACTTTAGTAATTCCGACGAAAAAAAATTTTCCGCTTAAAAGATTTTCGATCTTAAATAGAAAGGACCCGTTTCCAAATATATTGTTAACTTCAAAACCTTGGTTGCTAAAGCGGGATGGGGAGATAAAGAGGAGGATGCCCTGGTTAATATTTTTTACAAGGGACTTAAGGACGATGTTAAGGACGAGATGATTCGCGTGGAACGTATTTTTACCTTCGATAAATATATTGGAGAAGCTATCAAAATTAATAATTGATAGTTCGAACGACGACAGGAACGACGAGGACGTATTACCCCAGGGATAGGTATTTGGAATAATAAAAAATTACGATATTCGGCTAACATTAGTGCGCCTAGAAAAAGAAATATTTCGTTTGGAATTAAACCCGGACCAATAAAAATCGGAATAATCCAAAAGAAAAAGGACTGGAGTAAGGTTAAGTGCTATAATTGCAAAAAGATGGGATATATAGCAGCACGATGCAAAAAGCCCAAATAATTAGGAAGCTGGACTTTAGTACCGGAAGGATAACTTATTAAATTTTATGGCAAATTATTTGAAACTAATAGCAAAACCTTTGCCATAATACGACGAGCCAAAAATCTACCGGGACCCTTTTACTTTAAATTAGCATAAAGGTAACGAAAAGCTAAAAAACTTTTTTAAGTAGGAGTTTAATAATATCCAGGACTTATAGTTTTACGGATATAATAAAAGAAGATTTAATAACGATTATCTTGGATTATGAAGGAATAGTTCGAAAAATACTAAGGATGGACCGAAATTATCTGCCCAGAAACCTTAGATGTTTACGGGCGAAAATATACCATGTACTGTCGGCGATAGGAATGTCCGGCACATAAGGTATGGAAATAGTTAATTTATTAGCGAATCATACGTATGGCTTAGGATAGATTTGATTTCCGTAATAAGATAAGAAGTAATAAAAAGGATAAATAATGGTATCGCCATTTCCGGATTATCAGCTTATAAGAGGATATTAATAACAAAACGGCTGAATGGAGTTGGCCGCCCGGAGAACGGTGCCCCTAGAGAGACCCCTTTTGCTACTATGAATAGTATATACATGATAACAGAAACGAAAAAGCCCTGGAAGGACGTAATTTATCTATACGCTAACTGATCGTAGATCTTTACTTTCAGTTATTTATTATAATCGACCCCCAAAAAAAAAGAGGAATCTTAATTAATTTGAAGTAAGCAACTAAAAATTTATGGGGAAAGGATGATAATACCCTTATCTGGGAAGCTACATACGTTATGGAAAAATAATTTATTCGATGGGATTAAGAAGTGCGATAATAAATAGAAAAAATTATCCAATTAGAAGGAAAAATTGAAATACAAAAATATCGTAATACGTAGCTATTTAGAAATATAGAACGTTATGTAACGCGTATCAGTAAGTTGGAATTATAGGTTGAATAACAACATTATCTTATTAGGCAGTTTCGAGATTAAATCGAAAATCTCAAAAGAAAAATGCGATAATTCGAGGAGGAATACTTAAAAGCATTACGCCCTTTATAAAAAAGCCGTAGAGAGGCGAGACCCTTAGGAGCTAATAGGAACTCCCCAAAAGGGCTTTAGTAGTAATAAAAGGTGAAGAAAACCTTATTACGTTAAAAATACGAATTGGAATATATTGGTGTACCGTTATGGTGGATAGTGGAGCTTTAGGAGGTAATTATATTACGTTTAAAGTAGTTAATCGTTTTAGATTACCATGGAAATATAAAAAAAACTCTTATATTGCAAGCACTGCCGAAGGTTAATTATTTTTTTATAATAACGAAAAAGTTATACGCGAAATTAATTACCTTAATACCGTTACGCTAGGACGATATATAACCTTTAAATTCGATATTATATCGTTAGGGAATTACGATATGATTTTAGGAATAATATGGTTACGCCAGTATAACCCCTTAATCGATTAGGTAATTGGCCAGGTAAAGTTTCTTTTACGACCTAGCGATAAATATTAGGAAAAAAAACAAAAATCTTAATACTCGATCGAAAATAATAACGAATACCGGTATAAGGATATGACAGAAACCTTACCACCTATAAGAAAACGACATAAAAAAGAAAAAGGGCATTACCGAAAAATTCGACGTATTATTATTATTATTAAAGCAAAATTACGGCAACTAAATAACGACTTACAATAATTAGCCCTTAAGTCAGAAAAACTAATTAATATATTACCGTAATATTATAAATATAAAAAATTTTTCAGTAAAAAGCTTAAAATAAAGTTACCTAAATATAACGAATAAAACCATGAAATTATCCTTAAAAAAAGAACATCGATTAAGTTTTATCCTATTTATAACCTTAATAAAATAAAGTTATAAATATTTCGAAAATATTTAGAAAACCGACTTAAGAAAAGATGGATTTAATTATTTAAATTACCAGCTGGTTATTTTATATTCTTTGTTCCAAAAAAAAACGGCAAACTTCGATTAATCGTGAATTATCGATAACTTAACAATATTACTGTTAAAGATCGTATGTTATTGCTTTTAATTAACGAAATAAAAAATCGTTTCCATAAAGCATAATAATTTACTGCTTTTAACCTTAAAAATGGATATAATTTAATTTAAATTAAGAAGGGCCATAAATAAAAAACGGCATTTCGCACCAAATACGGCCTTTACGAATACCTTATTACCCCCATAAAACTTACTAACGTATTTGTTATTTTTCAACGCATAATTAATTATATCCTTCGAAAACATTTTAATATCTTTATCGTATGCTATTTTAATAATATCCTTATTTTTTCAAAAACCAAAAAATAACATAAAAAATATATCCATAAGGTATTACAATTACTTCAAAACGCCAAACCTATTAGTTAATGCGGAAAAAAATTAATTCCATAAGTAAAAAATAAAATACCTAAGATACATTATTATTCCTAAACATATTAAAATAAACCCCAAAAAGATCGCTATAATACATAATTAGGCGCAGCCCACTACCGTCAAAAAAGTACAAATTTTCCTTAGATTTGCCAATTATTATCGGAAGTTTATCAAAAACTTTAGCCGGATAACTATACCTTTTAACGTTTTCATACGAAAAAAATAAAAGTTCCAATAAACGCCCGAAACGGAAAAAGCTTTTCAACAACTCAAAAAAGCAGTCACCAGTTAACCGGTATTAATCATATACGACCCAAACCGCCTAATAAAACTAAAAACCGATACGTCAAATTATGCTTTAAACGTAATAATCGGATAACGAAATAATCAAAATATTTTACACCCTATTACTTTTTTTTTATACAAATTACAAAAGCTAGAATTTCGTTACGCCATCCCTAATAAGGAGTTTTTGGCTATTATTAAGGCATTCCACGAATTCAAATACTTCCTTAAAAGCAACCAATATCAGGTTAAGATTTACACGAATTACAAAAACCTTACCCGGTTTACCACGACCAAAAAACTCACAGCACGACAATTTCGCTATGCGCAAAAACTAGCTAAATACGATTTCATTATTATTTATCGTAAAAGCTTAAAAAACGGCAAAGTAAACGCCCTTAGCAAACGACCGGATTTTGAAAAAAAATTAGTTAAAATTAATTATGCGATATTTAATATAATAACAAAAAAATACTTACGTTTACGACAAATCGCTATTATTACAAAAACCTTACCAAAATTATATTAAACAATACGAAACTTTAACGTATACATATAAAATTAAAATAACTTACTATTCGCCCAAGTTTTAAAAAAATACAAAAAACATTTAATACAAAATATACATAAACACGTATTATACGAACACCCCGGTATTAGTAAAACTTTAAAAAAGTTACGCCGATTTTATCGTTTCCCAGAAATAAAGAAAATAATTCAAAAAGTTATACGTTAATACGATTTATATCGAAAAAACATAATACCCCGATATAAACCTTATGGAAAATTACAGCCATTACTAATCGTAATATAACCATAAAACTTTATAACGATAAATTTCATTATTAAACTTTTTTTATTAAAGGATTTAATTATAGGAATACGTTACGATAATATATTTATAATTATTAATCGATTTATTAAATTTTCTTATTTTTTACCTTATAATAAAAATATAAACGCCGAACAAATAACATATATCTTTTTCAGAAACATTTTTAACATATACGGATTACCATATAACATTATATCCGATAAAAGTACCATATTTACTTTAAAATTTTGGCAAAATTTAATAACATAAATTAACCTAAACCACAAATTATCCAACGCATTCCAACCACAAACAAACGGATAAACAAAACGACAAAATCAAACGTTAAAAACATACTTACGATACTATATCAATTATGAACAAAATAACTAAGTTAAAAAATTACCAATCGCTTAAATAATCTACAACACCAATTACTACGAAAACATCAAAACTACACCAGCCACAGCCAACTTTGGATTCACTCCAGAAATCTACAAAAAATCACAAAAAAAAGAACCACTCAGCATTAAGGCGATACTCTTAGCAAAACAACTTAAGCAACTACATCAAAAAATAAAAACAGAACTTAAATTCGTACGAAATCAAATAAAGAAATATTACGACCAAAAACGGTTAAAAGGATTAACCTTTTCGGAGGAAAAGATAATCTACCTAACTACCAAAAACATCCAAACAAAACGACCCAGTAAGAAACTTAATTTCAAATACATCGGTCCCTATAAAATTATCAAAAAAATCTCAAACAACAACTATCAGTTAAACTTGCCACCCAAGGTCAAACTCCATCCAATCTTTCATATCTCTCTACTTAAGTCAGCCGCAAATACTATCAAGGTACACACCAAACAAAACGATATGAAAATAAAAAACGAATAAGAATATAAAGCAGAAAAAATCTTGGATATACGAAAGATTAACGGACTTACTTAATACTTGGTCAAGTGGAAAAGGTATCCGGAATCGGAAACCTCTTAGGAACCCGTTAAGAACCTTATGGGAGCTTAACGGCTATTAAGGAGCTTCCACCGGCGGCACCCAAGATAACATCCCAGTCAATGCCACTAACCGAAACATATCCAAGGCTATTCTCGTCAGAAAAGCCCTGCGCCACAGCAGCCTCAAGATTAGCTGCTATGCGAATCTCCTCGTCCTCACGTTCCAGATCCTCAAGCTCGTCTAAACTCTCCACACCTTAACGAATTAATTTAACACCTTTCTCTCACAAAAAAACTTGTTATTTATTAATGCGAATTAAACAAGCGATTTGTTCGGAAATTTCGAATATTTTGTTCAGTAAATCCTTGCGAAATTTAACAAAGCGGTTGGCAACCATTTATCTTTCCTGGTCCAAACGGTCCTTTACGCGGCTAATACCGTCCAATTAAAAAAGCGGGACCGCGAAATTATCGTAACGACGGTTATAGTAACGAACGTACTGCTCGTAACGCTTAAAATCTTCAATCATAACGCACCGCGTCCTTTCTTTAAAACAAGGAGTGCAGGGTATAACGTCGAAACCAAATTTGAAAATGTAACAAACGAAGGAAGAAACGCTCTCCTTTTGGTTGGGACGATTACGAGGTTTACGGTTAAAAATACGACCCGACATGGTAAAAATAAAACACTTACTGGAGAAAAAGGAATCTTCGGGGCGAAGATTTGGAAAAAAGGGGATCGTATTATAACACCATTAATCGGACCTCGGAAAACGGTCCCTTAGCGAACCGTAAAACAAGATCCAAATAAATTAACCACGTAACATAAATTCATAAAGATTTAATAAATCCAGTTAAAGTTACGACATGGATTTATGGGGATTTAATAAATCCAGTTAAAGTTACGACATGGATTTATGGGGATTTAATAAATCCAATTAAAGTTACGATAAGATATATACGCTCATTACCACGTAATTAAATAACGACAGCTTTCAATACAACTTCGTTACCCAAGGCACCCTTGGTATTACGAAACGTAACTAAGTTACCCTATTACCTTATTGCTCAGATTCCCACAGTACTCTACCAACATAAACCCGTCGACTTAGGTTTAATAGTTGGTTAATTAGCCTAGCCGTCACAATAAATAACAGCAGCTTGCAATATAACTTCGTTACCTAAAATACCCTTAGCATTACGAAACATAATTAAGTTACCTTATTACTTTATTATTTAATTTCTCACAATATTTTGCTAATATAAACCCGTCGACTTAGGTTTAATAATTAGTTAATTAGCCTAGCCGTTATACGTTGCAAATTTTTATTTAATAGTACCGTTAAACTCTAAGCAATATTCGATACTGCTAAAATATCGATTAGCAATTCCGAACCAATATCGCAGCAACTCCAAGCTCGCATTAGGGAACTTAAAAGAGAAAACCAACGACTTAGCGAACAGGTTAAAGCAGCATCGGTTATACCCCTTATCGTTCCTCGGATAAAGCCCAAAAAACCAGAACCTTATAATAATAAGGGAAATCCCCAGACTTTTTTCACTTAAGCCCGTATTTACTTACGCTTTTTAGGCCTTAATAATATCTTTAAATTAATTCTCGCGGTAAAAGCATACTTTACAAAAGATACAGCTAACTGGTTCGAACTTATCGTACGAGATTATAGGGAAAATGCGAAAGATAATCGAGAAATTTCAACTAACGAAATCTTCTCCCTGTACACCAACTTTAAGGATAAACTCCGCTTTAATTTTAGCAACTTTAACGAAAAAAGGTCCTCCGCATAACGAATTCTTAATCTTAAATAAAAAGAACTTACCTTTAAGTATGTTGTTAATTTCAAAATATTAATTACTAAAGCAAAATAAAAAAATAAGGAAAAAAACGTTTTAATCGATATCTTTTATAAAAGGCTTAAAGATAACGTTAAGGACGAAATAATCCGCGTGGAAAAAATCTATACGTAAATAATACTTAGCAATAATACGTTAATTATAACTAAGCACCACTAAACGTTGCTCAGCAGAAATCTATTAAGCAGGGATAAGCCAGTAATATGGAATAAGGATATATACGTTCGTTATTTCCTTAAAGATAAATAACAGCAGCTTGCAATACAACTTCGTTACCCAAGGCACCCTTGGCATTACGAGACGTAACTAAGTTACCCTGTTACTTCATTGGTTAGTTTCTCACAGTACTCTGCCAACATAAACCCGTCGACTTAGGTTTAATAGTTGGTTAATTAACCTAGCCGTCACATATGGGGCTTGGCAAAACCTAACAACTTTTAACCCGGAATTTCGAAATTTTTTTTAAAATTTTAATATATAACGTTTATAGAAAAATTAAAGCCATATTTCAATTTTTATTATTTGGATTATAGAAATCTTGTGTTTTAATAATTTTATATACTGTAGATTAATTTCTATATATTTTTTTCTTAATTTAAGTATCATTTAATATCTAGCTTATTATTAAATAAATTATAACAAAAATCATGTTTTTATAAAACATTTTCCTTAAAATATTCATATAATAAGCCTTTTTATTTTTATTGTTTTTCTTTCGTTTTTAATGAGAAAAGTATTAGTGGCGCGTGAAGGGGGTGGCGCCTGACCTGGGTGTCTGACTTAGTGGTGACATTTTCCTTTGAAATGTTCTTGGTTTCGCGCACTAGGTTGTTTACGACGTACCGAGATTTTGGTAATCAAGGTGTTTTATGCGATATACGAAGGCATAAATACCAAGATTATAAAACAGAGCAGTTGACGGTCACTCAGTTTTGATTCCTTGGCAAACAAGCTCCTTACCTGTGCAGAGGCCTTGTCGGTTTTGTGTGAGGACGGCTGGTGGATCGTAAGTGCGTCAAGACATATATACCACTGAGACGTGAACTCTGGGGCTCGTGAGATCTGGCGTACAATGCGTTTGCTTGTGTTTCACGTGTTTAAATTGGATCATGTCACAAAGTGCCAGACAAGTCAATACATGCGAGCGGGCGATGCTGTGAGACCCTGCATCATGCACTGAAGCATATAACTGAAGAAGAAGTGTATAAAGGTTGCCTGACCTCTAGAAGGTCCTGGATAGAAGGTGAAGGTAGCGAACCCTCCTTATATACACGTAGATACAGGTATAGCTGAGAGAAAAAGGAACCCTGGGGGCATGAACTTATTTCCCTTTAGTAGCTGATCAAACAGAGCCAAGGCTCAGCTTGTTTAACCGACTTCAGCTGGGTCTGACAGATGCGTAGACGGGGCGCCAGCTTCCCATAAGCCTCGGTAGCTACGTAAATATACATCCAAACCAGATTAATTAGATTCAACAACCTACGAGTTGCTTTCTCGAGGAGAAGGGAAATCAGAAAAAAAGAATAAAATTTCTACCCGATTTTGAGTTCTCGATATTATTCAAATTGCCTGTAGGGGTTTTGGAAAAGAACTGATCACCACAAGGTGAAGGTACCGAGTCAGGCAGGTCCCGGTCCTTCTCTCCTTCTGTCATCACAGTACGATGACCCTATAGACCACGACTTCCGCATCTCTCATGAGCAACCGAGATTTCATTGCCCATTTGCACGACGAACGGCTTGTAGACGGCAACTACTTAGTGGCCACGAGAGAGAGGACTCGACTACGACGGCACAGGGACGACACGCGCAGTTAGGAAGGTTTCGACATGGAGATGGTGGACAGCCACGTTTCATCATCTGACCCTGCTTTATGATCTTCTGGTCACGATGGTTGTATTGCAATCTGGTCACTAATTTTCACGAATATATATACTACGGATGCATGACCATGGTGAACGTAAACAGCGCCCTAAATCACAGAACGCAGCACTCCAATCCTTTACAAACCTGGAATGTAGCTTACATCTAAGCGTCATGAGAACCCATTGCCTCTACCCACATGAATTAGCAATGCACTGCGGCAAACGGAGCCCAACCAACGAGTCGCTGCTCGAGGAAGCCATCCGTCCCGCTGCTCTCGGCCGTAATCTGATTCAAGAAGAAAGTAGAAATTGGACTTTCGCCACTCCACTCCAACTACGTGGTCCGGAGAGCGTCGAAAGAGTCCAGGATAACGGCGTCGGCGAGTGCGACCGGGTCCGCTAGTATGGCAGGTTCCGACAGCGCGAAGTAGTCCGTGGCCGCCGGGTCCTCCAAGACAGCGTCCATGTCACCCACCGAGAAGCAGCCAGAACACGTGCTGTTGGTGCTGATGCTGGTGTTTCGCAAGCGCTCGAGCGGAAGACGAGCATAGTCAGAGCATCGCCGCTGGCGACGGAGGAGCGATTGCAGTGTCACGTAGATGACCCAGGATACCGTCAGCTTGGAACTGGCATCTGTTGGGAGGACGTTAGTCTGGATCGCCTCAGTGATCTCCAGCGAGTGCTGAAGGACCGCGTCCTCGGCCGCTCGGATCCGGTCGAACCCGCTTCTCTGCGAAGTGTGCACCTTTCTCAGCATGGCTTCGTTGATAACAACGGACATCCCCTTCAGCAGGAGCTCCAAGACCAAGCCGGCCTTGGAATTCGACTGGCTCGCCGACTGCAGGACTTTGCCGCTGTCGGTATAACGAGAGATGAAACGGACCATCTCGTCGAGCCTGTGGTGGTTTGTCCAGAAGTTGTAGGGTTGTTGGTCCGGGTTGTTTTCATATTTGGTCATCTTGACGTGCAGCAAGATGCGAGGCAAGAGCATGAAGGCAGCACAGAACCCCCCCGTAACGATAAGGGTCTTTGGACTGTCTTGCGAAAAATCTCACTGATCCGCAGGCCTGGATTAAATAGCGATTGGTTCGCTTCCGGATGGGGTAGCAAGGTGCTGATCTGGCAGAGAGTCAGCTTACACGCGACGGTAAAGTGAGTATATTGAAGAGCGTGCTACTTACCTCCTCGACACTCATCCGGTCCATCATTTTACCCACTATGGAAAGGAAACAAGTGAGACGATTGGCAGCCCAAAGCGCGAGTCTGATGTTCTCTGTGCCTGTAGGGTCCATAGCGGGCGCTGTGTTAGAGTCAAGAGTGTGAAGGTGCAGTGCCTGCGTCAGCCAACTGGCGCGGCTCGAGGTGAGCCAGGCGCGACTGAAATCGGCGTGCTCCATTTCATACAAGCTTATGAGTACCGTCGCTTGCAGAAGCCTGATCGAGGGTATACTGAAGCCGTGCTCCAGCTCGAACTGGTCCAGTGACGTCCTGGCAAGATGGCAGAAGAACGTGGCATGGTCCGACCTGGAAGGGATCGCGAACTCCTTCGAATTCGTCGAAGCCCATAACAAAAATTGCGGGCATTCAGGGGCTGAATGAGCACAGATGGCGTATATCAGGGCCATGGAGTCGCTGGAGGATTCCTGAATGAGGCTGGACAGCTGTTTCTCGTGGTCGAGCATCGACATTGTCCCACAGGCATCGATATAGGTCGCGAAACTGTAGGCTCTCAGCCTCAGAAAGTTGGCCATGAGACAAGTCCTAGAGCGGGACTTACAGCATTCTCAAGGGTTCCATGGGCAGGTGAGTCATCGTCACGGCCGCCATCCCCAAGCTTGGGTACATCTGACCGGTTTCAATGGCCGCTGATAAGACTGAATCGGCACCAAATTCATTGTTCGAGAGCAGACAGGTGTTTTTCGCTCGTATAGGTGGAGTCAAGGCAAGCCTCCTTGGGGAGCTCCTTGGGATCTCTAAAATCAGTCATTTCTGGACTGTCTGAAGTCGATGATGTCGAGAAGAAGGACTGCTGACGACCGACGCTACACATGACTTAGCGCGCGAACGAAGAACGATTTCATAATTCCGCTTACCCCTACGCTTGCGTTTCCGCCTGGCCGATATATATAAGCACTCCCAAGCCGCTCCGCCGCTTGAACACCTCTTACAATACGGCTTCCGCCCATCGCACTTAACCTATCATTGCCCGAGTCAGTCCCATATGAGCGGGGCTTATGTTGGTCTTTATTCTTGGTTACCTTTCGTTGTCGACATCGGTTACAGGCTATGTGACGATTGCCGCCTTCCGTCATCGCCTCGTTCCCATCTGAAGAGGACATTTTTCCTCCCAAAGCTGCCGAAGTTTGGACCTTCGGTTTCGGCCGCTGACTGTGTGCAATGATACGGATGCTGAACACGGATCCGACCGAATGGAGATGCAGACCGTTCAGGCCCTCTTGTGCCCGACTATAAGTACCGTAGGCTGCACCCTGAACCCAAGTGAACTGGTCACGGATTGCAACTAACTTTTAAAGTGTTACAGTGACCCAGCGGACATATAAATTTTGGTATATCTCTTCAACTCTTCATCGATAGCAGGTGCGCCGAAGGACCAGTTCTTATGTATTGCAGAGCTACCTTGGTGGGCTTGAAGAGGAATCCGAAACCTCATCCTCCGAAACTCCCCTTTACCCGTCCCCCAACCGCGGTTTCACGGGAATGGCGAGATCTGCAATGCAAGACATCTCCTTCGCCGTTTCGGACCTCAGCTATCACCAGCCTGCGGATCGTGCCTCACATCTGCATTGACGATGGATAACTTTACATGCACCTTTCACACTCGTCACGACGAGCACAGCCGCATGTGGCAGTCGCATTGGGCTCGGCAGCGATCTTCAGGACATCGTTTCGAATACACGCGGCACGCTTCGTTATCTCGCCCTCAAATTGGCCTTCATCTTTGGACCGGAACCGTGATCCGGCTTGGTTTAGTATCATTCATGCAGGGTACGGGGGCCGTAGTTACTAGGATGATGGGGCTGTGGTCCTCGGCTAAGTTTACGAAGGCAGTAAGTTTACGAAGGCAGTAAGTTTGACGCGCAACAAAGACATGGGATATCTAATGGGCGGCCGACTTTCCCATGTGTCGACATGGATATCTCGTATTTCCACGTATTGAACCAAGGATATCATAACCCACATGCAGACAAGGCGTGAGGCCGCTTAGAACGATTGCAGATCTTGTACAGATAGACATCAGCTCTACGGTTGGTCCGCTGAAAAAACTAGACGCGTTTACTAGCCACAGTCCCTTAGATGCGTACCGTCTATATGGCTCCTTCTCCTGACCCAGTACCATATATAGAACGATGGACTTAAAGAGACTAACGTTCATCGGTCGGTCGAGTACATCTGAACCCCAATGGGGAATCCCACAGTTGCAGCAACTTTCCGCTTTGCGCTATGCAACTCTCGGCTTTTTTGGTCTACCTATAGCGCATAGCGAGCCATGGGAGTGCCTAAGGAAAACTACACCATCAAGGACGGCGGATTTGGGTGCTGCTCTTCTCGGCCCGTTGACGTACACCGAGCGATGATGGCTCTATCCACAAATAGAGGGCGGCTCAGGATTGTGTAGAGTTCTTTCACGTCTATAAAATTAGGCACGACGCCCTGTATGCTCTGTTGCATGTCCCACATGACAGCCTGCCCATGGCTAAGAAACCAACTCTGACATGGCATCCACAGCATTCCAATCACTGGCCAAGAAGGCGACCTTGTCTGATGGCACGACATATGGCTACGTTGCCGTTAGCCCCTCGAAGCCTGGGAAGCCGACTTTCCTTTTACTCCACAGTTACCCGAGTTCCTCTTTCGACTGGCGCCACCAGATAGCTTCACTCCCGGCCGCCGGGTATGGAGTCATCGCTCTAGATCTGCTCGGCTACGGCGACACAGACAAGCCCAAAGACGTTGCATCCTACCGCTTGAAGGCCATGTCTTCCCACATCTCCGAGATACTGGATCGTGAAGGGGTGTCTCGCTGCATCGCTGTGGGTCACGATTGGTAAGATCCGGGCCCCGAGGGGGAAAAAGTATCGCCCATGCTCATCATGGCAGGGGCTGTGGCCTGCTTTCTCGTCTAGCGAACTACATTCCGGACCGACTGCTCGGCATCGTGCCCGTGTCAGTTGGCTATGTCGAACCAGGCATGTCGTGGGATATCGGTGCGGGTCCTGGTTCTATTGTCTTTAGACGGCCGCGCTAAAAATCGATCAGATGCCTTCAATCAGTTTACCGAGCAATTCTTCGGCTACCCTACCTACGGCTACTGGCCGTGGCATAACACCGAGCAGGCAGTAAAAGACTGCGATGACCACGTAGGTATAGACTCGAAAATTCCCCGCTTCGCGTCTGCTGATGACCCGATAGCCAGCGTCAGTATTCACACTCACCTACGCGGCCGATGCAGAGGACTGGAAGGTAAACCTAGCGCCAATTGGCGCCGCCCGCGAATACGTCACGGCGGGCAAGGTGGACGCGCTGCCGTCATGGTACAACCTCGAAGACTACACCACGCGGGACAGGATACTGGCCAGTGGATACCAGGGGCCCATGTCCTGGTACAAGGCGGCGATGCGGGGGGTGAACGACGCTGACGAGGCCGCCTTCCCCACCAGGGAGGACAAGTTGTGCAAGGTGCCGACACTACTCGTCGTCAGCGACAAGGATTACGTGACCAGGGCCGACATGCAGATCATGAAGGCCAAGGAGTTTGTGCGGGATCTGCACATCCAGACTGTCGAGGGATGCGGTCACTGGATCCAGCTGGATAGGGCAGACGAGCTGCACAATCTGCTTGATGGGTTCGCAGCCAAAGTGGCCACCGTGTAACAGGGTGCGCGCGCCAGTTAGTTCGGTGCCGAGCGTCTTGGCGGCGTTTCCGATATCTGTGGCGGAATTTGCACATGTGGAGATAGAGCCGGTGCCAACATTTTCCAAGCCAACTATATGTGGCGGTATTCCCAGGTATGATCATAAATTCCTTCTCAAATCTCAAAACCCTATTTACATGTGGCAGTTATCCGTATGATCAAAGATCGATGCAGACGTTATCACCAGTGCCGAGGCTCCTCGCGAGGGTGAAGAGTGTGGTTGGCAAACCCCTATACGTGAAGCAGAGCAGAACAGTCCGATCACCAGGTGAGGAGATTGTTCGGGGGCAGCGCTTTGAGACGCCAGATGCGATGTGCTTTCCCAGTTTCTCCTTTCCCGCCCATGGTTCGTGAAGTGCAATTAAAGGAGAGAAAGGGAAAACTTTCCTCAATCAGTAGTTTTCACGACGCCAGCACAACAGAGTGCGCGAAGCGGCTGGGGGTGAAGTATGAGATCTGATAGTGCCAGAGTGCGGGGTCTCACATCTGTCACAGAAAGAAACTTAAGGCTATATTGGCAGCTCCGACTCTTAAGAACTTTCCTAGCCACCTGGTGTTATGACCTAACGAGCTTGGCCCTCCCGAAACGGTCGGAGGACGCAAGGGTCATCTCCGACCTAGGCAAGGGTCACGTGACTGGCTCAAACCAACTCAGTGTGTTTGATTGGATCTGTACGGGCTTGGCACCTTGAGCCAGTTGAGCCCAGTGCGGTGGCTCAAGGGGACTCAGAGGGCCCAGAGGTGTCCTGCCACTGTAGTAAAAGATTGAGCCAGCTTGAGCCAGTTCGAGCCAGAACTAGGATATATACACTCGTTAGATTCCATAGTTAGATAGCGACAGCTTGCAATTACAACATCGTTACCTAAGGTACCCTTGGTATTACGAGACGTGACTAAATTATTCTTCAATTGCCCGGATTCCCACGATACTCCTGCCAACATAAACCCGTACGTTTAGGTTTAATAGTTGGTTAACTAGCCTAGCCGTCACACCTGGGCTGATCGGAGCCCTTTTTATAGGCCCTGGTGGAGCCCACCAGGGGTGTCTGATTGGAGCCCATTAGACCCCCATTTTGACTGCGACAACATTTTTTGGCACTATTCAGATTCGATATGAAGAAGCGTCCGGCCTGCGTACTGATTAATATTCATTATCGCATGTAAGGCTCACCGCCCTTAAGGATCCGGATCGCTGCGTGCGGAGGCAGGGAGGTCACATACTGATCTCCCAAAAACATCGTCCTGATGCTACAAAATATGAAAGTGTGGACTAGGCTTTGCACTACCCACCCACCCACGCTAAAATTTCCGCCCACGGGTACCCGTAGGTGGGTAAAAATTAACGTAGGTAGTTAGCAGGGGTACGTAGGTAAAACGAAATTACCCACGGATTAACCACCCGTAGGTACCTTGTTATGACACAGCTGGTCGGACCTCGGAAAACGGTCTCTTGGCAGACCGTAAAACAGGACTTAAGTGGGTCAATTACGTAATATAGATTTATAAGAATTTAATAAATCTATTTAAAGTTGTAACATAAATTTATAAGGATTTAATAAATCCATTTAAAGTTATAACAAAATATATACATTCGTTACCGTATAACTAAATACCAGTAACTTATAATATAATTTCGTTACCCAAAACACCTTTAATATTACGAAACGTAATTAAGTTATTTTGTTATCTTATTACTTAATTTCCTACAATATTTTGCCAACATAAATCCGTCGACTTAGGTTTAATAATTAGTTAATTAATTTAACCGTTATATATTATAAGTTTTTATTTAGTAATACCGTTAAACTTTAAGCAATATTTAATACTATTATAATATCGATTAATAATTTTAAACGAGCTTTAAAATAACTTTAGGCTCGTATTAAAAAATTCGAAAAAGAAAATTAACAATTTAACGAACAGGTTAAAATAATTTACGTAATTCCAGCCGTAATTGCCCGAATAAAACTTAAAAAATCGGAACCTTATAATAGTAAAAGGAATCCATAAACGTTTCTAACTTAAACTCGCATTTATTTACGGTTCTTAAGCTTTACCGATATTACGGAATTTATTTTTGCCGTAAGGATATGCTTTATAAATAACGCAGCAAATTAGTTTAAACCCATTACCCGAAATTACTTTAGGAAATACGGAAGATAACCGAGAAAATTTAACCAATAAGATTTTTTTACTATATATTAACTTTAAGGATAAACTCCGTTTTAACTTTCGCAATTCGGACGAAAAAAGATTTTCGGCACAAAAAATCATTAACCTTAAATAAAAAAGACCGGTATCCAAATATGCTATCGATTTCAAAATTATGGTAACCAAAGTAAGATAGGGAAATAAAAAAGAAAATGTTTTAATCGATATTATTTATAAAAAACTTAAGGACGATATTAAAAATAAAATAATTAAAATAAACGAGATACTTTTTTTTGACGAATATATCGGAAAAGCTATCAAAATCGATAATCGACAGTTTAAACGACGACAGGAACGACGAGAACGTGTCACCCCAGGGACAGGTAACTGGACCAACAAAAAAACCAAATATCCAACAAATACTAATGCCCCCAGAAAAAGCAATACCTTATATGGCACAGAACCTGGGCTAATGGAGATTGGCACTGTCCAACGCCGACGAATCGAATGCTGGAACTATGGCAAATTTGGACATAAGGCCCGTAAGTGCAAATCACCAAAGAAGCCACGCCAGAATAAGCCATGAACCCCAGTACCAACGGGACAGCCAACAGACAGCACCAAAGGGAAGACAGTCGCCATAATACGCCGCGAACCTATAATCGTCGAACCTTTGGACGTAACAGAAAAATGGCTATAGGAACATCAGGGATGGACGGAAACCTTTTACCCCGGCACCCCAGATCGACATATACGAAAATACGCTATGTACTATCGACGAATAAAATATCCAACCCACGAAACCTGGAAACAATTAATTTATTAGCGAATTATACGTATAACCCGAAAAGGATTTGATTTTCTTAATAAGATAAGAAACGATGAAAAAAATAAATAATAATACCGACATTTTAAAATTATTAATACATAAGAAAAAATCGATTACAAAATAACCGGATAAAATTAGCTACCGGATAAATAATACCTTAAAAAAAACCCTTTCTATTATTATACATAATACATACATAACTTAAAAAACGAAATAACCTTAAAAAAACGCGATTTAACTATACGATAATTAATAACGGACTTACATTTTCAATTATTTATTATTATAAATCCTTAAAAAAAAAGAAATCTTAATTAATTTGGAACAAGTTATTAAAAATCTAGAGGGATAAAACGAAAATATTCCTACCTGGGAAATTATTGACACCATAAAAAAATAATTTATTTAATAAGATTAGAAAATACAACGAGAAGCAAAAAAAGTACTTTTATTAAAAAGAAAAATAAAAATGCAAAAATTCCGAATAAACTAATTTTATAAAGACGCAGAAAAATATGCGGTACGTATTAATAAGTTAAAACCGTAAGTTAAACGACAAAAATATTTTATTAAGCAATTCCGAAACCAAAATAAAAACCTTAAAAAAAAATAAGGTAACTTAAGAAAAATTACTTAAAAGTACTACGCCCTTTATAACAAAGCCGCAAAAAGGCGAAACTTTAAAAAATTAACAAAAATTCCCAAAAAAGGTTTTAATAATAATAAAAAGCGAAAAAAACCTTATTACATTAAAAATCCAAATTAGAATATATTAATATACCGTAATAGTAAATAACGGAGTTTTAGGAAATAATTATATTATATTTAAAATAATTAACCGATTTAAATTACCATAAAAATATAAAAAGGACCTTTATATTACGAATACCACCGAAAATTAATTATTTCATTAAAATAACGGAAAAATTATACGCGAAATTAATTATTTCGAAACCGTTACATTAAAACAATACATAATTATTAATTTCGATATTATACCGCTAAAAAATTATAACATAATTTTAAGAATAACATAATTACGCTAATATAACCTTTTAATCGATTAAATAATTAACTAAGTAAAATTTCTTTTACGGTTTAACAGCAAATAGCAAAAAAAATAAAAAAATTTAACATTCGATCGAAAATAACGATAAATACCGGCATAGGGATACGACAAAAACCTTACCACTTATAAAAAAACGATATATATATAAAAAAAAGGTATTATAAAAAAATTCGACGCATTATTACCACTATTAAAGCAAAATTACGGTAATTAAATAACGATGTATAATAACTAACCCCTAAATCAAAAAAATTAATTAATATATTACCATAATACCACAAATATAAGAAATTTTTTAATAAAAAGTTTAAAACGAAATTACCCGAATATAACGAATAGGATTATGAAATTATTTTTTAAAAAAAAACATCTACCAAATTTTATCCTATTTACAATTTTAACGAAACAAAATTACATATATTTCGAAAATACTTGGAAAATAAATTTAGAAAAAGATAAATTCGTTTATTTAAATTAATAACCGATTACTCTATATTTTTTCTACCGAAAAAAAACGGCAAATTACGATTAATTATGGATTATCGGTAACTTAACAATATTATTATTAAAAATCGAATACCATTACTTTTAATCAACGAAATAAAAGATCGTTTTTATAAAATATAATGGTTTATTACTTTCGACCTTAAAAACGGATATAATTTAATTCGAATTAAAAAAGGTTATAAGTAAAAAATAACGTTTCGAATAAAATACGGCTTTTATAAATACCTTATTACTTTAATAAAATTTACCAACGTACTTATTACCTTTTAACAAATAATAAACCATATTTTTCGGAAATATTTCGACATTTTTATAATATATTACTTTAACGATATCCTTATTTTCTCAAAAACCAAAAAACAATACGAAAAACATATCCATAAAGTATTATAACTATTTTAAAATGTTAATTTGTTAATTAATACGGAAAAAAACCAATTTTACATTTAAAAAATAAAATACCTAAAGCATATTATTATTTCCGGACACATAAAAATAAACCATAAAAAAATCGTTATAATACTTAATTAAGCATAGCTTATTATTCTTAAAAAAATATAAATTTTTTTCGGGTTTATTAATTATTATCGCAAATTTATCCGAAATTTCAGCAAAATAATTATACCCTTTACTATACTTATACGAAAAAAGGAAAAATTCTAATAAACTCCAAAAACGGAAAAAACCTTTTAATAACTTAAGAAAGTAATTACGAATTAACCAATATTAATTATATACGATCCAAATCGCCTAATAAAATTAAAAATCGACGCGTTAAATTATACTTTAGACGTAGTAATCGGATAACGAAACGAATAAGGTATGTTATATTTTGTTATTTTGTTTTTTTACAAATTGCAAAAATTAAAATTACGTTATGCTATTCCAAATAAAAAGTTTTTAATTATTATTAAAACATTTCGCGAATTTAAATATTTTTTTAAAAGTAACTAATATTAGGTTAAAGTTTATACGGATTATAAAAATCTTACCCGGTTTATTACGACCAGAAAATTTATAGCAAAACAATTTCACTACGTGGAAAAACTAATAAAATATAATTTCGTTATTATCCATAAAAAAGGTTCAAAAAACGAAAAAGCTAACGCCTTAAACAAACGACCAAATTTGGAAAAAAAGTAGTTAAAATTAGTTATGTAATATTTAATATTACGATAAAAAAATACTTACGCTTATAATAAATTTTAATAATATAAGTAATACTTTAAGATATATATTAAAGAATTAAAATATATAACGACGAATTACTAAAAAAAACAAGCAAAATATAAGTCTTAACGGAATCTCAAAAAAATTTAATACGAAAAATATACGAATACCAGCTATATAGATATCTAGAAATCCATAAAACCCTTAAACGCCTTTAATGTAATTATTACTTTCCGAAAATAAAAAATATAGTACAAAAAGTTTTACAGCAATACGGCATTTACGTTAAAGCAAAAATACGAAAATATAAGTCGCACGGAAAATTACAACCGTTACTAATTACAAAACGACCGTAAAATTTTATTATTATAAATTTTATCATTAAACTTTTTTTATCAGAAAATCAAATAACGGGCATATATTATAATAGTGTTTTTGTAATCGTAAATCGATTTACAAAATTTTCTTATTTTTTATTTTATAACAAAAATATTAATGCCGAATAAATAACGTATATTTTTTTTAGGAACGTTTTTAGTATTTACGGGTTACCATACGAAATTATTTTAATTAAAAAAGTAATATTTATCTTTAAATTTTGGCAAAATTTAATGGCCTAAATTAACTTAAAATATAAATTATTCAATACTTTTCGACCTTAAATAAACGGACAAATAAAATAACAAAATTAAGTACTTAAAACATATTTGCGATGTTATATTAATTACGAACAAAATAATTAAGTTAAAAAATTACTAATGGCCTAAATAACTTATAATACTAGCCACCATAAAAATATTAAGACGACGCTATTCATAATTAATTTTAAATTTACTCCTAAAGTTTATAAAAAATTCCAAAAAAAAAACCATTTAACGTTAAAATAATTCTTACGTCAAAACAATTTAAGCAATTATATTAGAAAATAAAAACGGAATTCGAATTCGTACGTAATTAAATAAAAAAATATTATAATTAAAAACGGTTAAAAAAACCAACCTTTTCGGAAGGAAAAATGGTTTACCTAATTACCAAAAATATCCAAACAAAAAAACTAAACAAAAAACTCGATTTTAAATATATCGGCTCTTATAAAATTACCAAAAAATATATTAAATAATAATTACCAATTAAATTTACTACTTAAGGTTAAATTCCACCTACTTTTTCATATATCCTTACTCGAATTAACAGCGGATACCATTAAAATATATACCGTATAAAATAAAGTTAAAATAAAAAACGAACGAAAATACGAAATAAAGAAAATCTTAAACATACGAAAAATTAATGGACTTATTTAATACCTGGTTAAATAAAAAGGATACCCGAATTCGGAAACCTTTTAAAAACCCGCTAAAATTCTTATTAGGTCCTAACGATTACTAAAGAATTTTTACTAACAGCGCCCAAAATAACGTCCCAGTTAATACCGTTAATAAAGGTATATCCTAAGCTATTATTATTAAGAAAACCTTACGCAACGGTAACCTTAAGTTTAACCGCGATGCGATTTTCCTCCTTCTTACGCTTACGATTTTCGAATTTATCCAAACTTTCCACATTTTAGCGAATTAATTTAACACCTTTTTCCCGCACAAAGATTTGTTATTTATCGATACGAATAAAACGCGCGATTTAATTAAAAATTTCGGATATTTTATTTATAAAATCCTTACGAAATTTAATAAAACGTTCGGCAACTATTTATCTTTTTTAATCCAGATAACCCTTAATACGATTAATACCATTTAATAAAAAAAAAGGAACCGCCAAACCATCATAACGACGGTTATAATACCGAACGTACTATTCGTAACGTTTGAGATTTTCGATCATAACGCATCGCGTTCTTTTTTTAAAGCAGGGAATATAAAGCATAACGTTAAAACCGAATTTAAAAATATAAAAAATAAAGAAAATAACGCTTTTCTTCTGGTTCGGACAATTACAAAGTTTACGGTTAGAAATATGGCCCGACATAATAAAAAAAAGAAGCACTCACTAAAAAAGAATTTTCGAAGCGAAGATTTAAAGAAAAAGGGATCGTATTATAATACAGCTAATCGGATTTCGGAAAACGGTCTTTTGGCAAACCGTAAAACAGGATTTAAATAGGTTAATTACGTAATATGGATTTATAAGGATTTAATAAATCCATTTGAAATTATAACATAAATTTATAAAGATTTATTAAATCCATTTAAAGTTATGATATAAATTTATAAAAATTTAATAAATTCATTTAAAGTTATAACAAAATATATATATTCGTTACCGCATAGCTAGATGCCAACAGCTTGCAATACAACTTCGTTACCTAAAACGCCCTTAGTATTACGAAACGTAACTAAGTTATTTTGTTATCCTATTACTTAGTTTTCCATAGTACTTTGCTAACATAAACCCGTCGACTTAGGTTTAATAGTTGGTTAATTAGCCTAGCCGTTATATACCTAAAATATAAAATAAGTAATTACCTATAAGTACATACTTTAAAATTTAAATATTTATTATATAAATATATAAAAAATTAAACGCTATAAAAATTTATATAATTTAAATTACATTTTATTAAACATTTTTTTAATATTAAGTTTTAAATTTAATTATTATTTTTATAAAAATTAACCGTAATATAATACCATATTAACTAACGTATTAATTATTTTAACTTAATTACTATTTTTATAAAGATTAACCGTAATATAATACCGTAAATAATAAGAAATATGTATAAGGATATATGTTATTTAAGGTATTAAGCTATATATTAATATAAGTTCACTACATATATATACGTTTAATTATACAGTACGACTCGAAGAGCATTGTCGGAAAAAATCGTACTTGTAAACGGGTCGGATGAAAAAACTATATAAGAGTTATATGTGACGGCTAGGCTAATTAACCAACTATTAAACTTAAGTCGACGTATGACGGCTGGGCTAATTAATCAACTATTAAACCTAAGTCGACGGGTTTATGTTGGCAGAGTATTGTGAGAAACTAAGTAATAAACTAATAACTTAATCACGTTTCGTAATACCAAGGGTGCCTTAGGTAACGAAGTTGTATTGCAAGCTGTCGCTATCTAACTACGAGGTTACAGGCGTATATATCTTTTTGCTGCTCCCTTACGATCCGACGGAGCAGTTCAAATCTTTTTATTTAAATATATGCTAATCTTGTAATTAAGTTACTTGCTACTCCCTTGCGATCCGACGGAGCAGTTCGGATTTTTTTATTTAAATATATGCTAATTTCGTAACTGATCCACTTGGATCCTGTTTCGGCTTTAGCGTAACCGTTTCCGCGACCTCTCCTGGTTAATTCGTAACACGACGGGTTTATGTTAGCAAAATATTATAAGAAATTGAGCAATAAGATATAAACAACTTAGTTATGTCTAGTAATACTAAAGGCGTTTTAGATAACGAAATTAGATTATAAGTTGTCGTTATTTAATTTATAAAATAACGAGCGTATATATTTTTGCTGATTTATTAGATTATTTTTAGTAAGTTAGTAATCCGTTACGTAATTTAACTTATTTAGATTTTGTTTTGGTTCGTTAAGACCGTTTTTGAAATCCTTTTTTTGTTAAATTATAATACGATTTCCTTTTTTCGCAAATTTTATTTTTAAGATTTTCTTTTTTTTTAATAAGTATTCGTACGTATTTATTATATTTTTTCGTATATCTAAACGTCGATCCCTTAAAATTGTTTAGCGTATTATTTTAGTTGATTTAATTAATATGGAAGGTTTTAGCGTAATGCTTTATTCGTTTTGTTCCGCGCGATATTTTTTGTACAAAATAATAAAAGGTATTTCGCGTGGTCGAGAGTGCGTCCGTCGAGGCCGTTTTTATAATAGTACCGGTATTCCTGTTACTATAATTAATCGTTATACGGCGGAAGCGCGACGTTTAAAAAAAAAGAAATTAGCTGCCGAAAAAGTTTTAGCCGAATGTTTGGTACGTGTTTTTCGTATTTGTAAATAACGTTAGTATTATTAATTCGAAAGGCGCAAAATTGGTTAATCATATTTTTTAGTTTTAAACGAATAAGACGAAGAATTTTCCTTTATTATCGTTATTTAAGTTTTTAACAGTTTAAACGTAATTAATTGGAGTATCTTAAATTAAGAATTATTGCCAGATTTAGATTAAAATGTTATTATTAACGGTTGTGTCGTTGCTAGTAATATATTTTTAATAGGCCTTATGTATTCGTAATATTTTTGGCAGGTTTTTAACTATTTTTGGAATTTATATAATTTTTTTATTTAATTAAATATTGAGTAAGTCTGTCGACTTTTCGTATATCGAGGATTTTTTCCGTTTCGTACACCTGTTTCTTTTTTATTTCCATATCGTCCTATCTAGTACGTATTTTAATAGTATTTACCGTTAATTCGAATAAGGATATATGGAAAGTAGGTGGAGCTTAATTTTAGATAGGAATTTTAGTTTGTAATTATTTTTTAAGATTTTTCTAATAATTTTATACGGGCCGATATATTTAAAGTCGAGTTTCTAGTTTGGGCGTTTGGTTTTAATGTTTTTAGTAGCTATATAAATTATTTTTTGTTTCCGAAAAAGCTAGTTTTTCTTCTTATTTTTTCTTATAATATTTTTTTATTTAATTTTATACGAATTCGATTTTTGGTTTTGTTTTTTAGTACAGTTATTTAAGTTATTTTATCGTTAAAATAATTTTAATATTTAACAGATTTATTTTTTATGTTTTTTTATAAACTTTAAGTATAAATTTAAAATTAGTTATAAACGAGGTTATTTTGATATTTTTATAGTAATTAGTATTGTAAATTACTAAGGTTATTAATAACTTTTTAATTTAATTATTTTGTTCGTAATTAATATAATATCATAAGTACGTTTGAAAAGTTTAGTTTTGCCGTTTTATTTGTTTCTTTGTTTAATGTTAAAACGCGTTAGATAATTTATGATTTAAGCCGATCTCTATTATTAAATTTTGTTTAAATTTAAAGGTAAACGTTATATTTTTATTCAATGTAATTTTATATAGTAATCCGTATATATTAAAAATGTTTTTAAATAAAATATATGTTATAAAGTAAAAGTAAGAAAATTTGATAAGTCGATTAACGATTACGAAAATATTATCGTAATATATACTTATAAATAATTTTTTTAATGAAGAAAGTTTGGTAATGAAATTTATTATAATAAAATCCTATAATCCTTTTATAACTAGTAATGGTTATAATTTTCCATAGAGTTTGTATCGTCGTATTTTTATGTTAGCCTAAACGTTATACTGGCATTTAATTTTTTGTATAACGTTTTTTCTTTTCGGGAAATTTTAAATACGTTAAAATCATGTTAGAGTTTTACGGATTTTTAAATGTTTATGTAACGGGTATTTATATATTTTTCGTATTAGTTTTTTCTGACACTTTCCCGGAATCTGTAATTAGTTTATTGTTTTGGGTAAATTATCGTTATATATTTTAAATTTTTATTGTATATTTTAAAATGTTGCCCGTACCGTTGCAATTTATCGCGGGCGTAGGTATTTTTCGAAGGTAGTATTAAAAATTACGTCGTTAATTTTGATATTTTTTTTTAGAAGTTTGGTCGGTCGGTTAAAGGTATCGGTTTTACCGTTTTTCGAATTTTTACGATAACTAATGATAAAATTATATTCCATTAGTTTTTCCGTATAACGAAATTATCGTACTCTAAGTTTTTTAGTCGTAATAAATTAGGTAAGATTTTTATAATTCGTATAAATTTGAAGTTAATGTTAGTTATTTTTAAAGAACTATTTAAATTTATGAAATATTTTAACGATAACTAAAAACTTATTAGGAATCGTATATCGTAATTCGAGTTTTTGTAATTTATAAGAAAAAAAAGTAAGAAGGTGTAATATATTTTAATTATTTCGTTGTCCGATTATTACGTTTAAAGTATAATTTAACGCGTTGGCTTTTAGTTTAATTCGGTGATTGGGATCGTATATAATTAATATTAGTTAATTCGTAATAATTCTTTTATTTTATTAAAACGTTTTTTCCGTGTTTAGCGTTTATTAAAAATTTTTTCTTTTTCGTATGAGTTTATTTAGGGGTATTATTATTTAGCTAAAGTTTTTAATAGATTTTTAATAGTATTTAGCAAATCTAAGGAAAGTTTATATTTTTTTAATTGTAATAAGTTGTATTTAATCTCGTATTATAGCGATTTTCTTAAGGTTTATTTTAATATATCCGGAATTGATAATATAATTTAGGTATTTACTTTTTTATTTATTAAATTAATCATTTTCCGCGTCAATTAATAAGTTAGCGTTTTAAAGTAATTATAATACTTTGTGGATATATTTTTCGTATTATTTTTTGTTTTTTGAGAAAATAACAATGTTGTTAAGGTAATATATTATAAAAATATTAAGATCCTTTTAAAAGATATAATTAATTATACGCTAAAAAATAATAAGAAGTTTGGTAAGTCTTATAAGTGTAATAAAGTATTCGTAAAACCGTATTTAGTCCGAAACGTTATTTTTTATTTATAGCTTTTTTTGATACGAATTAACTTGTATCCGTTTTTAAGGTCGAAAGTAGTAAATTATTAAATTCCGTAAAAGCGATTTTTTATTTCGTTAATTTAGGGTAATAACATTTAATTTTTAATAGTAACGTTATTAAATTATCAATAATTTATAATTAATCATATTTTGCTGTTTTTAGCTATAAAAGATATAAGCTCTTTAATTGATAATTTAGATAATTGAATTTTTTTAAGTAGATTTTCCAGGTATTTTCGGAACGCGTATAATTTTATTTCGTTAAAATTATAAACGGGGTAAAACTTGGTTAATATTTTTTTAAGATAATTTTATAGTTTTATTCGTTATGTTTTAATAATTTTGTTTTAAGTTCTTTTTTTTGAAAAAATCGTTCGTATTTGCAATATTACCGTAATATATTAGTTAATATTTTTAATTTTTGGGTTAATTATTATAAATTAGTTTTTAATCGTTGTAGTTTTCTTTTAATAATAACGATAATACGTCGTATTTATTAATGGTGTTTATTTTTCTTTGTATATCGTATTTTTATAAGTAATAAAGGTTTTATTGTATTTTTATGCCTGCCTTTCTTATTATTTTTAATTAAGTGTTAAGATTTCCGTTGTTTTTTTCTGTATTTGTTATTAGGTTATGAAAAAATTTTCATTTAGATAGTTTTTTAATCGATTAAAGGGTTATACTGGCGTAATTATGTTTTTCTTAAGATTATATTATATTTCCTTAACGGTACGATATCGAAATTAACTATTATATATTTTTTCGGATAAAAATGTCGAGGTAATTAATTTCGCGCCTAATTTTTCCATTATTGTAAAGAAATAGTTAACTTTCGGCGATGTTCGCGATATAAGGGTTTTTTTTGTATTTTTATAGCAGTTTAAGTTAGTTAATTACTTTAAGCGTAATGTAGTTACTTTTTAAATTCCTGTTATTTATTATAACGATATATTCATATATTTTAATTTGTATTTTTACAAAATCAGGTTATTTTTAGCTTTTATCATTGTCATAGTTTTTTTTGAAAAATTTTTATTATTTTTTTAACGTTTCGTTATTTTGCGGCTTTTTTATAAGCGGCTTTTACTTTTTGGGTTTTTTTGTGATTGCCGTTAACCTTGTAGCCGGTCGATTTTAACGCGTAATTGTTAAATATGTTGTTATTATATTTTTTTTTTTGAAATTGTTTAATTTGTTATCTTAATTACTATATGTAGTTTCGTTATCGTTATATTTAAATTTTAAGGTTTTTGAAATAATCGTTTTGTATTTCGAATAATTTTTTGTTACTATATTCCGTTGTGGTATTCTCTAGGGTAAGGTATTATTTTATATTTTTGTAAATGCTTATTGTTTATTAAAGTTAATGACATGTGTAATTTGGATTCATAATTTAGTAATCGTTTATTAATAGTATTTAGCGATTGTTTTCCGAATTAACTTTTTTTTTGTTTAATAATTATATTATTCGAAATAGTAAAAACGGTTTTTTTATTGGTATTAACTTCTTAAAGGTTAGTTATATAAGGTTAGTTCTTGATCGATGTTTTTTCTCAAATTTATAGTACGTAAATGTCGATATTAGTATTTATTTTGTTTGTTTTTTCCGGTTTGATTAGGAAAATCGAATTTTTCCCCGGTTATACGCTTAATATATTTGTAAATAGAACGTTTTTAGGCTTTATAATCCGGATATTATTGTCGTTGGCAATAAAAAGTATGTTTTCGCCCGTATTTATCGGGGGTACCGGGATAAATATTTTCAGTTTAACCTTTATATTTTTTTAATTATTCTTTTATCGTTTAGGTTATTTGTCGTTAATTTATTTTTTATTATATATGTAAAAGTAATTATACAAACCTTAACTGTTGTAATTATTTAAGGTATTGTTATATTTCGGTTTGTAAGAATTTTTTGGCCTTTCGTTTTTTTGGTTATATTTTTTAATTAAAACATTTTATGATACTTTTCCTTTTTCGTATTACGGTAAGAGTGTTTCCTCCGGTATTATTTGGCGGTTATCCAGTAGGTATTAAGCTTTATAGTTTGTTTTACCATAATTTTTTAGGTGATTTACATTTAAGGGCTTTATGGTTTATTTTATTACAGTTCTAGTATTTAATACGCCGTATATTTCGTTATTAAATTATGTTAATTTCCATAGGTTTAAGTTTAATTATATAAGATATTTTTTGTCGTCGAGGTCCGTTGGTAATAGCGTTATAACGTGGTTTATTATCGTATTTTTTTAATGTTGCGAATTTGTTAAGCATATTATCGATTATCAACTTTTACGATTATAGCAATATAATTAATTAGGCATTTTAGTTAATCTATTTTAAACAACTTTTATTAAACTTTTTTATAAGATTATTAAAATATCGAGCCATTAATATTTTTTATCCTTACTTAAGTTATGAAAATAGTTAAATTAATTCGCTACCATAATTAACGGCGGATTCTTTTGGTTATAATTATTAAATTTTTATTCCCGCTTTCGTTTTTCGTTTATTATTTCGAAAACTTTTATTAGTATTTATTTAAATTTTCTATAATCTTCATAAATTTATATTATTTTGGGGTTTTGTTTTTTTAACAATATAATAACATATTTCCTTATAACGGGTTCGAATTAGGTAACGGTATATCCTGACAGCTGTTTAGCAGCAAACTTAATTCATATAATGGGCCTAATAAAATATAATAAAGAATACCCGAAATATAATCGATATTAAGTAAAGAATAATTATAATTTCATAAACGTTTAATTAAAAGGGTTAAGCTTAAAAAGTTTTAATATTTCTCCCGATTTTTTATTAAATATTCTTTAAATAAATTAATTTATATTAATAGGGTTTCTACTAGGTGTTTATCGTATTTATTTAAGGAATATTCGCGTAATTTAAAGTATTAAAATAAGTTCTGAATTATTTTATTTAAGTTGGCCAATCCGTTAATTTATAAATTTTAGGCGTTGAAAGATATTTTCTTTAATTAAGAAAAGCGATTATTTTTCTTTCTCTTTAAATTTATATTGTTATCTTTTGGGATTTCGTATGCTGGTTACTTATTAACAAATATTTTGTCGCAATATTACTTCAAGTTTAAGGGTATTACTAAATAAAAACTTGTAACGTATAACGGTTAAGCTAATTAACTAATTATTAAACCTAAGTCGACGGGTTTATATTAGTAAAGTATTATAAAAAACTAAGTAATAAGATATAAATAACTTAATTACGTTTCGTAATATTAAAAGTACCTTAGGTAACGAAGTTATATTATAAGCTGTTATTATTTAACTTTTAAAATAATAAACGTATATATTTTTACTAGCTTATTAAATAATTTTTAATATAATAATATTTCGATTTACGGGATTACTTCTAATAAGTTGGTAATCCGTTACGTAACTTAACCCACTTAGGTCCTATTTCGGTCCGCTGAGACCGTTTCCGAGACCCCTCTCCTGTCAGGTTGTAACATTATAGAATACGGTAATAAATAAATAGATTACGTATACGATAAATTTAATTAGTTTTTAACGGCCTTAACCTTCTAATTGTCGCCGATACGGATACGGAAGCCGAAGCCCTCATATGGTCCGTGTATTGGGGTTGGCGTAACGCGTAAACCATGTCATCTCAAACTGGATTTACCAGCCGTCTTTTGTACGCTACAAGTTGCCCAGGTCTACCGCGATAAAGTACGATATCTAGGTTCGAGACTATTAAGCCATTAGATTATAAGAATTATATAACGAATATTTTCAATCTTAATTAAGTTAAATATTTTGACAATTATAATAAAAGGCGTATAAAAAGTTTTAAATATCTTTTTATTTTAAATAGTTATAAATATTATTAATAAAAAAATTAAAAACAATTATAAAAAATACTATATAATTACATTTTTTATACCTCTTTATTTGTCTTATAAGTTTTAGCCTTTTACTATAATATATTTTTTTTAAAAATAAGTTTACTATCATTACATCGAACATTCCATATAATATTATTATATATATATTATTAAAAAATTTTATTATTGATTTTTACGAAATATTTAAACACTTATAATATCTGAAAATATTAAAACTAATTCTCGCGGTACTAGTCTTATTTTATTAAACTTTGAATATATTATTTTATAACTACATATCCGATAACCCTTTCAAATAACGACAATTTCCCCCTTATCTTAATATTTATATTTTGACTATAAAATATTTAAAGCTTTGGAACGTTAAGTTAGTAATTTAATTTTTTAATAACTAAAGTTATAAATTATGAAGGTAATCTATAGATAATTATATTAAAAGTAGTAAATTATTTAGTTAAACATATAAACTACTTATTATATAAGGTCGTTTTTATAATAAAAACAACGGTTATATATACGAAATTAATTTTAATTTTAATAAACATTAAAGGATTAAAAATAAACATTTTTAAGAGAAAGAATTAGATGTTTTTTAAAAACGAAAAACTGTCCCAACCGAGATAAAAATGTGATAATAAATTAATAAATAAAATAATAACAAAAAGTAGTTATAGTAAAAAAAATTATAACAAAAACGATACGATAACATTTATAGTTAATTCGGACATAATGCGCGTATTTGCGCGAAACTTATAATTACGTTATAACTATTTGATGTAAATTTGTTATCGTAAGAGTTTTTAAAAATAGTTCGTTTGCTTATTTAGTTCGTTCCCTTATGAAAAACGTTATAACGTACCACATATATAAGCTAGATATACAAGTAAGCTAGACACTTTTTAGCACTTCGCAACACCTAATCCAAATAACTTAACCATAACAGATTTAATTGATTTAATCGACGGTATTTCTTTTTTCGCTAAGTATATTTACAACTTATGAACAAGTGTACGTACTATATTAAAGCTTATTATGGACGTATATTGCTATTCCCTCCTATTAACTCGTATACGATAATTATTTCTAATAATTACTAATAGCATTTTTTTGACACCATTTTTTCTACCAACCGAATAACGTATTTTTTCCGTGTAGTAAGGAAAAATTTTTTTTTTGGAAACGTTTGTTTTAACTATTTAAATACGTAAAGTCGAATTATTACTTCTAATACTTCGCGACAAAGTCCTATAATACCGCGATACGCCCTTCCTACACGCCTTAAAATAAAGCCCTACAGCCTTATCCCGTAACTTTATAACGCGTTTTTAATAAGCTTTATAACTTCTCATTTTGCGAATATTGTCCACGTATTAAAGCCGTATAAAAAACGCTTAGATATACGGGTCGGGAATACGGTCGGTAATCGTATTTCTGTCCGTCGGCTTTAATTTTTACACACTGGGAGTAATATGAACTTAAACGCGGTAAGGGGGTAATCGGTCGCATACGGATTGGGAGGATATAGCGTCCGTAACAAGTTTTAATATAATACGTGCCCTTATTTAAAAGCTGTAAAATATAGTTAGCGAAAAAAAATACCGTCGATTAAATTAATTAAATCTATTATAGTTAAGTTATTTAGAATAGCTATTACGAAGTGACAAAAAGGGTCCAGCTTAATTATATATCCAGCTTTTATATATAGTACGTTATATTATAATGAATTTTTAAATAAAAGCTGAACGCTTTTACTGTTATATTTCAGAGTTAAAATCGCTTATCTTTTATTTTTTTCAGCTTAAATTAAAAGCTTATAATAGTTATAAATATATTAATTATTCCTTTTTGTAGACTTAAGATATTAGCCCTTATTTTCTTTTCATTTCTATCTTTATTTTCGAATAACTTATCGAATTTTATTTTATATTTCCCGTTTGTTACGACTTAACAGGAGGGAGGCCCCGGAAACTGTCTAGGTGGACCGAAACAGGGCCTAAGCGGGTTAAGTTAAGTGACCAGTGCTTAGCAGTAATTAATTAAGCACTGCTAAATACAACTAATTACTGGTTAATAATTATTAACTAAGTAGAGATAAGCTTGTAATACAATATGAGGATATATACGTTCGTTAAAGTTTATAAGTTAGATAATAATAGCTTATAATATAATTTTGTTACTTAAGATATTTTTAGTTTTACGAAACGTAATTAAATTATCTAATTACGTTATTACATAATTTCTTATTATATTTTATTAACGTAAACCTGTACAATTAAATTTAATAATTAATTAATAAACCTAATCGTTACACGTTATAAACTTTTATTTAATAATACCGTTAAACTTTAAACAATATTTAATACTATCAAAATATCGATTAATAACTCGAAAATACTTTCTAATAACTCTAAGTACGTATTCGAACTTTAGAAGAGAATTTTTAATAATTTACCAAATAAATAATCAACGCCATTTTAATAACTATTATCACTAAGATAAAACCTAAAAAACCGGAGCCTTATAGTAGAAAAGGAAATTCTTAAATTTTTTTTTACTTAAGTACGCGTTTATTTACGCTTTCTAAATATTCATAACTTCTCAGATCGAATTTTCGCTATTATTATATACCTTACCACAAACGTAATAAATTAATTTGAATCAATTATAAAAAATTATTTAAAGAATGTCGAAACCGATCGTGAAAGTTCCATTAATAACATTTTTTCGGCGTATATTAATTTCGAGGATAAACTTCGCTTTAATTTTGATAACTACGATAAAAAACGATTTATAACCTAAAAATCTTTTAATTTAAAACAAAAATGCCCTGCGTTGAAAAATATTATTACCATTAAAACTCTAAATGCTAAAGCCGGATAGAGAGATAAAAAAGGCATTAATCGATATATTTTATAAAAAACTTAAAAACGACGTTAAAGATAAAATAATGCGGATCGAACGACCTATTATTATAGACAAATACATTACAAAAATTATTAAAATCGATAATTAATAATATAAACGATAACAAAAATAACGAAAACGATATACCCTAAAAATAAGCATTTGGAATAATAACGAACCTAAATACTCAGTAAATACTAATGCACTTAAAGAACATAACACCTCGTACAGAATAAAACTAGAACCTATAGAAATTAAAGCTATTTAATAAAACGTACGGCGTATATAATATTAAAATTACGGTAAAATGAGTTACAAGGTATCTTAATATCGGTTACTGAAAAAACCACAGCAAATAAACCTTAAACTTTAATACTTAAAAGGCAGTTATAACATGGTTAAGAAGGAAATATTCTCGCCATAATACGACGTAAAATAAATTTTTTAAAATGTTTAAATGCGAAAGTATAACAAGGATAAATAAAAGCTAAAAAGTTATTATAATAAATTATGTCAAAGCGCCAAAAATAATAGAAATCCTTATGCCAGTAATTACAAAATTATAAAAAATAAAAAACTCCCTAAAGAAATAACTACTATCCAAAAAAGAAAAGAATTACCAGCGATAATTAACTTTAAATACTTAAGAAATAACTTAGGAACTATCAAAAGTAGATAAAAACTATAGCACCTAGGAAAATTAAACAATATAATTCACTTAATACTATATTTACAAAAAGCACCGGTACTTATATTGTAAACAAAATAAATAATATACTATTAAATACTTATTACGAAAATAGAATTAAAAATTCGACTTTATTAAATAATAAAAAATAACTCTTAAATTAACGTTAATATAATTATTTATTTTAAAAAATTAACAGGGAAAAAATTCATAAAATCATAACGATTTAAATTTAGCCTAAAAGATTAAAATGCTCATAAGGAAATCCTTTTTATTTTGATTATACTTATAAATATCGATTATAAAAAAAGGCGGCATAAAAGAATTAATAAATTACGCGATAATTAATCAGAAACCTGCATTTTCAGCTAGTTACAATTACGGATCGCGAAATAAAAAAGTTTGAGCAAATTTCGCATAATTTACTAAAGATTTATAAGGAAAACATACAAATACCCCTATATAGAATATATTACACACGATAAACGAAAGACTCTATATTAAAAAAAATCCTAGGAAAAAAGGAAACGCCTTCCTTTACTTAAAAGAAATGTTTCATTACTTTGAAATTAAACCCGGTACCGTAATATAGAAAATAAAAATTAAATAAACTATTAATAAATAAATATTAAACAATTATAACGAAATAACAAAAGAATACGCGAATAAAGTATTAAATTATAAAATAAAATAAAATAACAAAGAAAATATATGAAGTAATTACAAAAGAAATCGACTAATTTTATACATAAATATGGTAACTTAAGTAAAACTTAAAAAACGACAACTATTTATAAAAAAGTCGCAAAATAACGGGACCTAAAAAGAATAACATAAATTTTTGAAAAAGGTTTTAACAATAATACGGAATAACGATAAGCCTATTATTTTAAAAATACGAATTAGGATATATTAATATACTGTTAAAATGGATAATAGAGCTTAAAAAGATAACTATATTATACCTATAATAATTAACTGACTTAAACTGCTATAAAAATGTAAAAAAAACTTTTGCATTACGAACATCGCCAAAAATTAATCATCTTTTATAACAATGGAAAAGCTATATACGAAATTAAATATTTTAATATATTTACCTTAAGAAAATATATAATAATTAATTTTAACATTATACCGTTAAAATACTATGATATAATCTTAAGAAAGACATAGTTATACTAATATAACGCCGTAATTAATTAAATAATTAACTAGGTAAAATTCGTTTTATAATTTAACGATAATTATAAAAAAAATATTAAAAGTTTTAACACTCGATCGGAAATAACGATAAGTACCGGCATAAAAATACGACAAATACCTTACTACCTACAAAAATACGACATATTATGATTACCATTAAAGCGAAACTACAGTAACTAAATAACGATCTATAATAACAACGCGAAAAATCGAAAAAGTTAAGTAATATATTACCATAATGTCATAAATATAAAAAACTATTACGAAAAAAGCTCGGAATGAAATCACTAAAATATAACGAATAAAACTATAAAATTATTTTAAAAAAAAAGATCATTTATCATGTTTTACCCTCTTTATAATTTTAATAAAATAAATTTATTAATTAATTACCTTATATTATTCGTACCTAAGAAAAATAAACAGTTACGACTAGTTATAAATTATTAATAACATAATAATATTACTATTAAAAATCGAATGTTATTATTCTTAATTAGTAAAATAAAAAAGTGTTTTTATAAAGCATAATACGTTACCGGTTTTAATCTTAAAAATAGGTATAACCTAAGTCGAATTAAAAAAGGCCATAAATAAAAAGTAATATTTCGAACTAAATACGGCCTTTATAAGTACTTCGTTACCCTTATAGAACTTACTAACGTACTTACTACCTTTTAGCGTATAGTTAACCATATTCTTAAGGAATAAAAAAAGCAAATGTATAAAGTATTATAATTACTCCAAAACGTCAACTTGTTAATTAACGCAAAAAGAAAATTAATGCTATGGATATAAAGTTAAATATTTAAATTTTATTATCATTTCCAGATATATTAAAATAAACCTTACAAAAATCGCAGCAGTACGAGATTAGGCAGAACTTATTACAGTTAAAAAAGTATAAACCTTTTTTAAATTTGCTAATTATTATCAAAAATGTATTAAAAATTTTAGCTAAATAATAATAGTAATATTAAATAAACTTACCCAAAAAGGAAAAAAGTTCTAATAAACGCTAAAAACGGAAAACGTTTTTTAATAAATTAAAGAAATTATTATTAATTAATTAATATTAATTATATACGATCTTACGTGCTTAATTAAATGAAAGATGAATATCTCGATTTATATTTTAAATATAACAATCGAATAACGAAATAATTAAAATATATTACACCCTATAACTTTCTTTTTGTACAGATTACAAAAAGCTAAATTACGTTATATTATCCCTGATAAGGAATTCTTTACCATTATTATAACATTTTAAAAATTTAAATATTTCCTTAAAGATAATTAATATCAAGTTAAGATTTATACGGATTATAAAAGTCTTACTCGATTTACCACGACAAAAAAACTTACGATACGATAATTTCATTATACGAAAAAGCTAGTAAAGTACGATTTTATTATTATTTACCGTAAAAATTTAGAAAACGGAAAAACTAACGCGGTTAATAAATAATTAAATCTTAAAAAAGCCCGGTTAAAATTAATTATGTAGTTTTCGATACCACTATAAATAAATAGTTACGCTTATAACAAATTGCAATAATATAAATAGCAATCCCAAATATATATTAAGAAATTAAAACATATAACGATAATTTACCGAAAAAACCGATAAATTATAAATCTTAAAAAAATATCAAAAAAGCTTTATACGAAAATTACACGAACATTAATTACATAAATACCTAAAGATTTGCGAAGTTTTAGAACGCTTATAACGCGTATATTAGTTCTCCAAAATAAAAAACTTGATATAAAAAATTAAATATTAATACGATATCTACTCCAAAACAAGAGTACGACAATATAAACCATATGGAAAACTACAACTATTAACCTGGAACCCCACCTAATGCATGACCCTAGCAATGCATAGGTTTTTCCACCAAAACGCGGGTTATAAAAATTTTTATAATAAATTAACAAAAATATATATAACAAATTAAACAATATATCCATATAAACAGCATTATATTTAACATATAAAACGAGGTTTGTGTTTTAGAATCGCTTATTAAAATATTTTAATATTAACTTAAATATCGAAATAATTACTTGTTTATAAAAATTTATTAAAATATTGATTAAGTAAATATTAAAAGAATTTTATTAATAAATTAAGAACTAAATTACAAAATAATAGTTTTATAAATTATTTTCATACTATATATCTTTTAAATTATAATTATTTTAAATTTGAAATTATATATAATATATGTATAATTAATTTTTAAACGTATTAATAACTGTATAAATATAAAAGATTTAGCGTTAAAACTTACTATATTATGTATAAAATATAATGTTAACTTAGAATAAACTTTTACCGCGTTTTGATATATTAATACAAATTTAACTTTTTAATAAATTTGTTAAAATTTAAAAATTTTATATTTTAAGCATATAAAATATAAAGGTTTAAATAACTATGTTTTTAAATATACAGAAAGTAAATATTATTAATATATAGAAACCGATAATAATCCAGCACATAAGTATTTATTTTTAATTTAATTATATTATATTCTTCAATTGTTAAAAAAATAAAGTGTATAAAAAAGTATTTATATTATAAAAGCTAATATTAATATATAAAATAAAATAAAAGAATCTGAACTAAGAATTAAAAAAGTTATTATTATTATAGGATACGTAAATAATTAAATAAAAAGGATTTGCAAAGACTATTTTAAATCTAAAATCTTAAGCGTATTTTTATCTATTAAAACTAGAACATAATTTATATTTTCTTTTTAAATCTGATTTATATGATAAAATGTTTATTTTAAAGGCCACTTTATTATATATATTAATATATTAGAATTATTAAATATATAAAACGGATTATAATATTATTCTATATACTATTTTAAAACTTTTAATTTTTAAAATATATTAATGTAAATTGTAATTAAAAATCTTATTTATTTAGTTATTTATTTAGTTAATGTAGTTATAAATCTTTTTTATTTAAATATATATTTTTTATAATTTATTTATTTTAACCTAATTTTCTTCTTTTATTTTACATAAAATCTCCGCGTAAAGTGCTAAATTACGTAATATAAGTGCTTTATACGAATAAAAGTAGTAAGGTTATTATCAAAGAAAAAAACCTTTTTATTTTAACTTTTTTTGTTATTTTATTATTAATTCTTTTATATCGCGCGTTTTGGTGGAAATAGCTATGCATTGCTAGGGTCAAGCATTAGGTGGGGTTCTAGGTTACTAATTATAAAGCAACCATAAGACTTTATTATAATAAACTTTATTACTAAATTTTCTTTATTAAAAGCCTAACTACGGGTATATATTATAAAAACATTTTTGAAATTATTAATCGATTTATAAAATTTTTATATTTTTTCATCTTATAACGAAAATAATAATATCGAATAAATAATATAAATTTTTTTTAAAAAAAACAGCTTTAATATATACGAATTACCGTACTAAATTATCTTAAATAAAAATACAACTTTTATATCTAAATTTTAATAAAACCTAATAACATAAGTTAACTTAAACTATAAGTTATTTAACATATTCTAACCTTAAACAAATATATAAACGGAACGGTAAAATTAACTATTCGAAACGTATTTACGATACTATATTAATTATAAACAAAATACCTTGGTTAAAAAATTACTAATAACTTAAATAATTTACAATATTTATTACTAACAAAATATTAAAATTATTTTATTTATAATTAACTTTAAGTTTATTTTCGAAATTTATAAAAAAATACAAAAAAAAGGCACGTTTAATGTTAAAATTATCCTTACGTCGAAATAATTTAAAAAGTTATACCAAAAAATAAGAACAAAACTAAAAATCATACGTATTCAAATGAAAAAATATTATAATTAAAAACGGCTAAAAATATTAATTTTCTTAAAAGGAAAAGAAATTTACCTAACTACTAAAAACATTTAAATAAAACTCTTAAACTTAAAACTCAACTTTAAATATATCGGACTATACAAATTATTAAAGAAAATTTAAAACATAATTATTAATTAAAATTACTGTTTAAAATTAAACGCCATCAAATTTTCCATATATTTTTACTCGAATTAATAACGGACAGTATTAAAGTAGATACGAAACAAAAAAACGTAAAAATAAAAAACGAATAAATATACAAAATAAGAACGTTGTTAATAATAAAAAAACTAATAAATTTACATATTATCTAATTATTAAAAATAATTCTCAAATTCCGAAAATACCTAAAAACCTATTAAAAACGTTATCGGCGTTTAACACCTATTAAAAAACCTTTACTAGCAACGTCGGAACCGCTAAAAATAAAACTTTAATTAACGTTTTCTAAAATGTAATCGTTATTTTCAATACCCGACCAATTAACCGGACCAATAGGTAATATTAACGTAATTATAAAAACCTTCGCATCGGCCTATTTGTATCGCTTTTATTTTTCTAATTTTTTTTAATAATTATAACTTACATTATACTAGTTTAATACTTTTTAAACGAAAAAACGCTTTTTACTTACGAAAAAGACTTAAACGCGTAATAACTTCGTTTATCTCTTATTAATAACCTTATTATAATTCCAAAAAACGTTTCTTTATAAATACCACCTCCCGTTTTAAACGTTAATTTTTGGCACGAATATTTTCTAATAAAAAAGAAAGAAAACGCCGTTCCTATTACAAAAACCACCTTATCTAATACAAGTTTTACAGTTTAATACGTTTTCTATTATTTCGCATTCTCAGCTTTTAAAAAGCTATAAAAAAATACCGTATAATTTTAAAATGAAATTCGTTAAAAAAAGTTGTAAGGATAAATAATTAAAAATAAAACCTAATAACGAATTTTAATAACACGAACCAACATACAAAAAGAATACTTACCGAAAAAAGAAAAAAAATTTAAAAGATAAAATTTATAAAACAAAAATTCATATTACGACCTAATAAAAAGGACAGCTATATAACGGCTAGGCTAATTAACTTACGTTTAAACCTAACTTAACGGGTTTATATTGGTAAAATACGGTAAAAAAATTATATTACACACTGTTATTATTTAATTATAGAATTAAACGAATATATATATAATAATATTAAATTTATTTAAATTTATTAAATCTAAAAATATTTATAACCGTAATTTTAAATAGATTCTCGAAAGTCGAATGTATTTTTTTATGTAACTTACCTTATTTAAGTTTTATTATACGGTTTTGCCAAAAATCCGATTTCTAAAGTTTGGTTAATTTATGTTATGATACGTTTTTTTTGTATAATTTTCGTTCCGAAAACTTTTTGATAAACTTCTTTATTTTTACTATATTAAGTTGTATTGCTAATCGTAAGTTTTGTAATTGTCTTAATTAAAAGGAAAACGTTATTCTTTTTATTAGGTATATCGTTAAATTTAGTTTTAAAATTATGCCGTAGATTTTTTATTTTAAAAGAAAATTTCAATACGTTCTAATTAAAAACTTTAAACGTTACGAGTAATATACTTTTTATTATAATTGTCGTTGTTATAAATCGGTTATTCCTTTTAATTTTTTAGAAAATATTAATTATGTAAAAAACTGTTTCGACCGTAAAAAAGAACTTATATAAAAGCATTTAAAATATTAACGCGATGATACTAAAAATAAAACGTCCGAAATGCCTGAATAAATTTCGTACTTTATTTATAACGAAAAATAATAAATTCTTTTACGTAAAAAAACGTTAAATTAATTCGTTAAGGGGTAAAAAATTTAGATAAATTCGAAAACCAGGAAAGAAAAAAAGAAAACAGTTCAATAATTAAGTTTAAAACCGCCGTACCTTAAGGTTTACTTCTTAATAATTATGTTGGATATTTTGTTTCTAACGGTTTAAATTAAGACGTCATTTTTGCTGTCGGTAAAAGTTTTTAAATAATTATTAGGTATTTATAAGGTTTTTTGCGAACTTTTACAAAATTTTAAAATTTGGATAATATTTTATTTTAATTAAATATTAACTAAATCCGTTAACTTTTCGAATATTTAGAATTTCTTTTTTTTTCGTATTTTTATTAGTTTTTTATTTTTACCTTATCTTATTTAATTTATATCTCAATAATATCTGCCGTTAATTTAAATAAAAATATATAAAAACCCGGGTAAAACTTAATTTTAGCTAATAATGTTAATTTATAATTATATTTTAAACTTTTCTTAATAAATTTATATTAGCCGATTTACTTAAAATGAGATTTTTAATTTAAACGTTTTATTTAGACATTTTTAATAATTAAATAAATTATTTTTTTTCCGAAAAGGTTAATTTTTTAATCATTTTTGGTTATAATACTTTTCTTTTCTAATTTCGTACGAATTCGCATTCCGTTTCTATTTTTTAATGTAATTATTTAAATTATTTTAACATAAAAAGTATTTTGATATTAAATAATTTTTTTTTCATATTTCTTTTATAAATTTCGGTAGTAATCCCCAAATTAGTTATAACTAAAATAATATCGAAATATTTGTAGTAATTAATATAATATCGTAAATACGTTTCGAATATATATTTTTATCGTTTTATTTCATTATTTATTTAAAGTTTAAATATATTAAATAATTTATAATTTAAATCGATTTATATTATAAAATCTTGCTAAAATTTAAAGGTAAACGTCGTATTTTATTTAAAATAATTTCGTACGGAAATCCGTATATATTAAAAATCTTTTTAAAAAAGCCTAGGTTATTTATTTAACGTTAATATTTTTATTAGACGGTAAAAAATAACAAAATTTAATAAATCGATTAACGATTATAAAAATATTCTTATAACGGATACTTATAACGGGATTTTTTAATAAATAAGCTTAGTTATATATTTTACTATAATAAAATTTTATAATTATTTTGCGATTAATAATAGTTATAATATTTCATAAAGTTTATATCGTTTTATTTTTATTTCAACGTAAATATTATCTTAACGTTTAATTTTTTATATTATATTTTTATTTTCTGGAAATTATAAATACGCCGAAATTATTTTAAAATTTTAGAGATTTTTAAATATTTATATAACGGATATTTACGTAACGGCTAGGCTAATTAACTAATTATTAAACCTAAGTTAACAGGTTTATATTAGCAAAGTACTGTAAGAAACTAAGTAATAAAAATAATTAATAACTTAATTACGTTTTGTAATACTAAAAGCGTTTTAAGTAACGAAGTTATATTGCAAGCCGTCGTTATTTAATTACGAGTAACAAGTGACTTATATATCTTTATTAGCTTAAAATGGATTCATTAAATCCTTATAAATCTTTTTTATATATTTTAACCTATTTGGGTTTTTTTTCCGGTTTTCGCTAAGAGACCGTTTTCCGAGGTCCGATTTAATTATATCATAATACGATTTTTTTCTTCTTAAATTTTCGCCTCGAAAGTTTTCTGGTAAGTTCTTTTTTTATTATATCGGGTCGTGTTGCTAATTGTAAATTTGGTAATCGTCGTTATTAAAAGGAAAGCGTTATTTTTCTTACTTTTTATATCGTTAAATTTGGCTTTAAAGTTATACCGTATACCCCGTATTTCGAAAACGGATTTAAATGCATTATAATCGAAGATTTTAAGCGTTATAAATAATACGTTTTCCATTATAATTACTTTTACGACGGGCTAATGATCCTTTTTACTTTTTTAGAAAATATTAATCGTATTAAAAATTGTTTAAATTTTGAAAGAAAAGTTACGAAGGAACATTTTTTACAACTACGTAATAATATTCGAAATAAGTTGGCCGAAATTTCCGTATAATCTTTTCGTTTAATCCGTAACAAAAAACAATAAGTTTTTTTCGCGAAAAAGGTGTTAAATTAATTCGTTAAAAAGTAGAACATTTAAATAAATTAAAAAATCATAAAAGAAAGAAAAAAGAAAATCGCCTAGCTGCCAAGTTTAAGGCCGCAATTTTTCAAGGTTGTCCTAGTTTTAAATGTAAGCGATATTTTTCCGTAAGTAATTTAGATTAAGATGTTATTTTAGGTATTGCCATTTTTAGTGAAAACTTTTTAATAATCGCTAAGTACTTATAAGACTTTTCGCGGGTTCTTAAGTGTTTTCGGAATTTAGGTAATTTTTCTATTTAATTAAATATTAGGTACGTCGGTCGATTTTTCGTATATTGAGAATTTTTTCTGCTTTATATATTTCTTTTTTATTTCTTTTTATATCGTTTTATATAATACGTATTGTAATAATATATATTATTAACTTAAATCAGAATATATAACAAAATAAAGTATAAATAAATTTTAGCTGAAAGTTTAATTAATAATTATTATTTAAGATTTTTCTAATAATTTTATATAAACCGATATATTTAAAATCGAATTTTTTATTTAGTCGTTTAATCTAGATATTTTTGGTAATTAAGTAAACCATTTTTCCTGCCGAAAGAATTAATTTTTCCCACCGTTTTTAATTATAATATTTTTTTATTTGGTTTCGTACGAATTCGAATTTTACTTTTATTTTATGGTATAACTATTTAAACCATTCCGACGTAGGAATAGTTTTAATATTAAATAATTCTTTTTTTTGTATTTCCTTTTAAACTTATGGAACAAAGCCGAAATTAATTATAAACGGGGTTATTTTAATCCTTTTTTAGGAGTTAATATTATAAATTATTTTTGTTATTAATAATTTTTCAACTTATTTATTATATTTATAGTTATTATAATATTATAAATACGTCTTTAATATTTAATCTTATCCCTTTATTTATTTATCGATTTAAAGTCGAAACGCGTTAAATAATTTATAATTTAGACCGATTTATATTATTAGGTTTTACTAGAATTTAAAGCTAAACATCGTATTCTTATTTAAGATAATTTCGTACAGAAGCCCGTAAATATTAAAAACCTTTTTAAAAAAAGTATATACCATTTATTTTATGTTCCTATTTTTATTATAAGGTAAAAAATAGGGAAACTTTGTAAATCGATTAACGATTACGAAAATATTATCGTAATATATGCCCCGTAATTAGGTTTTTTGATAAAAAAAGGTTAGTAATAAAATTTATCGAAATAAAATCCCACGGTCGTTTTGTAATTAATAAGGGTTGTAACTTTCCGTAAGGTTTATATCGTCGTATTTTTGTTTTAGCGCATATACTGTATTGTCGTATTTTTTTTGTATTATTTTCCTTATTTTTGAGAAACGGTTAAAGCTTTATAACTGTTTTAACGTTTTGTTAATTTCTGGATATCCGTATAAAGCATATTCGTATAATTCGCATATGATCTATTCTTTATATTTTTTAGGTACTTGCGTAAATAATAACTCGTTATTTTTTTATATATATTTATTAAATTTACGTATAGTTCGATATATTTCTAATAATATTACTTAAATCGCGGCGATTTATTACGAACGTAATTATCTCTTTATAATAATATTAAAAACTACGTAGTTAACCTTAACCATTTTCTTTTTAAGATTTAGGCGTTTATTAAATACGTCAGCTTTATTATTTTCTAAGTTTTTATAATAAAGAATAACGAAATCGTATCCCGTTAGCTTTTTCGCGTAACGGAGTTATGGTATTATAAATTTTCTAATCGTAATAAACCGAATAAGATTTTTGTAATTCGTATAAATTTTAACCTACTATTAATTACCTTTAATAAAATATTTAAATTCGCAAAACGTTTTAATAGCAACCAAAAGTCTTTTATCGGGAATAACGTAACGTAATTTAGGTTTTTATAATTTACAAATACAAAGTAATAGAATATAATATATTTTAATCGTTTTATTATCTAATTATTACGCCCAAAGCATAATTTAACGTATCGGTTTTTAGCTTTACTAAGCGGTTAGGGTCGTACATAATTAATATTGGTTAATTAGTAATTGCTTTTTTAATTTGCTAAAACGCTTTTTTTATTTTTCGTATTTATTAAAACCTTTCTTTTTTCGGATAAGCTTATTTAAAACTATTGCTATCCGGTTAAAATTTTGATAAATTTTAGATAGTAATTAACGAAACTAAGGAAAATTTATATTTCCTTAATTATAATAAGCGTTACCTAATTTCGTATTGTAATAACTTTTTTAGAGTTTATTTTAATATATCCAAAAATAATAATATATTTGAAATATTCGTTTTTATATATGGAATTATTTTTTTCTACATTAACTAGTATGTTAGCATTCTAGAATAATTGTAATACATTATTCACGTAATTTTTGTATTATTTCTTGGTTTTTTTCAAAACTAAGAATATTAATTAAGTAATATATTACGAAAACATTAAGATATTTCCTAAAACTATAATTAGCTATTCGCTGGAAAATAACGGGTACGTTAATAAAGCTCATAAAGGTAATAAGGTATTTATAAAAGCTATATTTAGTTCGAACCCTTATTTTTTACTCGTGGTCTTTTTAGTTAGAAATAAGTTATATCCATTTTTAAAATCGAAAGTAATAAATTATTATGTTTTATGGAAACGGCTTTTTATTTTACTAATTAAAGGTAATAATAGTCGGTTTTTAATAGTATTATTATTAAGTTATCGGTAATTTATAATTAATTATAATTTTTCTTTTTTTTTTTTGCGGCGAAAAATAAATTGCAATTAGCTGGTAATTTAAATAATCGAATTTATTTCTTTTTAATCGATTTTTTAGGTATTCCCTAACCGCGTATAGTTTTACTTTATTAAGATTATAAATAGGATAAAACTTGGTAGATATTTTTTTAAAAATAATTTCATAATTTTATTTATTATATTTTGGTAATAAATATCGAATTTCTTTCGAAATAAACGTTCGTATTTATGATATTATGGTAGTATATTAGTTAGGTCGTTTAATTCTTAAGATTATTATTGTAAATCGTTATTTAATTATTATAATTTTACTTTAATAGTAATCATAATATATCGTATTCGTCTGTACTGCCTGTTTTTTTTATATATTATGTTTTGATAAGTTGTAAGGTTTTTATCGTATCCTTATGCCGGTATTCGTCGTTATTTTCGATCGAACGTTAAAATCTCCGTTTTTCCAGTTAAGGCTTATCGTTAAGTCATAAAAGGAACTTTATTTCGCTAATTTCCTAATCGATTAAGGGGTTATATTAACGTAATTATATTTTTCCTAAAATTATGTCATAATTTCTTAACGGTACGATATCGAAATGTATTGGTATATATCTTTTTAAAGCAAAAAAATTAAAGTAATTAATTTCTCGTATAACTTTTCCGTTATTATAAAGAAATAGTTAACTTTTGGCGGTATTCGCAATGTAAACATTTTTCTTATATATTTATAGTAATTTAAGTTAATTAATTATTTTAAATATAATATAATTATCTTTCAAAACTCTGCTATTTATTTATTATTGTATACCAATATATTCTAATTCGTACTTTCAAAGTAATGGGGTTATCGTTATTCCGTATCGCTATTAAAGCTTTTTTTACGAATTCCGATTAACTTTTTTAATTTTTACCATTTTGCGGTATTATTACAAATAACTTTTTTCGTTTAGAGGTTATTCGTATTAACGTATTCGTTTTTCTAAATGATTTATTTAATCCCGTAATTATTTAATAATATATCGTTATTATTTCGATTATTTCTCAAATTAGTAAATACGTACCTTATATCTTTTTATTTCGTTACGCAATGACGTTATCCCGATTTTCTGTAATTTTATAATTTCTTTTAATTACAATATTTTTTTTACTTATCGCCGTATTTCTTAATCTTATTACGTAAATTGTTTTTCCATAGCATAAACCGCATTTTACGTAAAAATATTTTCGTTATTTCCTTATAAACCTTTTATAAGCTGGGCGAAATTCGTTATAATTCCTTCCTTTTTTTTGCAATTTGCAGTAACGACTATTTAAAGATGAAAATCAGCGATCTGTTATCGTATAACCAAGTTAAATCCTTTTAACGTTATTTCTTTCCGGGGTTATATGTATATTATTTATAATAGTAAAAAAAATCCTTTTATAGATATTATTTCCCAAAAACTCACTTTATTACGTTATTTTCTAGTCGATTTTTTCTTAAGGGATAATAATGTAAGAATGTCGATATTATTATATGTTTTATTTATTTTTCCTAGTTTTATTAAACATTTCAAAGTTTTCTTTAATTATTCGGATAATACGTTCGTAAATAAATCTTTTTTATTTTTTATAACTACGACGTTATTATCGTTTACAAAAAAAAAACGTATTTTCGTCCGTATTAGTTCGCAATATTAAAATAAATTACTTTCGTTTATTTTTGATATTTTTTTAACTATTTTTTTATTATCCAAGATAATTGCCATTAATAATTTTTTATTATGTCCGTAAAACTAGCTATACGGATATTAATCGTTATCAATATTTAAAATAGCGATATATTCCGGTTTATAAAAATTTTTTAACTTTTTTTTGTTCTTATCGTATTTTTTAATTAAAAGGTCTCGTAAAACATTTTCTTTATCGTATTATAACGAAAACTTTTCCTTTTTTATTATTTAATGGTTATCCGGTAAACATTTAGGTTTATAGCTTATCCTAGCGAAGCTTTTTAGCTAACTTGCATTCCGAAACCTTATGGCCTATTTTGCCGCAGTTCTAACATTGAACCCGTCACGTATTTCGTCGTTAAATTATGTCAATCTTTATAAGTCCAGGTTCCGTTCCGCACGACCTATTTTGTCATCGGGGTGCGCTAGTATTAATATTATAACGCGATTTGTTATCATATTTTCTTTTAGTATTACAAATTCGCCAAGCGTATTATCGATTATTAATTTTTCCTGCTATTAGCATATAATTGGTTAAGTACTTAGGTCGATTTATTTTAAATAACTTTTTTTAGATTTTTGTTTTAAACCGTTAAAAGATTAAGTTATTAATATTTTTTATCCTTAATTAAGTTTTAAAAAAAAGTTAATTAGTTCGTTATTATAGTTAAAGGTAAATTCTTTTCGTCGTAATTATTAAACTTTTATTTCCGTTTTCGTTTTTTAGTTTATTATTTTGAAAACCTTTTAAAGTATTTATTTAACCTTTTTGTAATTGCTATAAACTTATATTACGTCCGGGTTTTGTTGTTTTAAAAATACTGTAATATATTTTCTTCATAACGGGTTCGAACTAGGGAACGGTATGGCCTAAAAATCTGCCGGTAGCAAATTTAATTCGTATAATTAAAATAACAAATCGAATTAGAAAATACCTAAAAAACGATCGATATTAATAAAAAAATTAAAATTTAGTAAATATCTTATTAAAAAGTTTTAGCTTAAAAGGTTTTAATATTTTTCTTAATTTCTTATTAAGCATTATTTAAATAAATTATCTGATCTTATTAAACCTTTTACTAGGCGTTTGTTATATTTATTTAAGAAATGTTTTAATAGTTGAAAATATCGAAATAAACTCCGAATTATTTCGCTTAAGCTAATTGATACGTTAATTTATAAGGTCTAAACGTCGAAGGATTTTTTTCTTAGTTAAGGAAGATAACTGCTTTTTTTTATCCGAATCCATATTATTATTTTCCGGGACCTCGTAAGTAGGTTATTTATTAAGAAATATATTATCAAAATATTGCGTAAAGTTTGATGGTATTATTAAATAAAAGCTTGTAATATATAACGGCTAAATTAATTAACTAATTATTAAACTTAAATAAACGGGTTTATATTAGTTAAATACTATAAAAAATAAAATAATAAAATAAGAAATAACTTAATTACATTTTGTAATATTAAAAGCGTTTTAAGTAACTAAGTTATATTACAAGTTATCGTTATTTAATTACGAATAACAAGTAACTTATATATTGTTTAATAACTTTAAAAAAATTTACTAAATCCTTATAAATTTATAATCGTAATTTTAAATAAATTTACTAAATCCTTATAAATCTATAATCGTCATTTTGAATAAATTTATTAATCTTCACAAATCCTTTTTACGTAACTTAACCTATTTAGGTTCTGTTTTACAGTCTCCGCTAAGAGACCATCTTCCGAGGTCCGACCTAGTTATGTTATAACAATATCTGTATTTTTCGTATTAAATTTTATTAAAGGTTTTTTAAAGTTTATAGTTTTTATTTTTCCGGATAAATTATGGTTATATTGTTTTAATTTTTTGGTACATATTCTAAGGTATTACCCGTATTATCATAATTTATTATAAACGTAAATATTATTCGGTAGTCGTAATAAAAATTATATAATTAATTTTAACGGTTTTTTCCTTAAAATTTAATTATTTGTTAAAAATATCGGCTTTCTTTATTTTTGAAGCTTTTACGATAAATAATAATAGAATCGTATTTGGTTAATTTTTTCGAATAACGAAATTATTATATTATAAACTTTTTAATCGTAATAAATTAGATAAAATGTTTATACTTCGTATAAATTTTAATTTAATATTAATTACTTTTAAAATAACATTTAAATTTGCGAAATAGGTTAATAATAATAAAAAACTTTTTATGAAAAATAATAAAACATAATTTCGGTTTTTATAAGTTATAAAATATAATAAAATATAAAGCGTTTTAATTATTCCGTTATCCGATTATTACGTTTAAAATATAATTCGACGTATTTGTTTTTAATTTTATTAGGCAATTTGAATTATATATAATTAATATTAGTTAATTTGCAATTACCTCGTTAATTTATTAAAAAACGTTTTTTATTTTCGGCCTTTATTAAAAAATTTTTTTGGGTAAGTTTATTTCAAAGTATTATTATCCGGTTAGAGTTTTTATTAAATTTTCGATAATAATTAATATATTTAAAAAAGGTTGAAATTTTTTTATTTATAATAGACCTTATTTAATTGCGTATTATAACGATTTTTTATGTTTATTTTAATATATTCGAAAATAATAATATAACTAAAGTGTTTAATTTTTTATATATAAAATTACTTTATTTTATATTAATTAATAAGTTAATATTTTGAAATAGTTGTAATATTTTGTAAACGTATTTTTTGTATTATTTTTTACTTTTTGAAAAATAAAGATATTCTTAAAATAACATACTTATAACGATTAAGTTAATTAACTAATTTTTAAACCTTAGTTAACGGATTTATATTAGTAAAATACGGTAAAAATTAAGTAATAAAATAATTTAATTATGCTTCGTAATATTAAAAATGTTTTAAGTAATAATATTATTGTATAAATTATTATTATTTAATTATAAAATTAAACGAATTTATATATAATAATAATAAATTTAAAAAGATTTATAACCGTAATTTTAAATACATTTTCGGAAATCGAATAAATTTTTTATACGTAATTTAACTTATTTCGGTTTTGTTTAATAGTTTTATTAAAATATTCTTTTTTAAAATTCGGTTAATTTCTATTATTATACGATTTTTTTTTCGTTTTCGTTTTGAAAGTTTTTTGGTAAGTTTTTATATTTTTACTGTATTAAGTTATATTATTTACCGTAAACCCCGTAAGCGTTTTAATTAAAAAGAAAACATTATTTCCCTTATTAAGCATATCGTTAAATTTAATTTTAATATTATGCTGTATATTTTTAAATTTGAAATTTTTTAAATAAGTTATAAATAATATAACTTTTATTACAATCGTCGTTATAATAAATTAATTATTTTTTCTTTTTTTTTAGAAAATATTAATCGCGTAAAAAATTGTTTCGATTATAAAAATTATTTGACGTAAAAATATATATTATAATTACGTAACGATATTAAAATTATAACGTTTAAAATTTCTAAATAAATTTCGCGCCTTATTTGTAACCAAAAATAACAAATGTTATTTATATAAAAAACGTTAACTTAAGGCGTTAACAGGTAAAAGATTTAAATATATTCGAAAATAAGAAAAAAAAACCGTTTAATAATTAAATTTAAAACCGTCAAACTTTAAGATTTACTTATTAATAATTATAGTAGATACTTTTTTATTAACGGTTTAAATTAAAACGATATTGTTGCCGGCGATAGAAATCTTTTAATAATTATTAAAGGTTTATAGGATTTTATAAGGGTTTTTACGAAATTTCGGCCTTTAAATAATTTTTTCGTTTAATTAAATATTAAATAAATGCGTTAATTTTTCGAATATTTAAGATTTGTTTTATTTCGTATTTCTATTCGTATTTGATTTTTGAGTTATTTTATTAATATATATTTTAATAATAGTTGCGGTTAATTTAAATAAAAATATATAAAAAACCGGGTAAAATTTAACTTTAAGTAATAAAATTAATTATTAATTATATTTTAAAGTTTTTTTAATAATTTTATATAAGTGAATGTATTTAAAATTTAATTTTTATTTTAAGCGTTTTATTTAGATATTTTCGATAATTAAATAACTTATTATCTTTTCCGAAATTATTAATTTTTAATCGTTTTTAATTATAATATTGTTTTATTTAATTTCGTACGAATTTAAATTTGTTTTTACTCTTTAATATAACTATTTAAATTATTTTAATATAAAATTTATTTTAACGTTGAATAATCTTTTTTAAATATTCTTTTGTAAATTTCCGTTATAAATCCGATATTAATTATAATTAAAATAATTTTTAATTTAAATATTGTATTTATATTTAATATATTATCGTTAATACGTTTTAAAGATTTAATTTTGTTATTTAATTTAATTATTTATTTAAGGTCGGAAAATATTAAATAGTTTATAATTTAAATTAATTTATATTATTAAACTTTATTAAAATTTAAAAGTAAATATCGTATTTTTATTTAAAATAATTTCGTATGGAAATTCGTATATATATAAAAAATTTTAAAATTTATATATTATTTATTTAATACTAATATTTATATTTAAAGTCAAAAATTAAAAAGTTAATAATAAAACTGATAATAATAAAATTTTATAATCGTTTAATAATTAATAACGGTTATAATTTTTTATAAAACTTATATCGTTTTATTATTATTTTAATATAAATATTATATTAATTTTTAATTTTTTATATTATATTTTTTTCGGAAAATTATAAATATGCTTAAAACTTTTTAAAATTTTGTAAATTTTTCATTATTTATTTAACGGATATTTATGTGTTTTTCGTATTAAGGTTTTTTAAAAAAAAATTATTTAAATTTAATTATTATTAAATTTGTTTTAAAAGTTAATTATTTATTATAAATATAAATTTTATTATTTTTTATATTATTATAATAAATAATAATAAAATTATAATTTATTGATTTTTTTATATAAAATAATTATTATAGTATAAATTTTTTAATCGTAATAAGTATTATAAAATTTTAAAATTTACGAAATAATTCAATAATAATTAAAAGTTTTTTAATAAAAATAATATAACTTAATTCCGGTTTTTATAATTTATATAAAAAATAAAAAAAATATAATTTAATTAATTTATTTTTAATTTTATTAAAAGTTTTATATTTTATATAATTTATATTAATTAAATCGTTAAATTTGAGACGGCTTGCCCGTCTCTGGAAATGGCGGTTTTTCTAACCAATTCCGGCAATTGCTGCATTGAGGAATTTTCGGCTCCCCACTTCTCGCTGTTATGCAACCCGCCCATAAAAGGCCGATGTCCCTAGATATACCTTTCAAGTTCCTTTTATACCTTTTTTCTCTACTGCTTAACCTGCACCATCGTATGTTTTAGGCCCCGTCCTTTTTTCCCTTACGTTTTATCGCATAACGTCGGAACAAGTAATTATTAACGATTATCATAATTGATAATTATCTTTTTTATAAATATTTATTAATTAATTTAATAAAATATTTTTTATGCAAATCGTCCTTATATTTAGGATAGTTTTATGTTGTACGCGGATTTTATGGTATAGTTTATACCGTAAATTTTTTTACTTTGTTACAAATATAAAGGCTAACATATAACAGATTTATTTTTACCCCATTTAGAAATATCCTTATTTTACCGTACTTTATTTAAGCGGCCTTACTGGTGCCCCTGATTGCAAAGGAGAAACTACGAACCGAGTAACGTACCTAGCTTAATATAATTCTTTTATACCGGTTAGGCTAGTTGCCCCGTATAAGAACATAACGTTCGATGCAAATTCGAGCCATTATTTCGATTAAAATGGATACGGCGGTAAATATTAATATAACATAACTCCCTTAATATCTTGGATATTATATAGCATTATTTTACCTAATTAAGGGAAAAGGTATGTAATCGTGCAACAAATTGCCAAACCAGGAAATTTTTCCTGCCGATAAAAAGATTTGATAATAAATAATAAACGTATACCACCGAAAGTTACTAAGTAGTAACCCTAATCGACGTCAAAAATCTATCATAAACGTCGACCAACGTTCTAAGATTAAGGGGTAATTGGGAAGTACGATTTTATTTCGGGAGTAAAATAATGGGCATTCGGCCTTTTTGGCAGTTTTGTTAAACCTGTATATACGAGATGGAGTTTGTCGGCTTCCTTACGTTATGGCCTTGATCGCCCTAGCGCGCGCGTACGAAAAGATGCTTGCCAAAAACGGACGCTACAGGTTTATTATGTTATTTTTATGGTGCATACCTTAACTTGTGGCGGCGGCGCGGAGAAGTCCTTATCGGGGAGCCGGGAGAAAGAGGTTGGTTATTTTGCATTATGCGGCTAAGGGGTTAACTAAAGCAATCCTACGAACTTTGCTAAATGACCTTTCCGACAATCCTTGGAAATCCGAGGTTTAGAAAGAGCTAGTGATACGGTAGTAACTCCTTTTTACCTTTTTGGGAAAAATAAGCCCTTTCGGTAAAATGCCGTTAAGCATTTTACGTATTACGTTTAGTTCGACAACGTTTAACCGAAAAATAATACGCCTAGGATTATTTAATCTTTTTCCTAGCTTATACCCATTTTGCCATTAGTAAAGCGACGTTAACTACTAAGGTTACTTATTACCTTAAAGTACCAAACTGTGATAGGGAGCAAGCTTTATATAGACTTTTGCCATAGTTAGGAAGTTATGTTTAATTATTTGAAATCTATTAATATAGCTAGGCATGTTAATTAGTAATATCCCTATCCTGGTAACGAAGGTTTCTTAAGTATTAAGTAATATTGCAGGATTAAGTAAGGTTAAAATAAAATTTTTTCCTATTATAGCCCTTTATTTCTCGACGCTAACATAATTACCTTTTTTAGGAAATCACCCTTTAATAAGAATTTGAAAATCCGGGCTTATTAATATTAACCGGGGCCAGTTTGCATAAATAAGATAGGCTATTCCTCCCGAATACGAACGTATAAAAACATACCTGCGAATAACGGGCGGACCGGCTTAAGGTTTTTTTACGAAGCATCAAATATACTTTGCGGCGTAATTAACGGGAGAAAAGTTTTGCCATCGGAAAGTCCGCGATAATACCGGTGGTTCTGTCTGCATGATTTAGTTAGGGGTTAACTTCTTCGAGGTCGCCAAGACGCAGCCGGGCCACCATCAATCCTTGACCAGCTGTGGAGCCGAAGGTCGCAAGGAAAGTAACAAGTAACTTCTTTTGGCCCTTTTAGGGAGATGCGTCTACCGATCGAATGGCAGGCAAACGCTTTTTACGTTTAATTCAGCTTAACCAATTCCGCCAAGATGTTACTAAACCCCGAGATAATCCCTTATCCCCCTTCCGGCGTATTAATTCTGCCCCTGCTTAAGTTTTACAAATGGTAGGAGCGGCATTAATTACGAGGCCCTGCGCCTTCGAAATGGAGGAACCAGCAATCCTGGGCAAGGGCGTGTTGTCGACTTTTCGTTCCGAAGTTATCTACCGACAGACAGTAATTAGCCTAATTACGCGATATCAAACAGTTAAAAAAACATAAGCAAATGCCGTTCAAACAGAAGGACAGGTCTCAATATCGTGGTATATCCGTTACACAATCCGTAACTGCAGGGACCATACCTAATGCACTGGTTGGTTCCGCGACCAGATGCGGAAATAAAAGGACTTGGCGGTTGGGCTTAAACTTTGGCAAGGCAATAAATTTAACATATATAACCCGCTCTTTCCTAAAGAACCATAACTATCAGGAAATTCCCTAAGTTAACTGTTTTTGCTATTCTTGCCCAGCATGCCTAAGTTAAAATTCAAAGTATAACAGCTACCAAAACCGAAACGAAAAATAGCTGCTCCCGCGTCGACGTAATCTTCACAACAAACTTTATCCGTAAATCCCTTAGCCGACAATAATATTATTCCTTAAGTTAGCAATAAAGCAGTTAGTAACAGCCATATTAAAAGTAAGTCTTTTACTATATATTATTAAGCTTTTTTAACCGCTTCCACCAAAACTAAAAGCCGACGTTTTAAATTACGTTAACCTTTTTAATACCGATTTAACCCTATCCTTTTTAAATAATAACATATTTATGGAAACCTATATTAATCGCCAAAGTTATGGCTTTATTAATTACTATCTTATGGATTCCCGCTAAACCGGTTTTTCTATTGGGCAGTTATATTTATCGTCTTAAAATATAAACGATACGATAAACAGATATAAGTAACAAAAAATTAATTTCGAAATGATATATTTAGCTAATTTATCCTTTTTTCTAACCGTAATTAAAAATAATAACGATAGCAAAAGTACCGTTAGCTTTAACGATTATTAATCCTAAAAAATACCTGCTTTAAGCCCGGACGATACTGATATAAATTAGGCTAATAATTGCTTGCCCGCGGCTAAATTATCCGCAGATATTCCAAAAACTTTCTTTAAAGGCCTTATCGCCTTTTACAAAAAAGCCTGCATCTTTTTGCTTTTGGGAGGGCACTTAAATGACAGACGGTTGCGCGGGGCGAGCATAGCTAGCAACAGGCCTCATTGGTATTCTTCGCGTAAAATGCCTATCTCGGGCCCCAACCGGACGGAGGAAGATCTAGATAACGCAAAGGAACACATTTTCGGGGCCAAATCACCCGCGCTAGCCCTAATAACGCGTTACCCTCCTGAAGACCCAGTCCTCGACCTTCCGGAAAAGGCCTCCACAACCTTGATTATAGAGGTGTTCCCGCAAGCGGTGGATGGTTGTCCGAACCCATCGTCGAACTGCGTTAGCCCGCAAGTCCGCGATATAATAGCTGGCGTAAAAAAACGGCCGCGTAAGAAAGGCGGGCTCCGTACCGAAAGTTAAGGACGTTTTTTCGCGAAACGGCCGAAATGTGGCAATATAACCTTAAGCCAATCCTCCATAACTAACGTTACCTTAACCAGGGTTTTACGCTTATTGCCGTCTCGCATATAAGCAAACGAATCCGGCAAATCGATTCTTAACCAGTTATATAACCGAATTATCTGTTCATTTAAAATTCGGGAGCGGTTTTTATAAAGTCGGCGGGGCAGACCAAAAATTAAAGGATACGATATAAGCGAATTACCTATATTCGACCATCGTCGCATACCGAGAAACAATACGCGTAAAGCAGATATACGATAACGGTTAACGATTAATTATTAAACATTTATCCTTAATAATAAAGCTTATTCCGTAAAAACGATTACAAAAAAACGAGGTTAACCGCCTAAAGTTTATAATCGGGATTTATTAAAAAATTTCCGGTTAAACATTCGAAATTAGATTTAACCACTTAATTTGATTAACGTAGGGGTTAAACTTGGCCATATAACACAAATACCGAGCGAATCTCCCTTTCCTTCCGTCGCGAATATAGAACGTTTCGCAGCTAATTATGGCACCTATGGCTTTTTTATTAAAGATGTTTTTTAGCTAAGCGATTCCGTTAAAGTTTTTCTTAATAGCGATAATAATATGGCTATTATGCGCTTATTTCTTAGTTACATTCGCGACTATGCTATTCGGAGATTTAAAAAGACCGGAGCGGCGATGGGAGAAAACAGTTTTTATAGCTTAAATACCTACTTAGCTGGTCCAGATATAAAGCTAATCCCTAAGGTCGTTATTCGAGACGATAAAAGCACCGACGATAACGCTAATGACGATAGCGGTAACGAGACCGACTGCGCCGATTTTATCTTTAGTAACGTTATAAGCTTTTCCGTTAAAAACCATGACGGAAAGTCGCAGCGCCGCCGATGGACAGAGTTGGAAGAGGCCCGATTACGCGCGTGGGTGCGAGAAAACCAAGATTGGCGATGGATAGCAGGGAAGCTGGGCCGAAGCTCGGTAGTTATGTTACAGCATTGGGCAATAATGCATAAGCAGGACCTTGATAACGCGGAGGAATAGATTTTATTAAGGGTAATTTGTATGGAGTATTTGTATTTCGGTTTGTATTTTTTTATAATAAAGGAAGGTTATTTCCTTTATATGTATTATTAACGAATAAATTTTAAGATTAATATTTGGATAAGGATTAACGAAATTATGTCCAAGGCGTAGTTAAAATTTTATATATTTAAATAACTGTTAGTTTGCTTTTACTATATTTAATATAATTTTTCGGTTTTTAACCATAATTATAGCTAACGGGGCCTATAGCGGCGACAAGTTATAATAGGGTATTAAGTTAGCCCCCCGGTCAACGCACCACCCCCTCAACGCCCCACATTTTTTACAAAGGTTATATACTTATAATTAATTAACAAAAATAGATAGTAACAAATAATAACAAGTATATTAATATTTCGCTTTTAAAGAATAATATATAAATATTTCAAATTTTTATATAGATTTGTTTACTTTATATTTAAAAAATTTCAAATATTTTATAT